>JACVVK020000114.1:100000-642500 GCA_018292915.2 Batillaria attramentaria | reverse complement strand
GTAAAACTGACTACAAATCCAATATAAAGAGCAGCTTCACAGAAAGTCAGACCCTTTCATCGGGCCTCCAACGATAAGCTGGTAGTTAGGCACACGCCGCCGACAAATTGAATAATTATAGTGATGGAATTTCAAACAGTTTTATAAGAAGGCGTCGTGAGTGCGCCAACACTGCTGCAGGTTATAAATAGCGTAATGAAGTCGTTAGAGGAGCTAGGCTCTGACAGGGTCCGGGCATGGAGGTGGAGTTCAACACATTCCCGACTAAAGCCGAGTTTCTTTCGAGTTGTGAATTCAGATCTTCTCCCATCTCCCACAGACGTTGTGGCTAACATTCCACAGACATAAGTGCACGTGCAAGTTCGGCATTTTTTTAAATATTTGGCCGAACATTCCTCAGTTCCATGCTAACTGTGCATACTTGCGGCAACAATCTTGAAATAACGGCTTCTTTTGTTGCCTGAAATTTGCCTGAATCACGTGTCAAAAGGTGCCCAAGGTCTGAATTTTGTGTTTGAGAACTTGATCCATTCATTTTTTTTTTTTTTTTAATCTAGAAGAGATACAGTGTCTCTTGCCATTCTCCAGAAAACGGTCCCGGACCTGAGATCCCACTCTTGAGATCCAACAAGGAGGAACGGCCCCGACCTACAAAGTTGTTTCTCCAAACTTCATTTTATTTTGTCTGTTTTGTTGTTATTGTTGCCGGTTCTCCCCTCTCCAAGTTCTGCCAATGACACTAGATCCTCTACGACCTCGACCGATTAGCCACGTGACTGGGGGTGGGGCCGGGTGGTGGAAAAGGGGAAAAAGGGAGAGAGAGAGGAGAGGCAGAGAGAGAGAGAGAGAGAGAGAGAGAGAGGGTGGGTGGGTGGGTGTTTAGGAGTTTAACGTCCTTTTCCACCACATAAGGGTGATATCAAAGACGGGGCAACGAGAAAGAGGCCAGCACAAATATTTGGCCCCAGCGGCCGGGATTCGAACTCTCGGCCCAAGCATTGAAAGTCCAACGCTCTACCATTCGGCCACCCTGGCTCCCCACAGAGAGAGAGAGAGAGAGAGAGAGAGAGAGAGAGAGAGAGAGAGACGTCAGTTCCGTGAACTAAACATTTGACGTCAGCCTCAGGCAGGTCGTCATACAGAGAGAGAGAGAGAGAGAGAGAGAAAGAGAGATGACGTCAATTCCGTGAACTAAACTTTTGACGTCAGCCTCTAGCACTGAGATCGTCTGAGGATGCTTGTTCATGTCTTGTGATTTCTCTGTTGGCTTTGTGACTTCTCCGACTGATTTTATTTTTATTTTTCACATGAAATCTGGAAGATCTAGAGGGCTGATGAAATGTCGGAAGCAATGACGATACTTGCAGATTTTGTCTGTGAACCAAACATTTGACGTCAGCCTCACGCTGCTCGTCTGACAGATGATACTTCTTCATATCTTGTGATTTTCTTGTTGCTTTTGTGACTTCCGTGACTGAATTAATTTTGACATAAAATCTGGAAGAACTAGAGAGCTGATGAAACGTGGACTTAAAGGGTACGGCAAGTCAAGAGCACTATTGGGTTTAAATGACAGATATAGAGGTCCTAAGTTGTTAGACAGCAAAAGTTTTCGTGAACAAAGTACCATTTACTCAAAGCCGAAAACACCCTCTGCTTTCGGTTCCTGGGCTGCGCCATGTTGCCGCACTCTTTCGCGAATGAGACGGGAAAGGTGCTGACGGTGACGTCACACCCCCACCACTGTCGGCAGTGCCAGTAGCTTTGAGCGGGTTGTTCCAGAGTATTATTTTGTGTTCGAGATGCCACAGTGCAAAGAGTTTGGTTGTTTCAGCAAACAGGGCATGTGTAAGAATGCAGATGGAAGCCACAAAAGGTTTTTATAAATTTCCGAATCTAAACAAATCAAAGGAAAAACGGAGGTTATGTGCGAAATGGTTGGAGACCTTGAAGAACGATCGCTTGCCCCGCCGAGTGCAGGAATACGCCTGGAACAATCGAGACTGACCTCGTTTGTGGAGATCATTTTACCCCGGATTGTTTCATTGGCGCTTTTGCGAACGATGTTACTGCTTCTCTTGTCAAACACGCATCAATCGGCTCTTCCCCATCGTCACAGTCCCCACTGTTTTCTGCCCGACCCCTTACTGAGCTCTTCCTTAGAATATTCTGGCTCGAAATTATAAAGAACTATCCCCAAATCTATTCTAGCTTTCAGGAAATAAGCAAAGTGTGTATACGAGCCAGAAATAGCACGCCTAAAACGTGTAGCAGGCACACCTGCACGCACAGAGAGTGTGCCAGCATAGTGTCGTCTGATACTGAGTGGTGCAGTGACGTCACTGCTAGGATCAACATGGCAGCCTCCATGGCATCGCATTTTGGCTGCCGTTTGGTGTGATAAATGCTGAATGGTGTATTCATGTTCAAATCTTTTGGGCTGCAGCCGTCTAGGACATCACTATCTATCACTTAAACCCAACTTTGCACTTGACTTGCCTTACCCTTTAAGTGCCTTGGATTGTACTTACGAAATTGCAAAATTGGAACTTTTTTGACCGGCGCTTCTCGCAGCTAAAAGCTCTGCTATTCTTAATACTAAAGCTATAATAGTGCAGTAGTTCATGTCATGTGTGCAGTTGTCACAAATGACAAAAATACCGGAATGATGAGTAATTTGAAGGAGTCTTTTCATAGATATTTGGCCTTATATGCAAACTACCCCTACCTCGGAAATATTTTTCTTACACAAAACCTGTCAGAGCTACAGAGCTGTGCTACAAAAACAGGCAGTATAATTGGATGATCTTCCCAATTTCAGAAAATGAAGCCATTTGAACATTTTTTTCGAAAAAAATCGTAACATGACCGATTTTTTTTAAATCGGCGATAACTGTTCTCAAAATGCAGCAGGATAAAAATCGTGAAAGGTAGCTCTGGAGAATATGACTGCCCATTTTATCTCAAAGTAAAAAGCCATCCGGCGAGGTGGTTTAGCAGATAGCCATCATTACATCCGTCCACACACACACACACACACACACACGTCTCCCAACTCCCGCCAAAAGTGTGCACGTAAGGTGTCTATGACGCAGATTTCGTTACGTCACTGTGTGCGTGAAAGTAAGTATTGTGTCACAGTCTTGTTTTGTATCACTGAAACTTGCTGCTGCGCGTAGCAAAATCTGCCCCGTCTCATAAAGTTGTTTCTCTATAGAGAAACAACTTTAAAATGAAAACAACAACAACAACAACAATAACAAAAACAAAACCCCCCAAAACACGGAGAACAGAGTAATGCCTTCATATATTTTCAAGTTTTATGATTTGGAGGATCACTTGCCTGAAGGACTTTCTCCATACTTTGGAGGATAAAGTTCACGCGAGAGTCATTTACGATGGTAAAATAACGTGAGTATTTTGTTGTTGTTGTTGTTGAAAAACTGCAAGGTTTTCATGTTTGAATTCCATCACAAACAAAATGGTTGATTATTTTCCCTAAACTCTATGTTGCAGTTATCACCAGAATACTGCTTGTTCAAAATCCTTCGCTGCCCACATCCGTGTCTGCGAGAACCAGCTTATTTCTGGATGGTAACGGACGCGAGAATGAAAGTAGGGACAGCCAATAAAATACCGATAACACTCGTGATATTCAAACTTGACACTTTATAATCGGCATAGGACAGATGGACCAGTAAGTGCTCTTTTTAAAGCAGCATGCGCTTTCTTAAATCATCCAAGCTACACAGGTTTTTCAGCCCATTTTCATGCCTACCGCAAATCGCAACAGCAGCAAAATGGTATTTTTTGCTATTTATTTTGCCGCTACTCGAGAAGTACTCAGACCTGCTTCAATAAACACATAATATGCCTTTGCATCTGCGTGATGAGAGCTTTCATTTGATGGCTAGTTTTTTGTGGTTGTCTTCTCGCTAAGGCGTGGGGTGCCCAAAGGGCGCCTTGCAGTGTAGAATGGACCTATAGCATCACAATTTATATCAGCACAAGTCAGACGCAAGCAGCCTGACCATCACGTAATCAGACACCCATTCTCTTCACGTCTTCATCAAAAAGAGAAAAGAAAAAAGAACAAAAACAAACAAACAAACAAACAAACAAAAGAAGCAAACTTGAAAAGTTCCTCTGTAAACTTTTTTGTTTTGTTTTGTTGGGGGAGGGGGGGGGGGTCTTTAAAAAAATCCAATTAGAGATTTTGAAACTCAGCAAATAGAAAACGCCTTCGCTGTTTGTTTCGGTGTAAAATGTAAGTTGATAGTTTTCATGCTACTGACGATCGCTTATGATCTTAAGACCTCGATGAGCGACAACTCGGCAATACGAGAAACTATACTTACGTTTCAGGCAAAATTAATTCTATCCTGAGATACACTTCCAGCCGATTAAGGCCGATGGTGGGCAACTGGTCCACAACCCACACTTCTCACTTCTCATCCGTCACCAAAGTGCACATTTAGAAATCTTTTCACTAGGAAAATAGGTTTAATTTCATGGTACATGTCTGTATTTGATTAAGGGTGGACTATACGTCTATATTGGAAGGGACAGAAGTCTGGAGTCTACTCTGCGCAACAATGTCTTCGTAATGTCACCAAGTACCTCACAATTCATTTGCAGAAACATTCAACCAGCCCAGTGCCAAAATAATGTGGCTAACTATCATTATTCGGCAGAAGTGCTAGATATATCTTATAAAATCACGATGCAAGCTGAAAATGCTATTTCCACTTAGCTAGAAGCTAGTTTGGGGGAAAAGGCGCTAAATTCTCTCTTTTTTGTGCATTTTCTTGGAAACAACAAACAGCAGAGGCACCAAACAAAGCACAATGATAGACAGAAATGAGACCTATGCAGACATACCCTTTTGAATGACCTTGACTCAAGGTCAAGGTCATTACAGCTGTCTGTTGTGAAATTTTACATTACCATTTGTAAGGAAACTACAAAACTAGAGCTATCAAACTTTGCGTAATGATAGTCATTGACAAAGCTCTTACAGATCTCATTCGAATGACCTTGACCCAAGGTCAAGGTCATACAAGCTGTCCTGGGAAAAGTGTTATATTGCCATTCTCCGTTTTCTTAGGAACTGTGAACACAAGAGACACATTACTTCAGGATATATATAGTGATAAGAACTTTACAGACATACTCTTTTGAATGACCTTGACCCATCGTGTCTGGTATACGTGTGTCTGGTATACGTGTGTATGGTATACATGTGTCTGGTATACGTGTGTCTGGTATACATGTGTATGGTATACGTGTGTCTGGTATACGTGTGTCTGGTATACGTGTGTCTGGTATACATGTGTCTGGTATACGTGTGTCTGGTATACGTGTGTATGGTATACGTGTATATGGTATACATGTGTATGGTATACATGTGTATGGTATACGTGTGTCTGGTATACGTGTGTATGGTATACGTGTGTATGGTATACGTGTATATGGTATACATGTGTATGGTATACATGTGTATGGTATACATGTGTATGGTATATGTGTGTATGGTATACGTGTATATGGTATACGTGTATATGGTATACATGTGTATGGTATACATGTGTATGGTATACATGTGTATAGTATATGTGTGTATGGTATACGTGTGTATGGTATACGTGTATATGGTATACGTGTATATGGTATACATGTGTATGGTATACGTGTGTCTGGTATACGTGTGTATGGTATACGTGTGTATGGTATACGTGTATATGGTATACGTGTATATGGTATACGTGTGTATGGTATACATGTGTATGGTATACATGTGTATGGTATACATGTGTATGGTATACATGTGTATGGTATATGTGTGTATGGTATACGTGTGTATGGTATACGTGTATATGGTATACATGTGTATGGTATACGTGTATATGGTATACGTGTGTATGGTATACGTGTGTATGGTATACGTGTATATGGTATACATGTGTATGGTATACGTGTGTATGGTATACGTGTGTATGGTATACGTGTATATGGTATACATGTGTATGGTATACGTGTATATGGTATACATGTGTATGGTATACATGTGTATGGTATACGTGTGTCTGGTATACGTGTGTATGGTATACGTGTGTATGGTATACATGTGTATGGTATACATGTGTATGGTATATGTGTGTATGGTATACGTGTGTATGGTATACGTGTATATGGTATACATGTGTATGGTATACGTGTATATGGTATACGTGTGTATGGTATACGTGTGTATGGTATACGTGTATATGGTATACATGTGTATGGTATACGTGTATATGGTATACGTGTGTATGGTATACGTGTGTATGGTATACGTGTATATGGTATACATGTGTATGGTATACGTGTGTATGGTATACGTGTGTATGGTATACGTGTGTATGGTATACATGTGTATGGTATACGTGTATATGGTATACATGTGTATGGTATACGTGTGTATGGTATACATGTGTATGGTATACGTGTGTATGGTATACATGTGTATGGTATACGTGTATATGGTATACATGTGTATGGTATACGTGTGTATGGTATACGTGTATATGGTATACATGTGTATGGTATACGTGTGTATGGTATACGTGTGTATGGTATACGTGTGTATGGTATACATGTGTATGGTATACGTGTGTATGGTATACGTGTGTATGGTATACATGCGTATGGTATACATGTGTATACTTAAACCTAACTTCAAGAGATCCTGATATGTTTCAGTCGGTGTATTATCCATCCTGAAAGATGCAGTCACAGTCACAGACCTATCTGAAGGCATCATTGTAGCAAACGAGATCCTAAAACTCATAAACCAAATAATCATACTCTCCTGGGATTCTGTAATAACAACAACAACAACAACAATAATAATAACAAATTTAAATCACACTATTACCGAATTTCAGTAGATCATACAAATATTTGCCATCTTTACATTCAAGAAAATTTTGAATTACAGAGACGATGACAATAATTGAATTGCAGTAGTTTTAAGGGTAACCCATATGTTTTCCACACTGAACCAGCAGCTGCTCGCAACAATCCTCACCGGTCATAATGCGGTTTGAATGGCGAAAGTATGCAAAAGATGGCACAAGCGGCTTATTAGGAAATCTGCTCACATGCAATCAATAACCAATAAATGTCAGTGTTTCTAAATTAGGCACCGATTCATGGCTTACTGTCTTCAGGTGGACTCAATAAATGTTGATAACCAGAAAAGTTCGAAAGTGGTGGCCGCGAGTGTCTTTATGCGGGTATAGTGTGTGGGAGGTGTGGCCGGCCGGGAGCGCATGAGTTCGATGAGCCGAGCCGTGTGCAGTGAGTGCAGACTCAGCAAGGTTCACGTGTCCAGCACACAGGGCCGGCCAGAACTAGTTGTGGACAAGGGTTGCCGAGGACGAGCTGAGTGCAAACTTCCCGCATCATGCCAGGTAGACAGGCCAGGTAGAGATGGTAGTGGTAGCTGAGTAGTGGCGAGCTGAAAGCGTTTCTTGGCGGTGCATACAAAGGAGCACAGTGCGTGGCCCCGGGCACCAAATATTGACTTCCTGTTGGCATGCCACACCTGTTGTCAGCCGAGGGGTTAAAATTAGACACAGTGCCGGCTCTGGGCCGATCGGGAACACGGCGCCATTGATTGGCAAGCGTGTCGATGGTGATATTGACGGTGGGAAACCAGCCGTGACGAGACCGGCAACCGCCAACCCTGCCGGATGGTTCCACAGAGAAACGGCGTCAATTCTCGGCACCAAATGACGTCATCATACTTGAAAAACAAACACACATGTCCACATTGTGCTTGTGCACACAGGATGCTAAACGTACCCGTGAACTGAGGACAGACGGTGGTCCGCGGGCTATGATCAATCGCGGATCATGAATTGCTCAGTTAACACCCAGCTTGCATCTTGCGGATTTTTACTTTTGATCGGTCTGACCACGTGACTCTGCCGGCCCTGAACGTGATGACGATTAGATGACGGCCACTAACAAACCAGAACCAAAATTACTCAGTGACAAGGAAACCAGGGGTCTAGTGCATATAGACAGACTAGGACGTTAGTCCGAGACTAGCTTGACTAAGAGGGGACTAAAAGATGAGTACAAGATGCATAAGCGGAGACAAGGGCAAGCCTGTGACTATTTTCAAGGACAAAACGCCGAAGACAGTACCGAAGTGAGAAGTCTGAGACTAGATATAAGTCTTAGATTCCCGTCTCAGACTAGGCTTGTCTCTTTTCATGCATCGGACCCCAGAACTCACGCCTTCCATCTTTTAAAATGAAACAATCCAAAAGAACAACAGCCAGCAAAACTGAGTTTCCCTGAACCTGATGTGAGCATCTTCACTGACACTGAGCCAAATAAGAGGAGCATAGACGGATGCCACGCGCCTGACCTGAGAGAGGGGTCAATCGAACAGTATGTCCAAACTGAATTACAGCGGTCAGGCAAAAAGTGCTGGGAATTTCCCACGCCCCCCCAGTACCAGAGGACCCAACATCTATGGCATGTAGACCCCCCCCCCCCCCAACTCTTCTCTCTCTCTCTCTCTCTGTTGGCCAAAAGCTAGTCTCACCCTCACGCCCCCCCCCCCCTTCTCTATGTATGCATGCGTGAACGGGTATTTAGATAGAAGTCCCGCTCATGCAGCTGCAAGGCATTCTGTTTTGGTTATCCAGACGCTTTTGCTGACGGTGTCGTATTGACGTTAACCGTGACACGCACGCTCACGTAGCCCACTTGCATTCATTCAAACAACGAAAAATATTACTAATGCCAAATGCATGATATTCGTAGGTCAGGTCAACTTTCTACTAACAAATGACGACTTTACTAGTTTCACTCCAAGTTTGAAAAAGAAATAAATAAATGAAGTGGTCACATTTCAGAAAATCCCGAGCAAAGCTAAGACGCGCATGGACGGAAATGACGTCACCATTCATGAACTTTCGTTCAGATGAAACTTTCCTCATTCCAGGCTGAGCAAAATAATAATATAATAATACTAAAAAGTTTATCTTTAAAGCCCTTAATCATATACAACTCAAGTATATGCTCTACGCGCTAAAACAACCCCCCCCCCCAAAAAAAAAACCAAAAAAACAACAACAAACAAACAAACAAAAAAACAAACAAACAAACAAACAAACAAAAAACAACTAACAAACAAAACAACAAAAAACCCCAAAAACAAACAAACAAAAAACAAACAACAAACAAACAAAACAAAAACCAAAAAACGCTGGACCTGGTCATGATCTGATGTCCGAGCTGGTGCATGTATATGTTCTATTGTTATTTGAGGAGATGGGGGAATCGGGGTGGTGCTTGTCAGACATGGCTGTTGGCAGAACATTCTCAGTGTTTGTTACTTGTAAGAAGGATGGGCGTGAAGATGATCATTGACTATGGCATGCAGGATGGACAGCGGGAGTTGCTCACCTCCCGACACAGACAAGTCTGAAACCCTCGCCCGGTGCACAATAAGCGATGCAAACACTTCTCTCGGAATGCATTCCGATCTACGGAGATACAGGCGGCCAGTATCGACAGGTCTTTAGTGGTTACTCCAACTGCCGCCGTCATTATTTTGCGTTCCTCCATCATAAGGTTATGGTTATCTCAAGGGCACAGCAGTTGTTCAAATTTGTAGAAATTGACAATCTATTTATAGCGAGCAGCTGATATTTCGATCCGGCCCCAGAAACTTGTGCATTCTAAATATAGTCCTCGTTTGACAGACACATCACGGACTGAGATAACCTTTTGACACGAAAACACAGAAAACACTCGAATAAATGCACGGATTGCACTCACAGATAGTCTCTTCTTTAATCCTGCACTTCACTTCCAAATGAAGCGGACTTGAGTGTGCATGTGTGTTTGTTTCAAGTGCAACACTTCACTTAGCGTCGTGAGTGTCTACACTCCTATATGAAGGGGATGTAGCCCGAGTTGTATGGAATCACGATTAGACGATCACAAACGGACAAAATCAGGTGACATAACCACGTGTCGGGGTTATATGGGCCACCCCTCACCTCATTTTACGACACACGTCAATAGTACAGCAAGAGCTGTTTCCCCCCCCCCCCCCCTAAAATGAAGTGAATTTAAGCAAATTATTTTAAGTACGTTTCTGCTTTTCATTTTGAACAAACTCCACATTAGTTTTTTAAAAAAATGTTGAGCCATCAACTGTTAGAATCTAGACACCAGCAAAGCAACTGGTGTTTTTTTTTTTTTTTTTTTTTTTTGAAAGATGTAAGATAATTTTCTTCCTACAATAATTCCTGCGATTTTATCTACACGCGTTAAAATTCCCATTGACCCTAACCTGAAAAAAGAGGATTAAAGTGAACAGATGCAGACCTCCAAGTGTGATGAAAATCGCGGATCAAGCGAGCGAATTTTGCCTCGTTTTATGTTTGTGTGTGTGCTTGTGCTGGAACTGACAACACTCTCGTCTGTTTCTGGTGCCTTTGCTTTCCTCACACGTTCCTGGCCCAACATTTTCCAGTGGATCTAGTTTAGTTTAGCTGGTTGACATTTTAACCCCAGATATCAGTGCTTCACCTGCTAAACGGGAACGCTTAGACGCCTAAATTTGCAGCTTTCTGATTTTGGAGACGCCTTCTGACAGTTGCAGAATTAACGATATATATATTGATATATCAATATAAACACAAAACAAAAACCTTGCTTGTACTCAGTGCTGCCTAATTCAACAGACAAACCAAGATATACTCTCACGAAAGTTTCAAAATTTCTTTCTGGCAGAGTGTAGATGGTTACACATCCAGTTTAGCGGGTAAACGTAAGACGAAGGAACAATAAGCCCCACGAGTGTTAAGGGATGTATCCACACCAAGGAAATCACCACGTCACGTACACTGATACCCACGTCATTTTACATTCTTCTTGTCTTTCACGGCCACCGGGGTACCCGGAATAGCCGAATGGTAGAGCGTTGGAATTTCAATGCTTGGGTCGTGAGTTCGAATCCTGGCTGCGGCCAAATAGTTGGCCTTCTTCTGTTTGCTGCGTCTTTGATATCATGCATACGTGGCGGGAAAAGGACGTGAAACTCCCATCCACTCGTTGACCCACCCACTCTTACAAGGTCACCAAGTACATGCAGTACCAAGAACAAAAATCAAATCAAAATGTCCCGTAAATGACAAACGAAAGAAGAGAACAACAGCAAGAACAACAAAAACCCACAGGCTAGACGGTATTACGTATCTCCCTTCATACGCCATTCGGTTAGTTTGTGCAGTGAGGCTGCGTGGTGTAGATTCCAGCCATACTGATACTGACGTTCACAATGTGTATAAAGCGCCAGCAGAAAAGACGCAACCTTATATTCACCAAATAACTGGCCGACATATTCCACACCGTGTCTACTCCTCCACTTCTCTGAAAGTAATCTGAACTGATACTGCTGACAAACAGGAAAGGACTGGGAACTAATCAAAACCTAAACTAAACTGTCTGTCGGCTAAACAATTAAGACACCATTCGTGTTCCAGGACCCCCCCCCCCCCCCAACAAAAAAACCCTGGTTTACCAACAATAATAATACTGAAAAATAAAAACCAAAAATACCTCGACCTAACGACGCCACGTGTACAATGGATGCGTCGCTTTGCTGTAGGTAATTAGCAAACAGAATAGCACGCACGTTTTTGGTCTATGACTTCAAAAGGCGCCAGAAATAGAAATTAAACCGCCGTCAGCTGCTACTGCGTGCGTAAAAACAACACAGGGAAAATTCACAACATCTGTCTGCTCTTTTTTGGCCAAACTTAATTAATTCACTTCACTTGCATACCGCTTCTGTCAGGAGTAGTCGAGCGATGCACACTGGAAGAACAATATGAAAGACTAGAACTGACACTGACTAGGACAGTTGTTGAACTGCGCAGTAGCTCCGTACGCTGTACCTCAAAATATCCAGATAACACACACACACACACACACACACACACACACACACACACACACACACACACACACAGAGAGCGATTGAAAGCGTGCAGCGATCATTCGTCGCTTTTGCCTTATCACAAAGAAACGTTCAAGACATTCTGGGAGAACATCTCTTGGAAAAGCAACGAACATTCATCAACTGCGGCAAGAGTGGTGAGAGGGAACGCTGTGAAGGTCCCGGGGAGGGGGAGGGGGGGGGGCGTGTACTGGGTCCTCTCCCCCCCCCTCCCTCCCACGTCCACCTCTTTCCCACTCCCACCGTTCACCCTCTATCAATGTTGATGACAGTGGAGACCCATCGATCTAACAAGCCATTTTTCGGTGTCACATGAGAATGAAATTCAATCCACTTAAAGCGAGATAAGAAGTGTGTGCAGTAGAAGGCCACCCCCGCCAACATGTTATTTATTTCACGCTGCTGGCCTTATTAAGATGGCTAGGGCAGCACAATTGTCTGGAGACCTAACCAGCTGAATGGGTCGGTCAAGTGATGGGGTGCACAGGCGCTGATGTCGTCCAGACTGACTTCACTCGGCGATAGGGGAACCTACAGAGCTTTGTCTCTAACTGCCATTCTAGATTTTTTCTGCTTGGTAGAGTGGTCTCCCTGTGGCACTGGTCTTTGCCATACACCATGATCTACATAAACTGTATATCAAAGGGTCCTGCGAAGGGTCCTGATATCAAGTATAATTTTTTATCACGGGGATATCAAAACAGTTTCTGGCCGCGAATTATCATTGGACAGACAAAGCTCTGGAGGTTTCCCTGTAGCTCAGTGAAGTCAGCATTGAAGTGGAAATTGAGCGCCTGTGATGTGAGCACGATTCAGCCACACCGGCCGGCTCAGGTTTCCGTCTTGTGGCGTGTTCCCGTCTTGTGGCGTGTTCCCGTCTTGTGGCCTGCTCCCGTCTTGTGGCGTGTTCCCGTCTTGTGGCGTGTTCCCGGTGGCATGTTCCCGTCTTATTCATTTTAGGACTGGCGCCTTCGCGTGATGACCACGCAGAGCTATAAATAGACCGGTTTGTGTGGATGTCCAGAATGAAAAGTATTATTTTTCGACAGCGATCGCGCTTTTTTTGTGGGGAGAGGGGGGGGGAGGGGGGGTCACACGTCGTTCATGAAAAAGCCTTCACATGAACAAAAAACAGTGCGCGCATTTGCCAGTTGCGTTCTTCAAACTGGAAAATGACGTTTTCAACCGTTATTTCTGTTTTTCCTTACTTCCAGCAATTCGATGGCTATGTGACATTCCAAGAGACTGAGTTACGGCGGTATCTCAGGATGTGACAAATGGCGTGTTGTTGGAAACAGCATTTTCCATTGGTGTGTAAGAAGTTGAACATGCCTTTATATGTCACCAGACTGGCAATGGTGTGAGGTTTTCTTCACTCGGTCTGCGTACTCCTTGAAACCACGGTACCTACACTGCTTTTCGTCCTGAGTGTCCAGCTTTGCAATCCCCCCTCCTCCCCCCCCCCCTCCTCCGTGGGGAAAATAGTGGTGTGAAAACTCAAGAAGAAGAAAAAGAAAGAAAGAAAGTAATAAAAAAAAAAAAACTCCACGCAAGCAAACACCAGGATGTGTCCCACATATCTTCAGAAAGCAGCGTTTTAAGTTTATGTGTTGTATAACCATTTATCGTATCGGACCCTGTAGCCCACATCTAGCTGTTGCATTCTGCATATTGCAGAGCACTGTATTTCGCCATTTCCTACTATACGATTGCAATCCCCACATAGAAAGAAAGACGTTGTCTGATTGCAATCAGCTTCATCACACTGCACAGGATCATGCGCCTAATATCTATTTACCGTTATTGGATTTTAGTAACCTGCACCCGGCCGTATCACAAGACAGTCAAAGCATGTCTGGTCTGGTAATCTT
The DNA here is from genome assembly GCA_018292915.2 of Batillaria attramentaria. Taxonomy (NCBI): domain Eukaryota; kingdom Metazoa; phylum Mollusca; class Gastropoda; family Batillariidae; genus Batillaria; species Batillaria attramentaria. The sequence continues at coordinate 628,595 of JACVVK020000114.1, read as the reverse complement.
TAAACTACATTCCACCAGTGTGTCCCGGGGGTTTCGTCAGTTGTACCTCCCATGACCTGTAAGCGGTCAACTTTCGGGCTATAGCTCAGGGGGATAATACTGACGTCACCAATGACCGTTTACTGTCTACCAGGACGGCCTGCTAGGACGATACGCGCGACAGATGTGTATGTCGTTGTGCGTCCAGTGGCGGCCTGGGGGACATACACAGTGATGATGCTCTGTCTTCTGTTTCTGCTCTAGCTTGTCGTCCAATCCCTAATCACTTGTGGCACTTCCCCTCCTGTGTGTCTGTGCCCAAAATGTCATATCTTTTGTGGATCGGGTCTTCTCTCTCCGGGAACTGCCGTGACTTGTAGTCAGAGAGAGGCGCGGTCCACTTCAAAACCAACTGCTCACATCCGGTGATAAGTGCTGAAAGTGGGGGAGCGTTTCGTTTGAGAGTTTGGCGGAGCGAGAGAGAGAGAGAGAGAGGGCTGGCAGCTTGTTCTTCCTGCTGACGGGCCCGTGTTTGCTGCACTTTCTTCGCCAAGTCGAGCGCCGCATCAGGTGGAGGGATGCGAGCTTTCTTAATGCACGCGAGTTCTGTCCATCTTGCACGGTGGCAAGGTGGCCGGATGTTGGTGGCTTGTCAGTATAAGGAGTATAAAAATTCTGTAATGGTGCTTTGTAAAAGATGATGGCAATGGAAAAAAATTTCTGCACAAGCTGACGGGATGCGAACCTGAAACTGTCAGATCAATCGAAAGTTCGACCCGGCTTCTGCCACCTGAGCTATCCTGGCTCCAGCACCTTGCAGGATTAGGGGGAGATAAACATGCATCAAATATCATCTCTGTGTGTGTGTGTGTGTGTGTGTGTGTGTGTGTGTGTGTGTGTGTGTGTGTCTCTCTCTCTCTCTCTCTCTAACACACACACACACACACACACACACACACACACACACACACACACAGACCTGGCACACACAGGGTGTAAGAGCTAAGAGCGGTCGTCGGGTGGATTGCTGAATCAAAGAGAAACACACTACTTCCAGGCTACCTGCTATACTCGAAAGCAGAGATAATCTGATCATGGGTTCTATAGGTTTTAGCTTTTACTGACAGGTCTCCAGAAATCATGTAGTGTCCGCGGTCATCAGGCGGACTGCATCATCGAGACATTGCTGTGCAACTCGGCACACTCAACTCCCCTGATCCACTGCATAATGGGCAAAACTGATGTGTACCGAGAAACCAGGCGGGTGCGGGAGGCAGTGAGCTGACAGTGTGGATGAAGTGTGCCCGCAGCTGTCCCCTTCCACAACGTCCCATCCGTTCACCACGATCAGGCTCACTGGGCCATCAGCACTCCCGCTATACGAACTGCCGTCGTCACTATCTGAGTCAGAGAGACACACAGTAGCACATAACACGGCCACAGGATTCGTTCTGCACTATTTCCGTCTGGAAACAGTAGATCATGTAACAAACTACATGTTCATTACTTCTCGCGATCTAAATTCACCGCCTTCATTAGGCTTCAGAGGTGTGCGTAGATTCAGCCACTGGGGAAATTTTCCATCAGTCCTCCTCTCTCACCGTTATGTCGACTCCCCCAGGTGCCGTCTTCTGGCAACAACCCGAGACACAGTCGGTAATAGGAGAAAACAGAGACTGGCAAAACTGTGACGTGTGGACGTAAAAATACAAATTAATCTGAATGGAAAGCCCGACCCACCTCAAAGTCCTTCACCTTACTCGGTGTCTGGGATATTCCATTGAAGTGTATGCCACGTCTAACCGACAGACTGTGCTCGTCTTGCGCGTTACTCTTGATTCCCACACTTACTCACACTCTGACTGAATGATCTGACAGCAGAAAAACCTATCACGAAGAAAATGTGCCATTGCCGCACCTCTTGTGCAAGAAACTGGCAAAGTTACCAGTTGTCATTTTCGACCCCCCCCCCCCTAAAAAACAAACAAACAAACAAAACAAAACAAAACAACAACCAACAAACAAAAACCAACCAAACCAAAACCAAAACAAAAATAAACAAACAAACAAAACAAACCCCAGCAACAAAAAGCCCAAACAACAACAACAACAACAAAAACAGACAAAAAAACCCACAACAACAACAACAACAAAATAAAACCACAAACACAAACAACAAAAACTCAGCAAAACGCCCAGACTAGCATAACTGGCATACATGTAATTCAGAACTGACTTCAGTGCAATGGACATCATACCAAGACGTCCAAGTTCTTTTTCTAACCGAAGTCCTAGATCATATGCTGACTGACGTCCTATTCCAATATTGACTGACGTCCTATTCCAATATTGACTGACGTCTTAGTTCCAGTACTAACTGATGTCCTAATTCTGTTACTGACGGACGTCCTAGTTCCTGTGCTGACTCAGTGACTGGCATCCTATTTCAATATTGACTGACGTCCTAGTTCCTGTGCTGACTCGGTGACTGGCGTCCTATTCCAATACTGACTGACGTCCTAGTTCCTGTACTGACTGGCATCTTATTTCAATATTGACTGACGTCCTAGTTCCTGTGCTGACTGGTGTCCTATCCCAATACTGACTGACGTCCTAGTTCCTGTACTGACTGGCATCCTATTTCAATACTGACTGACGTCCTAGTTCCTGTGCTGACTGGTGTCCTATTCCAATACTGACTGACGTACTAGTTCCTGTACTGACTGGCATCCTATTTCAATATTGACTGACGTCCTAGTTTTAGTGCTGACTGGTGTCCTATTCCAATATTGACTGACGTCCTAGTTCCAGTACTGATGTCCTAAATCCGTTACTGACGGACGTCCTAGTTCCTGTGCTGACTGGTGTCCTATTTCAGTATTGACTGACGTCCTAGTTCCTGTGCTGACTGGCGTCCTATTCCAATATTGACTGACGTCCTAGTTCCAGTACTACTAACTGATGTCCTAATTCCGTTACTGACGGACGTCCTAGTTCCTGTGCTGACTCAGTGACTGGCATCCTATTTCAATATTGACTGACGTCCTAGTTCCTGTACTGACTGGCGTCCTATTCCAACACTGACTGCCGTCCTAGTTCCTGTGTTGACTGGCGTCCTATTTTAACACTGACTGACGTCCTAGTTTTAGTGCTGATTGATGTCCTAGTTCCTGTACTGGCATAAGTACTGTTCTAATTTTGACTCACGTCTTATTTCCAATAATGCTGGACTTGTGCCTTAGTTTCGTTACTTACTGACCTCCTAGCTGAGTTCCTATCACCAATACGTGGTGGAAAAGGACGTTAAACTCCCAAACATACACCCACCCACCCTAGCTGAGTTCCAGTACTGACTGATGTCTGAGTTCCGTTACTGACGGACGTCCTAACTCCTGTATGGTTCTAGTGCTGACAATTGTCGCTTCCTAAGCGACTGTTTGAACTTTCATTTCACCATTAAAGGTGGGCCGCGAAGTTCAAAATTTGTCCTGTTTTTACAAACAGGGTTTAGGTTTCCCAATGCGTGGAGAGCACGCGACGATGGTACTGGCGCAAGCATTCGTGTGTACAGCCAAACATGGAGCTACTCTCTTACTGCTGCTGACCGTGCAGAGCGTTCTTTGCGGCTGGAGTTGTCACCCGCACTAGTTACAATGTCATCTCTTTCAGTTTCATCGTCTGCACATTACATACGCTCAGCACCTTGCACGTGCGACAGTTGCGGTGCAGTGAATGACACGGAGAGAGGCCCCGGAAGAAAACTGACCAGGGCCCGCATGTAAAAGTGGACGTTAGGGATTTTACCCCGGGTTAAGGTCTAATCTCGAACTAAACTAGCCCTAGGGTTAAATTTTCTGTTGTTTTTTGTTTTAAATCAGGAAGCGGGTCCATTCCAGCAAGGTGCCTGTGCCGTTAGAGAGGGATTTCTGTCTTTCTTTCTTCGCTTCCTTCTTTTTATTTTATTTTGTCAGTTTTGGGGTTTCTTTTGTCCTAGTTTGGGTTAGGCCCGTGGCCGTGGGTTAAATTAACCTCGAGTTTTACATACGGACCCAGAGCACGTGTACACACTATTGTTAAACACTTGAAAGCTGCTTGGAAGAAAATTAAGAGCGAATTTTCAGTTTTCTATAATTCTGAACCTCACTGACTTTTGTTCCAGATCTGATTTCAGTATCAGAGCGTTCGTCGTTCCTTTCAGAGCTTAGTCCGCCACCGATGGTTTGGGAACATAATTAATTCAATTCAAATAAGACACTTCAATTTTAGAGAGAGACGGACAAAGCACTACCTGCTGACTGATTTTGTCAGACGTCGCTACAGTTCAGCGATTTAATTCTTTAATTTACCCCCCCCCCCCAACCCCAACCCCTAGATTCTTTAATTTACCCCCTATTCTTAAAGAAAAAGAAAGAAAAAATTCTTTACTTTAATTTGCCCAGTTTGCATGAAATTGAGGCTGTCTATCTCAGAAGAGGCATAATACAGAAATATTTTGTCACGCATATGGGGCCTTTACCGTACACACTTTGATATATTTGGCTCAATACGAGCACGCTCAATGTAACATTCTATCCGCGTTAAAAAGTAACATAGTTTTGCTGGCAAAAACATTCTGGGTCAAAACGCAATTCAGAAAGTCATTGATTCTGATGATACGCAAGCACAATAGACATAAGTAGGAAAGATGATAACAGATAGTCCATAAACTTTAACTTGTCTGTTTCCTTAAAACAATAAGAAAGAAAAAAATTTCAAAAGAATATCACCAAAACTCGTTGCCGACTGCAACCCCAAACGCATCATACAAATACCGTATGCATCGTGGTGTCATGCTGTCAGAGGCGATGTTTGACGTCATTCATGGCAATGATGACATAGAGTGAAGAAGTTTCGTAAACAGTGATCGATCAGGTTTCATCAACGTGCACAAAGCAAACAAAAAGTCACAAACTGCAAAATTTGTGGTTTCTTTAGCGGGAAGAGAAAGAGCTTCACTCGGTGCGTGTTTATGAACTGTTCGCACTCTACTTGGTGCGTGTTTATGAACTGTTCGCACTCTACTTGGTGCGTGTTTATGAACTGTTCGCACTCTACTTGGATCATTGGTCTCTGCGTATTTCCTGCATTTGAAAATATTCATTAAAACGACAAAACGTTGTGATCTTTCCCCTGAAAATACAAATCTGTATGACTGTGTTTGCTAATCTGAAACGCAAAACGGGTTCCTCTCTAGGACTTCTCAGTGTCCTCAAAATAACCTGGACATCTCACAACACATACCCAGCTAAAACCCATGCTGCAAGAGGTTTTGCTGATTGACAGCGAAAAGATAAATACATTTTCTAATCCGATTTTCAATAGTTGAAGCTGGCGTCTTGAAACAACAGATAAATCTACGGGCATGACAATACACAACATTTTACAGAAATGGTCAAATTTGATGTGACGGTTTACAATTTTATTCTGTTCCCTGATTGTCATCTTAAGCATTTCTGATGGACTCTCACAAAAGAGGGACAAAGGGTGATTTGAGGTAGATGGAGTTATTGGCACCTGCAACAAATAAACATGGCGTTCTTTTGGTGTGACAATTATTTCTGGAGCATGGTGTGAGCCTGAGATATGTTTGTTGAAAACTTGCTGCTGAAGAGTAGCCATTGTGAGAACATGGCTGGTGCCGTGTGACATGGGAATCATGCTGGTACAGCGTGGTTGTATTATATGCTCACCTTTAACAGTTGATAAACTGCATTCAGCCTTGAAACTTCCACACAAGTTGTATTCGTTGTTTTAGGACCCGAAAATACAAACATCTCAGTCGCTAAAATTGACCCCCAATCATGCTCTTTTTTTTTTCCGATTTTCTCACAAGTGGCTAAGCGACATTGTCTCCCTTTGGTGGGATTCCACCACATTGAATACTGTGTGGCAGGAACACGCAGAGAGAGAGAGAGAGAGAGAGAGGGGGGGGGGAGGAGGAACATTAAAAGAACTTACGTGCGTATTCACTTACACACTTACTTACAGTGTATCTATTTTATTTTCCATGCGATTGTTGCTTATAGTGTCGGGAATTCTATTTCGTGTGTTGGAATTTGTTTTCGCGGCATTCCCGTTCGCGAGTTACAAAATGCCGGTCGTTCGTGACAGACCCCGAGATAGCAGTAATACGATTTCAGTCAGTCGGAGTGATCATAAAAAACAACGTTTATACTCATAGTAAAATATAGAGGGAAACTAATGTTACGACTGAGAGCGTCACCCGATGACAAATAGAAATGTTCACTGTGGGCTTGCTGACTAATACTGTTTAATCGTATTGTTAAAGGCAATTTGAGGCGGGATCGCTGAGCAGGCAGAGCGTGGGACTTTCAGCTCTTGGGTCGTGAGTTCACATACCGGACGGAAGTCGACAGTTTGTGCCTGTTTTTTCCTCGTTGCCCTGCATTGCGTGGTGAAAAGGGACGTTAAACCCGCAACCAACCAACCAACCAACCAAGGTAACATTTCAGTCTGTTGTCAACCACAACGCGAGGGAAAAATAAAAAAATCAACATAATAGCATCGTCAGAAAAGGGCAGACATAAATCAAAGTTTTGTCGACAAAAAAAAAAAGCTCGAGTGTTTTCCTGTTGGCCACAAATGTGTCCGCGAGTTCTGATTTAGCGGCGCACTCTAAAGACACTTTCTACACGTGCCGGGACTTCTCACTCAGGACAGGTGTGGGGGGGCAACATGTCGGCTTTGCCCGGCCCTGACTGATGTGTGCGAAATGAGGGAACTGTATCTCAAAGTAAAGCCTCTCAACCTGCCGCAAAAACCCAGACCTGTCCTGATTTTATGATAACCATGTTCACGGTTGGGTGGTTACACGCTGCGACAACTGCCACTAGAGACTCAACAAAAAAGTTTGCGAAGAAAGTCTCAGGAGGAAGAGAAAGTGGGAAGCCGGTCCGTACAGCGGTATGCGGCTAGAGTATTGCAATAAATGAAGTGAGAAAAAGCATGGGTTTTGTCAAAAGGAGCACATGACTTTGAGACTGAAGTGCCTTAACTCGAGTTGGGTGTGTGATTTCAGTTTAAAGAGAGAGGACTCCAAAAACGCTGAAGAGCTATGGAAGCAACGCAGGTAAGAAACTTCTGGAACAACTTGAAAGTGAATTTGTCTGTTTCCAAACTGGAGAACACTCAGAGTGAACACACTGATGAGCACTAGTACATCTGGAAGGAGCAGAACGATATCAAGACTAAGAACAAACTGTACAAAAAACCCCAAAAGTTCCAAAAGTAAGGCCTTATTGTATACGAGTCAGGAGATGGTTGAAGAAGTTAGTGAAGTTTGTTCTTACCTTTGCAAAAATCGGGATGGCGTTTAATCTGGAGTTGTAGTGGTACAGATAGAGGTAGAAGCCAGGGGCACAGATGGTACAAATCGAGAAGGCATTGCTAGACTGTTATTCGCAACTCTACCGCCACTTTGGCTTTTCTGGGTTTTTAATAACTGTAGCCTTATGAACGACGGGCAGAGAGAGAGAGAGAGAGAGAGAGAGAGACAGAGACAGAGGAAAAGAGAGAGCGGGGGTGGAAGGAGGGGGTCTGATTTAGCGCAATGAGAGGAAGGCACTGAGCATTAACAGAGAGAGAGAGAGAGAGAGAGTAGGTGGCTCGTGATACAGGCGGCAACGCCAGCCTCCCTGAGCAGGGCCCCGCGTTCTCTCACAACTACAGCAGCACTTGCGGCGGCGGGCCAGGACGTGAGAAGCGGGGGTGGTCATCATCTCCATCATCAACACGCCAACAACAGTACGGCTCTTCTGCCTGTCTCCATCCCCCCTCCCTCCCCCCCCCCCCGCCTCCTCTCTATGTGGCCGTTTGTGCGTGGGCGGGGGGCGCGGCCCAGTGATCGATCTCTGATGGCGGGACGTAAAGGTGGGACACGGAGGGAGGGAGGGTGGGACACGGAGGGAGGGAGGGTGGGACGGGAGACAGGGGACACGAGATTTGACTGCGCCGGTCGGTCCTTGAGGTTGGCGTTCACGAGACCGGGACGGGATGGCACCCAGCAAATCTTCACATCTTATGCTACTGACTGGGCTGGGACACGGACAGAGGCACCGTCCTTCTTTTAGAGAGAGAGAGAGAGAGGGAGAGAGAGTTAGCTAATTAGTTAAGTTGTAACCTGGTCCTAATACATTTGGACTTACGCAAACAGACTACTTTATTTCTAGCAGTTGTAATCGAGTCTCCCTAAAAACAACAAATTCGCAGAAAACCAACCGGCTGGTGCTTACTTTTCCTGAATAAGGAAGACGTTTCTCCCTTTCTTATGGCTTCTCCCTCTCCAGTCATACGTTCTGAATAAAAACGGTCGGTACAGCGGTAGACCCACTTTTTGCCTTGCTTCAACTCAATTCCCAATCAATGGGATTTAAAAAAAAATCTGTTCCCCGAGTATTTTATTCTGTAAGATTAAACGGGATTACATTGTGTAGGGGGCCTGTTTTGCATAAGCTGAGTCATAGGGGGGAGTTTATGCAATGACTCACGCCCACAACAATTCCATGATTACAAAGTAACTGGTGGTTTTACACATCACGACTCATCGTCAAGGAATCGGGGAAGGGGGTTTTCATTGAATGTTGTGCTTGTTCTCTACGCAGTTTCATTGCGTTGGTTTCTTTCCGTATTTCTAGGACCGATTGTTTCTTTTTTTTCTGACAAATATTGCTTGAGTGATTTCTCTTTGTCGTGTATGAGCCGGGTTAGCCGAGCTGATAGAACGCTGGAATTTCAATGCTCGGGTCGTCAGTTCGAATTCCGAGTTGTGTTGGCTTTTTGCTCGTTGTCCCGTATTTAATATTACTCCCATGTGGTGCAGAAACGTTGACTCACAACCAGACAGCCAACCAACCTTGTGGTGTATAACGAAAGACTCGTGTGAACAAAACCACTCCACAGTGAAAAAGAGGCTTTAGAAATGTCGTGAATTCCTGCGTATCATTGTCTTAAATACTGCTGATCATTGTCGTTATACTTCTTTAATTGCTATTTTTTTTAAACGTCTGATCGTCGAGTATCTCTTTCAACAGGCAGTTTCCGAATTTCTGCTTCTATCTTTGAAGATATTTTTTCGTCGAGCTGGAGTCAAGATTTCGATTACGTTAACAGCCTGAAGTTGCAAAGTCGAACCCGTTGAAAAGATCGAGGGAACAATTTCGTTATACCGCCATTGAAAATAGGGACATAGTTTGGTGCACTAAGCGGTCATTCCATTGTCAGCCTTCCTGCCAGTGCTAGAGGACCAGGACTTTTGAATCATAGAGTGTGATGGAAGCGATACCATGTACATCTCTATTCCCAAGAGTGCCCAGTTCAGCGTGCCATAGCCACAGACCCAGTTCAGCGTGCCATAGCCACAGAGTGCACAGACCCAGTTCAGCGTGCCATAGCCACAGACCCAGTTCAGCGTGCCATAGCCACAGACCCAGTTCAGCGTGCCATAGCCACAGACCCAGTTCAGCGTGCCATAGCCACAGACCCAGTTCAGCGTGCCATAGCCACAGACCCAGTTCGTGCGTAGCAGCAACTATCAATGAGCCAAGACCATGTCGTCAGCAGAAGATCAGCACGATTTTTAATCACCACCAAATGAGGGAGGAAGGGTAGGGTGGGTATTTCGGGAGTTTAACGTCCTTTTCCAACATGTAAGGGTGATATCAAAGACGGGGTAACGAGAAAAAGATCAGCACAAATATTTGGCCTCAGGCGGAACTCGAAGTCACGACCCGAGCATTGAGAGTCCAACGCTCTACCATTCAGATATCCCCACCAATAGACGGAACATATAGTACGACATCTTAAATTTCGATGTAAATTTTAAGAGTTGCATAATATACCCTTACCATATGAACAAAGTGTGTGTTTTGAACTTTCTGTATGTACTGCCTCGGCTTTATTTGACTGGAAAAGCAGCAACTGTTTAAAGGGTGTTTTGGTTGTTTTTCCTTTGTGTGTGTGTGTGTGTGTGTGTGTGTGTGTGTGTGTGTGTGTGTGTGTTTTAATAGACTGCTTTTCGTTGAGTACAGCTCAATGTGCGTTTTATTGTTTCAACCAGTTTTAGCGTTCGTATATGAATATACGCTTGACAAATAAATTACTATTATTAATATTAATACCGCCAGTACGGGCAGTGCTTAAGCGGACAGCAGAAGAAAGACGGTACCGACGGTGGTATTAAGGACAGGAGAAAGGTCTGTTGGCCATAACCATAGTCACAACCACTGGGAGTACTAAGAATCTCTTCAACCATACGTCACAAAAATACATGTACTATTATTGTCAGTATTGTCTACACTCAAGCTGACGTTTCCCTATTAGAATTCAGAAAACATTCAATAAAGCTGTATGCAAACGGAGACTAGAGATACGTAATTCTACAGTACACCGCTTGAATGTTGTGTCACAGTAACTGAGTTTGACGTTTTCATTGTCACGTTGTTGCAGCCACGGATGCCGTTTATAAGTGAGTACCCACTGCATGACAATACATGTACTGACAAAAATATAACTGCTCATTTACATATTGATTGCTCAACTGCTCATTTACATATTGATTGCTCATCCACACGCTAAGTAGCGATGTGAGGTAAGCTAGTGACTGTGACTGTGACTGTCCCATCCTTGTGAAGTTTGGAGGAAAAAAGGGGGCCGGCACCCGCACTACACTTTGATTAATGCCCGTGCCACTTCCTACATCTTGCCGACTCCTGAAACCGCCACCGCTACCTGCACAACCGCACTCGGCAGCCAGCGGGAGGAGGGTGGAAGTGAGTGGGGGAGGGGAGGGGAGGGGGAGGGGAAGGAGGTGGAGATGAAGGGAAGGGGACCTCCGGTACTTATTGCACGATCCCACAGGTAAAGATGTGGCCTCTCACCCCACCACCCCCCTTCCGTCTACTTCCCTCCCGTCCCCACCCCGCCTCTTACACCTGTCTGCAGACGTTTCCGCTGTTTTTTGTCTTCCTTTCCAATTGCAACTCTTGGAGGAAAATTGTAAACTCGAAAAGCAAACTTTTAAACAGGCATTGGATTCCTCCTTTCATTGGTCTGAGGGAGGCGGCGAGTGTGGCATTTTTGTGGCACTCTCTCCTGCTCTACCCCGTCTCTGTTATTGTTCCGCAAGGCTGAGTGTTTAATATAGCACAGAAACTCCCTCAACCATCTCTCTCTCTCTCTCTCTCTCTCTCTCTGTGTGTGTGTGTGTGTGTGTGTGTGTGTGTGTGTGTGTGTGTGTGTGTGTGTGTTCTTGGCAACATTTGCCCGATCTCTTGCACTTCCTTTACAATATCAGCCACTTTTAAAAAATGATTCTTTCATAGTTACTTTCCTGAAAATATGTTCCTATGAACTGTTAATTCAGCCTGGAGCTGTAGATTTTCCCCCGTAAATCTACTGAGTCACGTTTGAATGAGGTGTTTCCTTCTACTTCTAGCATCAGCCTTCCGGCTTCCCAGATACTGTTGCGTCATGTCTGAAACTGCGCCACGTTGTTGTTTTTAACAGATCAGCAATTGCTGGTTTATGCTTTCACATTCATCACAGTTCCGCCTATACAGCGACCTTCCATCACATTTGGCAAGCATTTGGCACGTGCAGAACCAAAAACATTACCCACCAAAGTTTTACTGGTGTCTACCCCAGTGACATTGCCGCGAGTACATGTGACAGGGTCTATCGTGCAGTTGGCCATAAGAGCAATGGTTTACACGGAGACATTACCTGTGGAGTACTTGATGTTCGGACTGACATTACCGTGTCTGGGACGGTTTGTACGCCTGTTACTGAAGTTACCTGCCAGTTTGATACCGTAAGTAACAAGTCCTGTGATACTCGTAACCCCTCGCAAAGTTTGCCCCTGTATCTGTTAGGTCATTCACACAGGGAAAACATCAGAAGTGACAATGTCGACGTGTTTTTAAACTCTCCCTTTGCAAACAATGACATTGACACTAGTGCAAAGAATTCTGTCAGATATGTCAGCTCCACAAGTGCTAATCTTGGAGAAGGTGCCAGTAACGTGTTGTCTACTGAAAATACAAATTCTGACGTTAACCAAATGTCCCACCATAATGTCCACCACAATCCGGAGTACGACGCTACCGATACCGGGAGCTATCCTGCTAACAGGCATTGCGAAATTGTTGACACATTGTGTTATTTACATGATGAGTGTATTAGTCACTACCATGCTGACAGCAAAGAAGAAAATCGAGTTAAAGGTGTTAGCAGTGCTGGGTATACTAGCGATGCTTATGCTGAAAGAAAATACGGTGAGCAAAATGACAATAACATATGGTGCCGCAGTGATTGTGATGAGGTTACTGTTAATAAAACCGGTGGTGTAACTCTTGATGTTAGCTATACTGGTGCCTCCCACACAGACACCGATGTTGGGGTTGGTAACGGTAGTAACATGAAGTATGCTACCGCTTGTAGTTTTACCATCCACACGATGCATGGTGATAGTGGTATACAGTGTAATGGCTGCCATGCTGATGATGGTTACAAAAGCTGTGAGCATGACAGCGACGCTCATGCCGTGGGGGAGGCAAACAGGTATGGCGACGATAAAAGGGGTTCCAGTGTTGCTACTATAATGTTAGATAACACTGAAAAGAATAAAGACCGTGACACAGGCAGTATCAGCGACATAGTTAGAGCGTTACTTGTAACGAGTGAGTATAACACATCTAATGCTGACTTATTAAGTACTGGCGGTCTGCATGAGACCGACACTGTGGTTGATGATGTTGAATGTGAATTACTACATAGCCATAGCAGACAGGACGTTGCCCCAGCCAACGACGAGTTCCGTTATGCTCAGGCTGGCCGCGATGCTGGTATCGAAGGAAATGCTAGTGTTCCTGAACCTAAATCAGCCCATGGCATTCATACGGTTGACCCACTTACGAGTGCACAGCGCACAGTAGTCAGTACACAAAATGAACTCTGCGGTAACCAGTCATCGCGGCCGGCTCGGGCACGGGAACTACATGGCAATGTTGAATCGAAAGTAAGCTGTCTCGCTCTTAACGTATGTGGGGTGATGTCAAAGCTTATGTACCCCGACTTTGTACATTTTCTGTCAGAGTATGACATCATTTGTCTGTCAGAAAGCAAATTAGATGATACAGACACCATAGACATCCCTGGCTATGTATCCTTCTACAAAAATAGATATCGCTATCGGCGGAAATCAGGAGGAGTACTGGTATTAGTCCGTGACCCTATAGCAAAATTTATTACGGTATATGAAAGTAAGTCATATAAAACTAGGATAGATACAACACAGCATAGATATTATCAGTTTGTTGATCACGAACTCTGTGACAATACTCTTTTCTTCAAACTGCATAAACAGGTAATAGGCCACGATGCACTCTTTGGAGCATGTTATATACCCCCAGAAGGCTCAGAGTATGAAAACAAAGATGTTTTCTGTCAGATAGAGAGCGCTGTACTAGAGTTAGATGTTGAACATGTGTGCCTTATGGGAGATTTTAATGCTAGAACGGGTATGCTGAACGATTCTTTTGGTGAAATTGATCATGAACCCTTGTTTGTGGACATGAACATGTCAAACATTGGAACTCGTGTGTCACAAGACGTTTGTATTAACAACTACGGGTATAAACTTATTGATCTTTGTAAAACTATTGGTGTTCGTATAGTTAATGGCAGAGTTTCTGAAGATAAGGGACTAGGGAAAACTACATGTAAAAATGTTAGCGTGGTGGACTACGCACTCCTATCAGAAAAGCTCTTCGACCTTATCACTGAATTCCAGGTTTGCGATTTCAATGAAATCTTTTCAGATGTGCACTGTGCCATCGAGTTGCATCTACACAACTTAACTAAGCCTGCTGAAGAGGTGTCCCAAAGTTCTGAAAACCCTCGCCCAACAACGACCTTAAAAAGGCCAAATTGGAAAAATGAATATAAAGAAGGATTTATTGAAAATCTAGATGTCCAACGGATTAACTACATTCAGGAAACGTTAAATAGCCTCCTAGAATGCGAGATGGTAACGCTAAAGAATGTAGATGACGTCACTACTGAGATCTGTGGGATTATGAAAGAGAGTGCACAAAAAATGGGGTTCATAACGGCATCAACTGCAATAAGGAAGAAAAAACCCGCTCGTAAAGCTGGCACACAGCCGTGGTTTGACAATTCATGTGAACGAAAAAGACGGATTTTTCAAAAAGCAAGACACAGAACTAAAACAGATAAAAGTTTTGACGCGATACAATCGAAACGTCAGGCGGCCCATGACTATAAAAAACACATTAAATTTCAGTTTAAAAAATACAAAAAAGAATTCAATAAAAAGTTACGCTCCTTGAAATCTAATGATCCAAAAAGTTACTGGAAAATAGTGAACGGAACCCAGTCGGAAAAACATGAAACAACATCCTCTATAAGTAGTAGTATATTTCTTGAGCATTTTAAAACGCTAAATAAAGAGCCTGAAGCCTCAAATGACGTTTCTGAATCTTCGTCTGCAGCTGTATTCTCAGCCGATACACTGAACAAACCATTTACATCAGGGGAGGTTAAACAGTCACTACAGTCATTGAAAAACAACAAAGCTTGTGGCCAAGATCAGATTATCAATGAATTTCTCAGAGCAGCGGAAGGCAAAATGCTAGAAGTATTTACATCTCTTTTCAACGTAGTGTTGTACTCGGGAAAAGTACCCTCTGATTGGTCCATAGGCGTCATCAGACCAATTTTTAAACAAAAAGGTAATATAGACGATCCAAATAACTACCGGGGAATTACGATACTTAGTTGCTTTGGGAAGCTCTTTACTAGTGTTCTAAACAATAGACTACAGTCATTCCTAGACGACAGGCATACCATTGGTGAGGAGCAAGCCGGTTTCCGCTCCGGATACTCTACTACTGATCACATATTCACACTCCATTGCATTATCGAGTATTTCTTGTCAAAAAAACGTAAGATATATTGTGCCTTCGTAGACTACGAGAAAGCATTCGACTGTGTGGAGCGTGCGTTCTTGTGGCAGAAACTTATAAATAACGGTATAAAAGGGAACATTCTGTCGGTAATTCAAAACATGTATAGTCGTGCAAAGTCCTGTATAGTAGTAAATGGTCAGTGCTCAGATTTCTTTACATGTTCGTCTGGAGTTAGACAGGGGGAAAATCTATCTCCACTACTATTTTCGTTGTTTCTTAACGATCTTCATGGTCATTTGTCTCAGTCTGTAGCTGGTCTGCCTCTACTGAAAAAGGGGGCCCGCGAGTTGAATTTAAGTGACGAGGATGAAGACACTTTATTCAAAATGTTCTTATTACTCTACGCAGACGACACCACAATATGTTCTGAAAGTCCCCAAGGTTTGCAAAAAGCACTAGACTGTTTGTACTCATATTGCAAGAAGTGGAAAATTAATATAAATACTAGTAAAACAAAGATTGTTGTATTTTCGAGGGGAAAGATTAGAAATATCCCAGTTTTCACGTACAACAATCAAAGAGTTGATGTTGTTTTCGATTTCCAGTATTTGGGACTCACATTCAACTATAACAATACGTTTAGTGTTGCACAAAAGCGGCTGTTTGAAAAAGCCTCTAATGCCATGTTTGCGTTGCTGAAGAAAAGCAAAAAATTGTTTTTATCTCTAGATGTACAACTGGAATTGTTTGACAGAATGGTTGTCCCAATTCTGTTGTACGGTTGTGAGGTCTGGTGTCCTGGAATGGTTGATCTCGCCTCGAAGCTACAACTAAAGTTTTATAAATATATCTTGAAACTGGGTAAATCTACTCCAACGTGTATGGTGTATGGAGAGATTGGCAAGTTCCCTGTTGAGGTGACTGCAAAAGCTCGTATGCTGAACTTTTGGTACAGGTTGGTGAGAAATGAAAATAGTAGTAAACTTTCATGTGTTATTTATAGGTTGTTGTATAAGGCATATACTGAAAATACCTACGCACCCAAATTTATTGTATCTGTGGAAAAGATATTGCAAGGCCTCGGTTTAAATGGTTTTTGGATCAACCAAAACGAGCTCAATTTCACGCAAAAATGGTTCAGTAGTAAAGTAAAACAATGTTTACAGGACCAGTTTATTCAAAGCTGGTATTCTGAAGTACAAACAAAGGAAAGTTGTTACAATTATAGAATATTCAAAACCTGCTTCCGTATGGAAGAATACATAACACGCCTCCCAACGAACTTAGTCCAAACATTTATTCGATTTAGAACGCTTAACCATAGATTGCCTGTGCAAGCAGAGAGATTTACAGGCACCGAAAGACGAAACCGAGTCTGCACTAAATGCGACAGTGCCGATCTGGGCGATGAATTTCATTACATCTTCAAATGTAGTTACTTTGCTGTACCAAGGAAGAAATTCATCAAAAAATATTTCATACACAGGGGAAACACATTGAAATTCAAGGAATTATTCTCATCTACTAACAATACAATCCTGTTGAAACTTATACACTTCATAAAAATAATAATGCAAGAATTCTCACGTACTTAACCGGCGCGTATTCCCTTCTTTATAATTTCTTCTTCTTGTTCCTCTGCGTTCCCGCTATAATTTAATTTCTATCGTCTTTTTCTGTGAATCTCGAAAGAGGGTTTTTTTTTTTTTTTTTTTTCTCTCTCTCTCTCTCTCTGCCTACTGCCGAGATCCTATAAGCGGATATCCAAACGTCATTTTGGGTCATTGTGTTTGTCAGACAGTTTGTGTAGCTGTCAGTATTTGGAGCAATTCAGTCATATTGTTGCTCTTCTAAGGGAAGGTGCACCACACCACACCCCCCACCCTCTCGCTCTCTCTCACTCACACACACACACACACACACACGCACGCACACACACACATCCTGTAATATTGCATTTACACTGTACCTTGTATGATCATTGATTTGTAGATTTATTCCGTGTATACTGTTTGTTTGGAATGTGCTTCTTTGTAAACGAGTCTGTATTTTTTGTGTGTGTGTTCTTATTTTTGTTCTGTTTGCTATATCAGTAGTCTTCTTTGTCAATGCCTTGTTTTCTTTCTTACTTACGCATGCTTTGCTTTGCTTGATTGTGTTTTATTTCTGTTGCTGTAGTCTTTTCGGTTTATGTTTTTGTTATAGTTTTGTTTTGTTTTTCTTTCTTTCTTTTTTTTGTGTGTTCTTATTTTTGTTCTGTTTGTTATATCAGTAGTCTTCTTTGTCAATGCCTTGTTTTCTTTCTTACTTACGCATGCTTTGCTTTGCTTGATTGTGTTTTATTTCTGTTGCTGTAGTCTTTTCGGTTTATGTTTTTGTTATAGTTTTGTTTTGTTTTTCTTTCTTTCTTTTTTTTGTGTGTTCTTATTTTTGTTCTGTTTGTTATATCAGTAGTCTTCTTTGTCAATGCCTTGTTTTCTTTCTTACTTACGCATGCTTTGCTTTGCTTGATTGTGTTTTATTTCTGTTGCTGTAGTCTTTTCGGTTTATGTTTTTGTTATAGTTTTGTTTTGTTTTTCTTTCTTTCTTTTTTTTGTGTGTTCTTATTTTTGTTCTGTTTGTTATATCAGTAGTCTTTTTTGTCAATGCCTTGTTTTCTTTCTTACTTACCCATGCTTTGCTTTGTTTGATTGTGTTTTAGTTCTGTTGCTGTAGTTTTTTTTCGGTTTATGTTTTTGTTTATATTTTTGTTTTGTTGTGTTTTTCTTTCTTTCTTTTTTTTTTTTTTTTTTTTCCTTCTCTCTCTCTCTCTCTCTCTCTTCGTCTTCTTCACATGCCCCCAGAGGGTTTTGAAGAATGAATAAATAAACGAAACGAAACGAGAATTATCACCTACACGAGTCACCTGGAGGGATGAGCTGCTCCTACGCCACCTTAGCATTCAGAATGAATACAAAACAAACATGAACACAAATCAACAGGAAGCGGTAGCTTAAGATTACATGGAATAGGATGACGTGTTTAGAATGGCCAGGCAAAGGGCAGCATACTGTATTTCAATAGTCACGCCTCCTCGATCCTTTGTGGCCATTCGATCACTTTGAAATTGCATTTGAGACAAAGTAAAGCGTGCCCATGCTGGCGATATTGCGCTGAAAATACTGCTGATAATCTGATTGTCGCGTAGTAAACGCCGCGCCTGTTGACAGGAATTAGGCCCGCTGCTGACACAGGGATTTGGGGGACTGAGAGGGGAAGCAATGGGGAGGGGGGGGGGGGAGGGGGGGGGGGGGGTAAACGGCTGACTGTGAGGAGAATCGAACCTGTCTTTGAGCAGCGCGCTGTCTGTGTGCTGTTCACGCTGGAACTACCTGTGTCAACACACTCATTTCATCGCTTGTTCTAAATACGGGTCACAACCAACACGTGTTTTATTTTGACAGAACACATGTGTTACTGAAAATAACGCTGCTTCTTTCAATGTGTCGTGTAAGTTAAAAAGGTCAGCAAATACCCCTTACCGCCCCCCCCCCCCCCCCTCCCCCCCCCCCCTCCCACGCCGGGTTATTTTAGGTTCGTCTTCCACCACACACATCCTCACCGCCCCACAGCACAGACACAAAAGAACAAAATACTTGAATGCAGTCGAGTTTCTACAGCATTGACAGAGGAAATATAAATGGAGGTGCTATATCTGCCAAAGAATGTATACACGATTTCGGACTTAGGAGGGGGAAAAAGTGAACTTGCCAGTATCTTCCTACCAAAATGTTCACATACGACGAAAAGCTTTTGAAACTTTTGTTATTGTTGTTCGGCTGATATTGGAACTCCCACGCGGTTGAACTTAAAATCAAATAAAATTGTCAAAACTCCCCAAGCGTCGGCAAATTGTGAGAAATAAGTATTTTTCTAAGATCAGGGGAGAGATGGTGGTGAGTGTGTACAATGGAGTTCCCACTGCTGGTGTGAGAGCAAAAAAAAAAAAAAAAAACCCAAACAAACCAACCAAACAAAAAAAACCTTTTTAATAATCTTTCTCCCCCCTCCCCCCCCCTCCATTTGAATGGCTGCAGTTGTCAATAATGGTGGGTTTGAATTACGAATCAGGTCGGTAAAAGGAAAACACGAAGCCCATGTACGGAGACTTAGCAACTGATCTCCTCAGCTCTAATTAGCTCGGTCTATTGTCGACTTAGAAACTGGTAAAATGATTTTTCACAACGAAAACGGACATGATACAAAAATGAGACGTACGGATGTAACAGGATCCGTCGGGAAACAAACTGTTATTGATCTGTGGACCAAAGTGGTTTTCTGGACAACGGACACTGAACACTCTTTCTAGCAGGTGTAGGAGCCTAGAAGGGATATTGGGAAAGGGGACTGGGCGGAGAGGGGAAGGGGGGAGGGAAGTCTTTAGGAGTAGCGGACGTCGTGTGAGTGAACATTCCGTTGTCCCGGATGATAACTCCATGTCATGTGTTCATCTTCTTTTTTTCGGGGAGCCGGGGTGGTCGAATGATAGAGCGTTGGACTTCTAATGCTCGGGCCGTGAGTTCGATCCCGGCTGCTGGCTTTTTCATCGTTGCCCCGTCTTTGATATCACCCTATGTGGTGGAAAAGGACGTTAAACCCCCAAACACCCACCCACCCTCTTCTTTTTTCTTTCTTTTTCTTCTTCTGTGTTCAAATGTGGCCACATACGATTGTCAGATCTGGATTTAGTGTTCTTGATGAAAATGACATTTTGTGGACCGTATACGATCCCTCAGATGTTTTCCTTCAGGTTTACTTCTTTCGGCCACAGGTTTGACCTGTCGGGTGTGTGCAGGCGGCAAGGCGGCAATCTTGGAGAAAGTTCATAGAAACAGTAATAATAAGAAGAAGTTGAAGAATAAGTAGTAGTAGTAGTAGTGGTAGTAGTAGTAATAGCCGTAGTAGTAGTAGTAGTAGTTGTTAGTAGTAGTAGTAGTAGTAGTAGTAGTAGTTGTTGTTGTCATTGTTGTTGTTCTTGTAGTAGTACGCTAGAATCTGGTAAACTTCACCATCTGCCACAATGTACCTAGTCAACAACGGTACTATGTCGGTCACTGACGCTGAGTACGTATATACTGAGGGCCACCTGCACCTCGTGTAAATGCACTACGATCGTCTGCTCAGCATAGCATTACCACCAGATAACCCTATCCCTAGACCTAACCTTAAACCCGGCTAACCCTCAACATTACCCTACCCCCCAACGATTACTAACGCTCAGGACTTTATCCAATGTCGAGTCAGTGTTACAGGGTTCGTCAGTCAGAATGTGGGTCCATCAAATGACGCGTTACTCTCCTGTCTGTGTGTCTAGTGTCTAACGCTTCAGCAGCCAGAATGTGGCTCCATCAAATGAAGCGTTACTCTCCTGTCTGTGTGTCTAGTGTCTAACGCTTCAGCAGCCAGAATGTGGCTCCATCAAATGAAGCGTTATTCTCCTGTCTGTGTGTCTAGTGTCTAACACTTCAGAGTTCGTCAGCCAGAATGTGGGTCCATCAAATGACGCGTTACTCTCCTGTCTGTGTGTCTAGTGTCTAACGCTTCAGTCAGCCAGAATGTGGCTCCATCAAATGAAGCGTTACTCTCCTGTCTGTGTGTCTAGTGTCTAACGCTTCAGTCAGCCAGAATGTGGGTCCATCAAATGACCCGTTACTCTCCTGTCTGTGTGTCTAGTGTCTAACGCTTCAGTCAGCCAGAATGTGAGTAACGCGCATCCTTCGCTCCCTCCAGCCCCGGTACACTAGTGTAGGTCAGATACACACTTCAACACTCACAGCCGCTTCATCAAAAGAGCCAGATCCTTTTAATCTTTACCTACATCTGACATCCCCCTCTGGTCTGTTGGCGAAAAAGGTCTATTGGATGACTAGCACGGTAACTTAAACACCTTGGTCGCCATGTATACATGATGCTTTGAACTACTAGCGTCTGGACACACGTGTAGGACAAGTGACATGGCCTTGTACCTCTAGCCTGGCCATGACTGACCTGTAGTGGGTGAGACAGAGACAGACCAGAAACAGCGATGTATCTAGACCGACTGGAGCAGTCAGAGCGTACTCGACCCGGCGTTTGTGATCTGAGAGGTGCCGAAATTCATCTGTTACATATATGGTTGCACTGTCTGTTCTGTGACACGATGTGGACCGTATTATCGTTATAGTTCTGGGCAGTCGTAGAAATTCATCGTTGAGCCCGGGTGACGTGACAGAAATCAGTATCCTTCGACCATTTCAAACATTCGTGAACTTTAGTAGCAGCAATGTATAGCGTTTCGTTTCGTTCCGGTTCGTTCAACATCCGTGGCTGTGTATGGCCAGATTTAATTTAATTTAATTTAATTTAATTTATTTTAATTTAATTGGGGGGGGGGGGGGTGGTGGTGGTGGTGGGGGTCTACCATGGAAAGATACAACGGTGGTTATAAGGATGCAGTTGTCCTTACTCTAATTATTTCGTTTCGCCCGCAAATCTCGAAATGAGAACGCAATCGAAATCTTCGTTGGGTGTTTCTAAAGCAATGACTTAGCAATGACTGAGTGTTTATGGGATCTAAGTCCGTGAGTAGTCCTGAGCCATATGAGACGAGTTTCTGTCTTTTCATTTAACCGTAAGCTGGGGGGGGGGGGGGGAGGGGGGGGTGCGTACTGGAGGTTGAGAGGGGAGGGGAGAGGGGAGGGTGTGCAGGGGAGCTGCCAGTGTGTGTTAAGTGTGGCGGGCTGCACGGACCACCGCCATCACCAGCAACACCAACAACAGCACGACGTCGGCGGGATCATCAGGGTCGGCCGTCACCACCATGACACCCATACACAGCTGTTGCTGGTTGGCCACTGTAGTATCACTCATTCCTTCACCCCCCACACCCCCCCCCCCACCACACCCCGCCCCCACCAGCTCTCTCTCTCTCTCTCTCTCTCATACCCATTGTGCGGTTTTACACTGTCTTGATGTAACTGTTTTCCGTCTGTTTGATGTTTCCTGATTGTCTGGGGGAGGTGGGATATCCGAGCTGGTGGAACGTTGGATTTTCAGTGCTCGGGTCGTGAGTTCGAATCCTTAAATGAAAGCCCGGCCAACATTTGAGCTGGCTTTGTTTTCTTCGTTGCGCCGTCTGTGGGATGACCCTGGTTCGGGCAACAGTTTTGACTGAAAATCGCCGAGACGTGGCCCTGATTTGTATCATCAGCATCCTTACGTGCTGGAAAAGGGCGATAAAACCTGAAAACAACCAATCCCGATCGTTTGTGACGTGGCTTTTCTCTGTTTCTCTTGACCTACCCGCCTCACATACCTAATAACAAAGTTCCTGTTGGTGGTACCAAGCTGAAACCGTCTCCTGTTCACGGTCAGCGTATTCGCCCCTCCTCCCCCGCCTTTTCTCTGAGCATGTCAGACAGTCTTCACCAACACAGGGTGTAACTTAGCGATTTAAAGGTGTACGATGAGACATAATGAGAAAGCATATGTCGTTGGTGATATGTGACAAAATAGCAGTTTTTCTGCAGAAATATCGACAGTCGTGTTTTTCTGCATGAAAACAGGTAAAATGTGAATTTTTTTTATTTTTTCTTTTGCTGAGTTTTATCCACAATCGGTGGTGATTGTGACAATCGTAAGCATGGTTCAAGTCAAGTTTGCTCAAACTCACAGTTTTACGGTCGAAAGTCAACAAACTCTTGTCAGTGGTGCTCTTTCCGTAATGTGGGGCACCTCATTGTGAAAACTATCTGTATTCAGCCCTGGGGGGACAGCTTATCGGACGTACTGTACGTCACTCTTGTACGATCTTGTGTAATTCAAGTTCACCTTGCCCTCGAGTGTCAGCCTTTCAACAAGCCTTGCCACTGCCGTACTACACCGGCACTCCTGGGCTTTCTGAGGTTGAAGCTGAAGAGTGTCTGTGTGAAAAGTAGAAACTACTATAAGCACTCGCAGGTTGTAAACGTTACGACTGACGGGCGGTGATAAAGATAGAGGAGGCGCTGCACCGACAGGCCCACCATGCCCAGTGTGTGTGAATGAGCAGTGATGGTGCAGTTTCTATCTCTAGCTGCTGCAGCGGCCAGTCGCCAGTCGACAGGCTGGGACAGGTGCTGCCCTCTGTATCGTGTCGTGCGGCGCCTGCCACAGGACACGACACGATAAGATACAACACGACACAATACATCACACCCAGCCTGCCAGTACACGCAGGTCAAGGACAACTAGGCCTCACTCTGGCAAGTCAAGGTCATTGGGTAGGTGTTGTATACTCGTGAATCTAGCAGCGTTCAACCTAGTCCGGGCAACCCATGAGTGATCGGGGGATTACTGAGAGGGGAAGCCCGGCCTACGTTCAACCCTGATCACCGTTTGCTTGCGTTGACGTGCTGAACACCGCCGGACAGCGCCGTTTCTGTCACGTCTGAAGACCTTTAACTTAAGGTCCCCAGACACAGTGTGAACTTACCCAGATTGTAATAGTTGAAACTGAAAGCATCATCTAGCTGTACAGCCCTGAGGATCTAGTGTCTATTCCCACACTGACTAGGTCGTGGTTAGTTTGGATGGTTGAGTGGCTTGGTTCAGTTTGGGTTGGGTTGCTTTGGGTGTGGGTTGGTTTAAATTGGTTTGGCCGATTACCGGTTAGTGAATGTGTTTCAAGTAATGTTTGCAGACTGAAAGACCACTGACTACGACACTGCAACACCACCAGGAGTCTCACTGGGAAAGCTAGTCGAGATCAAATCCACCGATTTCATACCGTGGGCCAAATCGAGTGTTAGCTATATTCAGTTATCCCGACACTGTCGATAGAAGACAGACGACTGTGTCTGGTAATACCATGGGCAAAATGAGACGCGCGGTCAGTGTAGAGATGGAAAACCTGACCGTTGCCCGTCCTGAACCTTCTATTCCCGGCTGGACAAGGTGCTGCATTAAACACGCTTCCCCAAAACACCCGCGGTGACGGGAACGAATGACGTCATTTCAATGGCAACCGCACTTTCTCTCTTTTTCCAAAAAGAGGGGGGGGGGGGTGGGGGGGTAGGGGTGGATATTGTTGTTTGTGTTCATTCATTCATCCGTTTGGTTTTACGTTTTATGTTAAAACCTTGTGCATAATTATGGTGTCAGCTGGAACGCATGAAGCATATTGCAGCAACTTCTGGTAGTTAAGGCGGAACTGGTCACTGTGGTATGTCATGGCGGCATGGTCCGCCACCTACTCTGTTGCCAACATCACATACACTCCTCAGTCAGCTTCCACAGTGTTCCGCCAAACTGGAACTGTTATGATGGCCAGTCAGTGCAGTCTCGGCCCATACGAAATGTTGGAGTGCGTGTAGCTGGCCGCTCGCCACGTTTTCTGTCGCCAAAACTATATACGACAGTCACCACGGGCATCGTGTACTGTGTCCTGACATTCGCTTGCCGGCATGAGTGGACTGGAAGCTAGGTGAGCCCCGGTTATCAAATGAGCGCTACCATTACAGGGACATTACCGACGGTCTGGCAAAACAGCACCTTTTCTCCAACTTTGGTGTTGTCTCGGCAATTACATTGTCCACAAACTTTAGTCACGTGACTTCTTAGCCGAATTTTTTTGTTTGTTTTGTTTTTGTTTGTTTGTTGAAAGCGGGGGGGGGGGGGGGGTTGTTTGTTTGTTTTTGAGGGGATCAAGAAGAGGGTCCGTAAAGAACCGTTTCTTGAAGTTTGATTTTTTTCTTTTCTTTTCCCCCATCCATTATTACTTCCCTTTTCGCTGTTTGTTTCTTTGTTTCTTATTTCATTTTTTTTCTTCAGATTTTTGTAAGCAAATATTTCCAGTGAACGTGTAACAATTAATACAGCTTCCACATAGTACATACACATTATCGCTAGCTTACCTTTGCGGTAAAAAAAAAAGTTGGCGTTACAAGCAAGCTCAGCATTATCAGCATTTAGCCGAATCTTTAACCTTTGCGTGCTGTGTCGCTCGCGATCTGGTACGCCGCGTACTGTATCCCCAACATTGTACGACACTGACCCAGCAGTACTCCCCCCTTCCCCCCGTACGTAAACAATGGGTTCACCTGGTGAATGCTGACAGAACCCGTTAAAATTTATAGTCTTTTCACTTCAGCCGATGAGCACAAAATTGTGTTAATGTTTACAAGTGATGTAAGGGCCGCCCTCTACGTTCTACGTAGTTTCCAGGCTTGAAACGGCAGAAACGGCACATTTCCTTGAAGCTGAGGGCAGCGTGAGTGTGGTAGCCACTCAGGATGCACAATATCTTTGTTACTTTTATCGTTTCAAAACCAGTGACTGAAATGACGGGTGTCACTCAATATGGGGCGGAGTTTTTGCGATGCTACTTGGATTGAAAAGATTGGACGTGAACATGCGCGCATCTTGACATTTTGGCCGTGAGTGCTTCAGGTGCTACTTCCGGTCAAACGTTTTTTTTCACGAGGATTGCTCCTAGTTAACTCTTCAGATTCCGAGCCCGATCACCGCTTGCCCACTACATGATAACATTGGTCGAACAGAACAAGCCACTGCACATAGGTATTAGCCACTAAAAAGCCACTATTACGCAAAGCGTGGGCCTTCCCCGCTAGGCGCGAGACCGCTGCAGATTGCGTATTAGTGGCTTCAAGTGGCATCTAGTGATCTGAAGTTTTCAAGAAAAAAAATGCGATTTTTGCAAGGGTTTTTCAGAGTTAAACCGTATGTTACAAATATGAACATGCGCACATCTTTACATTTAACTAACGGTGCATCATTTTCTGGCTGATAAACTGTCCTTTTCTTTCACACCGACAGCCCGCAATCCAGTCACGAGTCAATTGTAACACTGAGTTTATTCCATTTTAAACGTGAGTAGCGCCGGAGAAAAAAGAACTTCCGGTTGTCGGTGTGAATGAAATGGACCGTTTACAAACAACAAGAACAAACGACTCAGTTAAAACATTACTACAATAGAAACACTGCAACGTTTCAAACATACGGCTTTACCTGAGAGCAATCTTCGTGAAAACGTTCGACTGGAAGTAGCACCAGAAGCACTCACCGACATCTTGAATAGCACCGGAAATGTGGAGGACGGCGGTTACATCAGTGAAGCGGTTTGTTGTTGTTGTTGATGTTGTTGTTGTTGTATCCCGGGGGTTGGGGGTACCACAATAACTGCAACATCGGTCCGAAGGGTCATTCTAATTTGTTTCTAGAAGACATCAGCCGCGGCAGCAACGACAACAACAACAAACGTAAACAGAGAAATGAAGTCATTTCTACTTGTACATGTATCATTTGAAAGATGCACGTAACCGGTCAAAAACTAGACTGACCTTGAGAAGATGAGCAACGAGTTTTCAAGCCGCTCTGTATACTATATATCGCTTTTGACAATTTCTCCAGTCGTCTGCGGGTGGAAGCCAGCCAAATTGGTTTAGGGTTATCGCCCGCTCTGCATTCACAGTAACAGCCCTTTAACGCATTCGGTTCATCCATCGGCGAACGCAGATTAGCGTAAATACAATTGCACGGCATTGTACGCGTACTACTTGTCCAGTGGTAGGAATGGAACTTCGGGATGGGTGGACATATTACGTATACTATTTCTTCAGTACGCGTACTACTACGGGATTTACTGCTGCTTTCGCTTGCCGTACACCACTGATGCAGAATGATGCAGTTTAAGCGGATAGTTTTAAGCTCTCGGGATTGTTACGAAACATGCTATCCTTTCAAATTTTTGTATTGTTTGAAATGCAGTATCATGTCAAGAAGCATATATTTTCTGAAAGGTTATTCAATGGACAAAAAGCAATTTTAAACCAGAGCCTCCATCAGAGAGGAGATAATTTGGGGAGATAATCAGAAACAAGGAAGTAATTTGAACGCAACTGTTTTCACAGCTTACATGTCACCTTTTTCCCAGAGAAGTTTTGGGATTAAGTGGGCTTGAAATCAAAACGTGAGTTAATTTAAATGTATCTGATTCACATACCTGCCTGCTATCTAAAACCGTGTACACGGATAGGTGACAAACAGAAATCTAACAGTTGTAAGAAATGTAACAGTTGTAAGAAAACTGAACTGCCTGATTTGCA
Source organism: Batillaria attramentaria (assembly GCA_018292915.2). Lineage (NCBI taxonomy): Eukaryota > Metazoa > Mollusca > Gastropoda > Batillariidae > Batillaria > Batillaria attramentaria. Next base: position 601,510 of record JACVVK020000114.1, on the reverse strand, counting down.
TAGGGTTCCATACCTGTCGATAAACTGCAACTTCCTTGTTCACCGCAAACGTCCACGTGGCAGTCCTTTCACAAGAAATTACAATTTACAATACAGTCATGCAGATCTAACTGCCACTGTGAATCTCACTGACGGAACTGTTTAGCATAACAGATCACGGCGCCCACCTCTACACAGCCCTAAAAGTCTCACAACAATTGTGCGTGTCTTCGATTTCATCCACATCAGTATCCTAATCCCAATCAACACGTGTTTGATAAGTGTACTGACTGGTCTGTTTCACCTCGATCTGGCAAAAACAGCCGGCACTGACTTAATGTCTGCACTTCAATCTGAACTCAATTTCGCTGGTTTGTGTTTTGTTGTTGTCGGTGAGAGTGGTTTGTTTGGGATTTTTGTTTGTTTTCACAAAATTATGCGCCTTATAATAGTGAGATTTAGTAGGACTTCGTACGGAGGACTTCGCTGAGCAGCGTAACCCATTTACATGTAAATGAGGCTCACACGGCAGAGGCCGCGAGCTGCTAACGCACTGCGATTGGGTAATGGCACCCGTAACGTGCCTAATTTACATGCAAATGGGTTACGCTGCTCAGCGAAGTCCTCCGTACGGAATCCTACTAAATCTCACTAATGACGCACGTGTTTCGAGCGTACGTACCTTGACCGTAGCGTACGCCGTCAAACCAATCGAGCAGGATCGTTTTGGAGCAGTGGGACGTTATGAGTGCCACTTTTATTGCTGATTTCCCTGCGGCTGTTTCGTTTCTTTTTACCAACTGCACTTCACAGGTAAGTGGTTAATGTCAGGAAATCTAGCAGGCACTGACAGCTTACCGTGGATGGTGGGAGGGGGTATGGGCTGTCAATCATCCAACGACCTTGCTCACGTCTACCTTGTTTCACGGGAGGTAGGGCCTCCTTACATAGTAGTAGTAGTAGTAGTAGTAGTAGTGTTATTATTACTATTATCATGATGAATGGGTCGTACATAGCGATGCTCTCACAAAAAGGAATCGCGGAAACGAAACTAGCCGTGAATTAGTCTAAGTTGCTTGCGCGCGCGCGCACACACACACACACACACACACACACACACACACACACACACACACACACACACACACACACACACACACACACACGGCGACGAATATGACAATGTGCAACAGTGACAATGACGACGACGACGAAAGATGATGATGACAAAGATGATGACGATGATGATGACGAAGACGATGACAATGACGACGGCGATAAGCCGTGAGAGGGAAAACACTCCGACTGATAAAGAGAGACTCAAGTTTACACGCACATAAGCCAATCTGCGGGCAGAGTCAAATGACATGGAACTATTTCCTCTTTGGTTACCTGATGCCGTCGACTTGAACCAAGCAAACGCTAATTAACCAGATGCTACTCGCGCGCATCAGTAGCAAACACCATTAAATGTTCATACACAGACAGACGCCTACGTCATGTTGGGGATGATTATTGTAATTTCCATTGTCTTGGCAATATACAGGTGTACATTTCCCCTCTGTGTCTGTCGGAAGTCTAGCCTATCCGCCATTACCCACCTGATCACCTCATACATCCACACAGGTCATCAGACACCTGAAACGCCTAGAACACCTTTTTATTGATTGGTTTATTTACTTATTATTTTGTTTTCTTTTATTTTTATTTATTTTTTGGTTAACATCAGCAGGCATGAATTTGATCCCCTAAACAGAAAAGTCTCAGTTTTCATATAAGAAGAAAGAAAGTTAAGTGAATGCGTTAAATAATCGGCCGAGCAAGCAAACAAACAACAACAACAACAGCAACACTAGCAACAGAAGCTGTAGGGAAAGACAAACTATGAGTAATACGCATAGCAAAAGTGCTGCCATGTGCCGTAGAGGCACTTGTTTAACAGCGACATCAGATTCTGTAACTTCCGTAATCTTTAAAGGACGGTTTGAATTGCAGATTTTCTGCCAAAGCCAACAACAATGTTTCAACATCAGCGAAACTCGACCCATTCTGTGAAGCACAGTTGGCTGGTCGGAACCTCTCACCCACAGTCATTCATTCTGGCTGAAGCTTCTTAATTGATAATACCTTTTTCCAAAGCGGACCAAAACCAAGACAATCGAACACGCATTTGAGACGCTGCCGCACTATACAGATGAGAAGGTGTTTTTCCCCTGTAACATAACTGAAGCCCTTTCTCTAAATGAACAGCTCTTGGGGTACTTGTGTGTGTGTGTGTGTGTGTGTGTGTGTGTGTGTGTGTGTGTGTGTGTGTGTGTGTGTGCGTGTGCGTGCGTGCGTGCGTGCATGGGTGCGTGCGTGCGTGCGTGCGTGCGCGCGTGCGTGCGTGCGTGTGTGTGTGTGTTGTAGTGTTCACATGATGGTCGTGTGTCCAGTTCGCCGTGATGGTGCTAGCGGCTGTTGCTGATAGTGCTACGATGACTGATGTCCTTGGTCTGAATGATGCGTTGATGCGGTATTTGGAGAGAGAGAGAGAGAGAGAGAGAGAGAGTCGTAGGGACAATTTTTTATTTTTTTTTAAGTACGCCTATGCCTAGACATGTAACCCCCCCCCCCCCCCCCATTTTTTTTAAACGCAGCCAACACAGAGTGAGTGAATATAAAGGTGGGGCGGGTTATAAGGCCTTGGTTTTACTGAGAACTCGTATTACCAGTTCAAATGATTTCCGTTGCTGCTCTTCACTTAAAACCAGCCCGGATGTATATGTCTACACGAGTGTTTGGAGTTCCGTCAGTGCAGAATGCAGTGGCAAAGAGTAACGCACCCATTGGCCAAATGTTTATAGATTTCTGGTTCTTTCTCAGTTTTGTTAAAGTGGGTCATAGAGTGTTGAATAAAACAGCCAGTGAAATTCCTTGTTACGGTCGAAGATTTTTGCAACAGAGAAAAATCATTGTCTGTATTGTATCTAGGGAATTGTCGTCTGCAATGTGTGATACACATAGCGTCATGTCAGACTGTGGAAAACGTCACAGTATAGAAAGAAAGCAAAGCCACTTCTCTAGTTACCTATGACAGGAGATTCCTGTATGAAACAGAAATAAATATCTTTTCCAGCATCCCACTGTTTGGCTCTCAGAGGAACCGGTCGGTTCCCTAGGCCCAAAACCCCAACCACGGCACCAGTGGACGTCTACAAGTTCCGAGCGTCCCGAAGTACAGCGCGCTATAAGCACCCGCCTTCCCCGTATCACCGGAAATGTTGTCAACTTACGTCACTAATGCCAGTAATGGTGATGACGCCGTGTCCCCTGGCGAGCTGAGTGTTGTCACGTGACAGGCTGGTCGGATTAAGTGCTACCAGGAATAATAAGGTTGTCTTCCCAATCATCGTCGGGGAGCCGGGGTGGTCGAATGGTAGAGCGTTGGACTTCTAATGCTCGGGTCGTGAGTTCGTATCCCGGCTGGGGCCAAATATTTGTGCTGGCTTTTTCTTCGTTGCCCCGTCTTTGATATCACCCGTATGTGGTGGAAAAGCACGTTAAACCCCTAAACACCCACCTATCCACCCTTCCCAATCATCATGTCGTAAAAACGAGACAATATGGCTGTCCAGATTAGTGGTATCGCCCCCAAAGAAGCTTTCGTTGTCCGCGCACATGCTGGAAAAGACAGTGAGTTACAAATGTGCGCTCGCGCGTGGTGTGTGTGTGTGTGTGTGTGTGTGTGTGTTGAATACACAGATCAGGTAGAAAGAAAAATGACATGAAACAGATCGGCAATACTATTATCGATCCGGTGTGCCATATTTAAATTAAAAGAAAATGAAAAACAAATGCCTTAAAAAAAGCAGAAAACAAAGTATTTACTGTTTTGTCCGTGTCGGTATTGTGTACAAACGTTTAAAGGCTGCAATCTTCCTTCAGAACGATGCCTGTCCTCTAGTTAGGTACTTGAGGAGATTGGATTAAACAGCTCAGACCATCTCTACTCGCTCGAGACGGTTCAACGCTCGACCAACTGCTTGGGGACTATGTTCAGGATGTCAGGGGACTTGGGGACTATGTTCAGGATGTCAGGGGACTTGGGGATTATGTTCAGGATGTCAGGGGACTTGGGACTATGTTCAGGATGTCAGGGGACTTGGGGATTATGTTCAGGATGTCAGGGGACTTGGGGACCATGTTCAGGATGTCAGGGGACTTGGGAACTAAGTTCAGGATGTCAGAGGACTTGGGGACTATGTTCAGGACGTCAGGGGACTTGGGGACCATGTTCAGGATGTCAGGGGACTTGGGGACTAAGTTCAGGATGTCAGGGGATTTGGGGGACTATGTTCAGGATGTCAGGGGACTTGGGGACTATGTTCAGGATGTCAGGGGACTTGGGGATTATGTTCAGGATGTCAGGGGACTTGGGGACCATGTTCAGGATGTCAGGGGACTTGGGGACTAAGTTCAGGATGTCAGGGGATTTGGGGGACTATGTTCAGGATGTCAGGGGACTTGGGGACTATGTTCAGGATGTCAGGGGACTTGGGTGGACAGTCTCGTAAGCCATACGCGCTATTCTCGATCGCCCTGGGACGTAAATTACTGACAATCACGAAACATGGCTTTTTAAACAGCTTTTCCACTCTTTGCGATCACTTTAAACGCTAAATGGCTACTATGAGTTGACACAGTATAAGTGTGAAAAACTCGCTCTCCTGCTGTAGGACTGCACACCATGCAAACTCGTCCTAGTGGTGACCAGAAAGTTCCCAAAAGTCCCTAATAGGGACAAAGAAGGGAAAATGGGCATTTTGACACGGGTCTGCTGGGGCTCTGGGATACTGGAAAGGCTGTTTTCATAAGGTTTTCTCCGACGCATGCACAAACTGCTTTCTTGCGATATGTCAATTTGGGACGGACCGCAACCCCCCCCCCCCCCCTCCACCCGGCATTCACAGATGCTGACCAGAGTCAAAAGTTGTGCTAGATGCTGCCGGCTTCTGATGCAGGATGTCTTGCTCTGGATGTGACTGTCATAACGATGTTCCGACACCCAGTGAAAGATCTGTGGCTATGCAAAATTTGACTGATACACGTATGCGAATTCAGGGAATCTTTTCCGGTTCAAACGGAACTTGAAACAACGGTAAAGTCATATTCCGGAACATGTATTACGATTCAGCATTTGCAACATCGACTTTTGGCGTCCAAACACACATAGGTATCTGAGATAGTGAGCGCTGACAGCGAGCGCCGAACGCCTCGTGTCCCCATCCGGGTAACGACTGGTGCGAACACATGACCTTACAGGAGCGTCATGTGGATTAATGGTGATTTGTTCCCGAGTGCCCCGGTATCCAACTGTGCAGCCGTGCCGGGCTGGCCGCGGAATCAAAGCAAATACAATTGGAGAATCCCTTTCCAAAAATCGAGTTAGTAGTGGATTGCGTCCGCTGTCCATAATCAGCAGCGCCTGCGGGGTGACCTGCTATTTTAGACGCTGCTCCCCCGACCCGCCGCCCTCCATGTCACGTGACGTGTACAGGCACAGGATGCTGATGAGGGAGGGACTGGAGAGAGAGAGAGAGAGAGAGAGAGAGGTGCACGTAAAAGCTAATGTGGTTGGGAATAAGCCGCGGACCACTTGTTCACTGAGATAATTACATTGGTGAAAATCATCCCGCCCACGACACCAGCACAGGGTAAGGATGGCCTTGTACATGTATCCAGTTGCATGGTAGCATGGGGACGGCAGAAGCAAGGCAAGAAGCCAACCAACTGTTGCTGTTTCACGCTCCACCTCACAGAATAATTCACGGAGCTTTCCACCATGACCCTAACCCTTTGGTGAGTGATAATGTGCACACAGACTGCCCACCATAGGCCTTTCCAGGAAGTGAGACTGTAGGATAGGGAGGCGGGGGGGGGGGGGGGGGGGCAAGCTGTCATCTGACGGAACGCGGTGTCACCACATAGCGAGGGGCAAAAAAGATCTGCCCAAATCGATGCCGTCAATGGAATTAACTGTAAGTGTGAAAAACTGTAACGAAGGCAACAAAGGAGGTTTATTTTTGGCAGGAAAGGATCCGGCACCGGTAACAGACTAGCGGATCATCGAATGATGCTAATTATTCCAGCAGAAGAAAGCAACGCCCCCGTAGTCAGGTTGGTGTGGGTGACGACACGGTGAATATGCTGTAGCTCATGGACGCCTGGCGATCCTCAGTTCAGGCTCGTGCGTGCTGTATTTGATACAATTAGTATTGTGTTGGAGTGATACGTTTAACTGATACTCTGCCCTCCATACGCATCCCCCAGATGTGCAGAGGCGGAGCGACAGCCATGTCTTTCACGTCTAACCCGATCACTTAGTGCAGACAATACTTCTCTTGCCTCGCGCCACCATCTCCACTGGGCGCCCATTAGCGGACGGCGCGTTGGAGAAGCGTCCTTTTGTCTGTCCCTTACCCCCACACCGCACACCCACACCTACACCCATACCCCGCACGGAAAGCCCGCCATGCAGTCAAACAGTAGGTCACCCAGCTTGACCCCCGTGTGTAGAACTGGTGGGCGATGTACGTCTGACGAGCACTGTGGTCATCCCGATTTGTTACTGGAAGGGTCAATTTCGCGTTTTGAAGTTTTCAAGTAAGAAGGCAGAGTCGTCCAGTAGATCATAATTACAAATGTACCTTATGACCCAACACTATACGACAGGGTACGTCATGGGTACGTCATATACATCACCCAATGCTATACGGCAGGGTGTGTCATATACATGTACCTTATCACCCAAAACTATATGGCAGGGTACGTCATATACATGTACCTTACCGCTCAAAGCTATACGGCAGGGTACGTCATATACATGTACCTTATCCGCTCAAAGCTATACGGCAGGGTACGTCATATACATGTACCTTATCCGCTCAAAGCTATACGGCAGGGTACGTCATATACATGTACCTTATCCGCTCAAAGCTATACGGCAGGGTACGTCATATACATGTACCTTATCCGCTCAAAGCTATACGGCAGGGTACGTCATATACATGTACCTTATCCGCTCAAAGCTATACGGCAGGGTACGTCATATACATGTACCTTATCCGCTCAAAGCTATACGGCAGGGTACGTCATATACATGTACCTTACCGCTCAAAGCTATACGGCAGGGTACGTCAAGGCTACGTCATGTACATGTACATTATCACCCAAAGCTATACAAGTACCTTATCAACCGAAACTAGCCGCGACATAGTCAGGCTCTGTTGCCTGCGCGACGTTAAGCCCTAAATAACTATCACCCGCAACTATACGACAGGGTACGTCATGTACATGTACCTTACCACCCGAAACTATACAATATTGACCATTTCTGCCACAGGAACTTAGTACTGTCAATTAACATCTCCGGAGGCTTCCGAAGAGAAGTTTGCTCCCCTGCCACACTGCATTCCTCCCCATCAGATCGAACATTTGTCAGCCTCAGGTGTCCCAAGGCGCGAAAGCTTCTGAGACTCCGTACCGTGCAATACAGGCCGGTTAGTGTTAGATTGACTCCCGATGGCCCATCTTCTACCGGACTTCTTGGTCGTTAAGGCGATGACAACAATTTCACACCTGGCCGCGGTGACGGACGCGGGACTGTTAGTGAGGGAAATGTGACAGGTGAGTGGTGGGTCATTGCGCGTGATCATGTGATGCCGGCCCCAGACAACAGAACTGGGTGTGGACGTTGTGATGGTGATGGGTCTCGCTGCGCCCTCTGTCTTGATTCCGGACGAGCAAAGCACGAGGTTATTTCCCCTGACAAACGCCCTGGCTGGAAAAAGCCCTACTATGGTCCCGGGCCGCTTGTCTCCCCTCCTCATCTATCACACAAATAGCGCGCGCCGCGTTATTGCATTAGGCGCCCAGTGGCCCGGCTTCCGGGGGTTGGGGGAGGGGGAAATACGTGTACGCACGTCCTGCACGCGCCGCCCGCCAGGGAATGACTGTAATTGTTAAGTGGGTCTGACACTCAGACAGATATACATGAACACAACGCAAACAAATAATCGCAATTGGCGGTTTTTATATCAAGTACTCAAAACAAGTTAAGGGTCAACAATTTTAATAACAATAACACCATGAGAAAATAACAATAAGATCATGAGATCATACTGTGATATGCGTCTATATGTCCTGTATACAATAACAAATGTCAGTTGCTTCAGGAATGCGACTGACTCCAGATGGTCATGGTTAAGGTCACCTACTGTCCAAAATGAAAAAAAAACAAACTGACGTGATAGAGTAATAACGGGTGTAACCATCTCGGGCGTTAAGACACTCTGTACACCTCCATCTCATGCTGTTCACCGCGCGTTAAGACACTCTGTACACCTCCATCTCATGCTGTTCACCGCGCGTTAAGACACTCTGTACACCGACCTCCATCTCATGCTGTTCACCGCGCGTTAAGACACTCTGTACACCTCCATCTCATGCTGTTCACCGCGCGTTAAGACACTCTGTACACCTCCATCTCATGCTGTTCACCGCGCGTTAAGACACTCTGTACACCTCCATCTCATGCTGTTCACCGCGCGTTAAGACATTCTGTACACCTCCATCTCATGCTGTTCACCAGTCTTTGGAAGAAGTTCTGTGGCCGGTATTTCGGACTATTTCCTGCCACTCTGCCACCAGCATCTGGGCCAACTGTGCACAGTTGTTGGGTGTGGCATGGTTACTCCGAAGTCTGCGTCCCAACTCGTCCCATGCATGCTCTATGGGGCTCAAAACTGGGGAATATGCTGGCCAGTCCATCCTGTTAACAGTGTTCTGTCTGAGGAAATCCGTAGCCACTTGAGCACGATGAGGTCGGGCGTTGTCATCTTGAAACACGGCCCCCACACCGATACGTTGTACAGTGGGTAAGACAAGTGGTCGAATAATCTCCTGCAGATAGCGATCTCTGTTAATAATACTCAGTTACCACCAATAACACTCAGATGTGTCCGATCGTGGAATGAAAAAGCACCCCAAACCATGACGCTGCCACCACCAAACGGCAAACGCTGATTGACGTTGATGTCAGCAAATCTCTCTCCTGGACGTCTGTACACATGTTCTCCGCCGTCCTTGAACTGCAAGGTGAACCTGGACTCATCAGAGAAGAGAATCAACGACGACTAAGCACGTTGCCACCGCCGAAACATGACGTGTACACCAGTCTCGTCTGGCTGCTCTGTGTCGTTGGAGAAGAGGTGGACGAGCTGCTGGTCGCCGTGCCCGAAGGTCGTTTGCCCTCAACCGGTTTTTGACAGTACCCACAGTATCCCTCAGCTGGTCACAGAGCTCTCTGGCATTGACTCTGCGTTGACATAGTGGCATGTTTGTGAGGTACCGGTCTTCTCGTTGGGTGGTTGATCGAGGTCTCCCTGAACGTCGGCGATTATTCAGGCGTCCAGTGACCTGTAACCTTTGCCAGAGGCTGCCAGTGACACTCTGACTCACATTCAACCTCTGAGCAACACTTTGTTGGGTTTCACCATCCTGGAGCCAAGCCAAGGCTCTTCCTCTGTCTGCAATACTCAGTTGTCGCCATACCATAGCTGAATTTCAAGTGACGGTAGCAATGTTACCCATGGGAGTTTTATAGGGAAAGTAAGTCAAGACGGAGTCAGTACCGATTTCGTCAAAAACAAGATCAGGAAATCTTGCACCATCAACTGACAGGCATTTCAAATGGCAACATTAACAATAAGGACGCCCCGTCATCGCGAGAGTTCCTTTTGGACGGAAGTGACCGCTTGTGTCACCGTGACCGGCTGTGGCGGCTTGTGAGGACACCAAGGCCGGGCTGTTACAAATGAAATGACTAGCCCGAACACAAACAGTACGAGGGCCACTCATTACGTTGTGCAACCTGGCTTTTCAAGAACACTTACAACCAATCGGTCTACTCAAGGTTTTGGAAGAACCTCCCATCAGCCGGTACACAATTTGCCATCCCCTCAAACCAGCTGTCCATGATACTCGACCACGTTGACTGGGGTAGGTCCCAAATGACACCCTCGAACAATGCTCGGGCATCTTCTGCGCTCCGAAACTGCTTTCCCTTCAACTGCCTCTTGGCGGAAGGAAACAAAAAACAGTCCAGGGAGATAAGTCAGGGGAATATGGTGGGTGGGCTGAACATTATTTTCAGCCAGACAGTCCAGAGTTGCAGCTACTATGTGCGCGCTGGCACTTTCGTGATGAAGCAGTAGACCACGGACACCCGCTTGGGGACGCTGTTTGCACCATGCCTGGAAGACTTTAGGCATACAGTGGTTAACATACCAGTCAGGCGTAGTCGTCTTTCTGTCCTCAAGCAGTATGGTGGCAAAGTGGCCAGATTTTACAAAGAAACAGGCTGTCACTTGGTTGGAAGCACTTCTGTTTCTTTTGAATTTCACAGGTGGGTTCTCACCTGGGAAGACCCACACCGCCGACTGTTGCTTCGTTTCGGGGTCGTATTGGTATACCCAGGTTTCGTCTCCTGTTACGATGTTCCAGATCCGAGGGGACCTTCCTCCGTCAAATGTTCATAGCATGTGGGTGCAGCAGTCCACCCTACCCCGCTCATGCTCTTCACTCAGGTTGTAGGGCGCCCAACGGGCACAACGTTTCCTTACGCCAAGGCGGTCGTGAAGAATGAAAAAGAGATGAAATCCCGATGAAATCTTCATGATATCCTGTATTTCAGCGTACATCATTTTGGGGTCCTTCTTAATCAGGGATTCTACCCTAGAGACGTTTTCTGGGGTAACGGTCGTTGCCATTCGACCATAACGGTCATCGTCTTCAACTGTTATCTGGCCAGACATGAACTGTCGGAATCACCTGAACATGGTGGCTTTGGACGGAGACTGATCTCCAATACATTGTTTTAAACTTTGAAAGCAGCCCTGAAAAGATTTTCCCCGGCAGTAGTCATAACACATCATGGCTCGAAAATCCCTTCCAAAAAGCTCAACGCTGCTGGCAAAAGACCCGTCACCCTTACCGGACATTTTGTCACATGGAATACAAACGGTTGCACGGAATCATGTAAAATTTTGTGTCATAAGTATTATGAAACTCGTCTACGATGTGATATAAGCAGAAAAGTAGCGACGTCATTAGTTCGTCCAGGTTGCAAAACATAATGAGTGGCCCTCGTATTTAACTGGTCACAGTGCTAATACGAATGATTGTCCTTCGAGGTCTGTTGAAACTGAACCGTATAGACACGTGACTCAAAATGTATGGAATGCAAAACTGTGACATGCATCAGCCATTTCCAGTCCACCCTGGGGACCCGTCTATGCAGGAGTCACGTGATCTGCGCCAAGCAATAAGCAGGACCCGGATAAGGCCGATGTTGTGTAATTAATGAAAATTCTGTTAGTCAGTGGGACATATTTACATAAGTTGGGTCAGATACCAGATTTACAGGCAACAGGAAGTGCAGTGAGGCGCGAGTGGTGAGTGTTGTCTTCCACATGCGATTTCCAATTACTGGAGAACCCACTTGGGGCGCTTTGTTACCGTCTACACTGAGTCAGTTTGCGAGCAAGCCTTTCGGCGTGTACTTGCTTTGCATAAAATGTAGTAGTAGTAGTACTGAGTAGTAGTAGTAGTAGTAGTAGTAGTGTGTGTGTGTGTGTGTGTGTGTGTGTGTGTGTGTGTGTGTGTGTGTGTGTGTGTGTGTGTGTGCGCGCGCGCGCGCGCGGTGTGGCTGATATCTTAACTGAAGGAGCTAAGCTGCAAATGACTGGTGCCCAAAGACGGTGGTCATTTCTAGAATGAACTGGTATTTATGACGTCACCGCCATTCGTCAGAGAAGGCTGGCTGGGGTCACTAATACTTTCAAGGAACTCTTGCCGAGTCCAGTGATTCCGGGCAGTGACAGTGAAAGTGTACTTTTGTACGGCCACCCTTCAGTAATCGTGTTGTTCTGTGCGGGGGCGTGGCCGCCAGGAAGCAGCACACGTGCGATGCCGTGATCAGCAAGACGTTGGCAAATGTGCCTGTACACGTTTATAGCATAACGACCTCCTCCCTTACGTTCATAGCATAACACTGACCTCTTTACCAACGACGACGAGGTGTTGAGAGTGGCCGAGGTGAAGTAACACGCTGGCTTACCATGCCCAGCATGCAGAGAGCGCGTCCATCAGAGTGCCTCCTTATCCGGTATGGGAACAAGAATACAGGGAGTGTTACAGAGAACGTGACGGTGATCAGGCCGTGTAAGCCTCTACTCTAGCATCTCACTCTGCCCAGAGTATCTACAGAGTCAGCGTCGTGAGAGTCTGGTGGTGATGGGGACAGATCAGACGACAGTGGCGCTGCCCACGTTCCTTATAACGCAGCAGCTCAGGGTCGCCGGGATGCAATGGGAGCTGGAGTGACTGAGAGCCGAGGCCGGGGAGGGAAATAGACACTGTAGTACCGGTCACAAGCGATCATCCCTACTCCACCCACTTGTAGAACTGGACCCTCAAACATGCACCACCACATCATATGATGTGGCAACACGCAGAAACAGAAATGATATAGCCACCGTCTTTATTTAGTTTCAGTGCTTTCGGGGGGAGGGTAAAGCGTTAGACTTTCAGTGCTCGGGTCGTGAGTTCGAGTCCCGACTGGGAATATAGTATAACGGTTGTGCTGGCTTTTTCTTCGTTGTCACATCTTTGATATAACCCTTCAGTGGTGGAAAAGGACGTTAAACTGGTAAACTAACCAACCAACCAGCACTTTCGACACTGTGCAGCTTCCATTCACTAAACAATTTAGACAAAACACTCACCAACGTTTTCTTTCTTCACTTTTTTTTTTTTTTAACAAAATGTTCCACGAGTTTGTTGTAATTTCTGGGCGTCTTGTGGTGCGTCTATTTCATTGATTGTTATTACAAGAAGCATGAATGGATACAAGGACGTGTGTGACGGATGATTTAATTGCGTGGTGATTCCAAATAATGTGACTGGCAAAGTATAATGTAGGAGTGCTGTAACTGACCCTCCTACGCCAGGGGTTTGATTTGTGTCATTGTGTTTTATAAACTGTAGGGAGCAGCTGTACGCGTGTGCGGTGAGAGCTCAACTGGAAGCGAACTGGATCGGTCCCCAGTCCTGGTGATTATATCGTATTTCCGCACCTGATTTCCTGCCTGACGCACCACCTACACTGAAACGCAATGGAAATGTGATAAAGGATGGGAGTGTTTCCGGTGCTAATCCGCCTCAAAACTGTCGACCATGATACATGTAGCTCTCGTGCCAAGCCGTATGTTTGAGATATGAGCATGTACACGTCTTTACTGATGTGCTAGTAACGCGTTAGTCAACCTCGTTGTCTAGTTGATAAACGGCCCGTGTCTGTTTCATGCTGACTGAGTTCGAATCCCGGCTGGGGCCAAATATCTGTGCTGGCTTTTTCAACGTTGCCCCGTCTTTGATATCATCCGTATGTGGTGGAAAAGGACGTTAAACTCCCCAAAACCCACCCAGTTTCATGCTGACACACCAAAATGAATTGGAAACACTCGGTGATACTCAAATTTGAAAATGGAAACACTTGGTGCCACATTTTTGGAAACGTTTTGTCCTGGCGGTACTATTTTTGAAGTTGGAGTAACACCGAGAACACTCTGGTCCGTTTTGACTATGGCCATCGTAATGCAGTCTTGCTGTGCTTGGTGAAGTGACTTTTATTCTTCTTCTTGGCATTTTATACAAGGCACATTTACATACAGTACACAGACAAATGGCATCCATAGATACTAACACCAACTACTATATTCATACGTTACATATATAGACGATTACACCACGCGCGCGCACACACACACACACACACACACACACACACACACACACACACACACACACACACACACACACACACACACACACCTAAATTCATGCACTCGTACATACCCCCCCCCCCCCCCACACACACACACACAAATACAGCTTTACTAGCTAACAAGTATATCAACAAAATGATGCAAAGCATTGCGATGTTTGACACCAGTCATACAGAAGATTCCTTTCTCAAACGATAAGTGCTTTGGAAACCAAGTCCTACAAAACTTTGCATAATGACCAGAAATACCATGTCTATATCTTTCCAGTATATACCAGTGTTTGACCAGTCTTGTAAAGACTATAAAGTCTGGGCGGAATTCTTGTAGTCTGCATGTATAAATAAAGAATTTGGCCACTAGTAGCAACAGACCAATAACAGAATCCGTATTAAAATTTTTGGCAGTACCAAAAGTACCCAGAGTCTCGGATAATTTCAATGCTGTACAGTTGGGACAGTCATCTTTAAACCAGTATGTAAATGTGCCTAGAAGCTTTGTACATAATGACAGTCCCAGAACAAGTGGGTGATAACCGAGTTTCCTCCTCATGTTGGCAGAAGGTACATTCTGATGACTCTGCCAGCTTTCTTTAATATAAAAATCGATGAACTAATCTAATCTGAAACCACCTGAGCTGAACATCAGGAGTGGTGCAAAAAGGCTTACGAAAAATAATTTTCCAGTCAGACAAGTCGACAAAGTGCTGACACTTCTCTTGTTCGTCTCGCCATGTCCCCACAATGGGAACGTCGTACGTCAGTGACAAATTTAGCCTTCATCGGGCTCCATTACCGCAATGATCACCTCGAAGTAAACAAACACAAACAGTGTAATGATCTTAATGATCAACAGTAATGTTAATGCGCTGACCAGTCGCAGCGTCAAATTCAAATATGATTGCATTAGAATGAACTGCATCAGGTTAAAGACGAATATTTAGTTTATATTTTACCCCGTTACGTCTACCGTCCAGTAGGAAAAGGGCGCACCAAACTAATAATAAGGTGACACAGTGGGGTTGCCCGCACTGGTTCTGGGTAATGTTAAACATGGACTGACGATTTTGCCTTGTGTTTCTTTTTTCTTAATAACGGCACCACTGAAAGTTCAAAGAAACTGCTACTGTTGATGGACAAAAATCACATGAGAAAATACCGAAAACACTCGTTCGTTCCTTCTCTACGTACAAAGCCGAGATGGTTCTACATTGTGTTGTGGGAGAAGACTTGAATAACACACACACACACACACACACGCACGCACACGCACACACACACACACACACACACACACACGCGCGCGCGCGCGCGCACGCACGCACGCACTGGCAGGCAGGCACGCACGCGCGCGCACACACACACACACACACATGAGCATGAGCCTGTGTGCTTGAATTTGACCCCTAAAGGACATGAGAGACCAATTCGTCCATCATCTGAAATTATGTAAAGTGTTTCAAAGGCCCCGAGGAAAGTCTGCGCGTGTGTGGGAGTGGAATCTTTAAAATTCATATTGCCGGTCTACAAGTCTGCTAATCCACACAAATCTGGTTTGGTTATTTGCCCGAGGAAACGAAACCTAGGCCGTGACTGACAGAGCAGACACGATGTGCCCCGCAAGTCCCATCAAGTCATCAAGTCATCAAGTACATGCATAACCAGTTCACTGCGTGTCACTTGCCAACTCATCACATGATTATTATTGTAGGCTTGCGTCACTGATGCAACCTTCCATGTTCCACTGACATTGTCTTTGTGGTACTGCGACTTACGGCACGTGGTGAAAATCAAATATCATGTTACGTGCACCGACAACACTACGTGGAAAACTAGGCTATAGCAAAGACCGTATTATCTACGGTCTTTGGCTATAGTAAGTAGACACTGCAAGGGAGAGAACTGTGTGTATATGGGAAGAGTGATCGCAAGATCTAGCAGATCCCAGTACAGAAAACATTCTAATGATAGATAAGTGTAGAGGCAATGTAGGCTACTATCACAGGTTGGTTTGTTGGGTCCTAGGGAGGCGGTGACACAGAAGACTGAAGTTCAAACCCAACGTTTCACAAAGTTGTTGTTTGTCTAATGGCTTCTCCCCCATGTGACGTCGGTTTTGTTTGCAAGCGGGCGCGCACCGCTTCAGATTCATGTTGTTGGGCTTATTTCGTGTATGTATGCAATATGTTTTTTATGTACTATATATGTACGCAAAACGTTTGTTTCAATGCCTCAGAATTGTGCTCTGTCCATCAGCGAGAAAAAGCGAAATCCACCTGAGCCCGATGTGTTTTATCATTTTAGTTCAACAGATCTAGAACAGAGACTTATTTTAATCCATTTGCTGATTCAGCTGTTATATTGTCTGTCGATGTCTCAGTGCAAGTATCGATATCCTGATCATGTGCTGACGGTTAATTAAAGTCTCGCTTGATATTGAAACACGATCGCCATATCTCGGCACATGTGGCTGAGTTGACGTGCATGCACTGAGTGAAAACATTCTTTCCATAAAAAAGAAATGTACTAACACTTGTTTGGATTGTTTTCACGACCCACGCCACGATCCACGGTTGTCACATTCTCTAATGCCTCTCTTGCACGTGCAGCCGGAATTCTGCTGACACATTAATTTTGAAGTGATATGGTTGTGGAAACAGAGATTTAGCCAAGTTAGCCCAAATAGCTCCAGGTGACTTGTTCCCGAGAAACGACCCAGTGGGGACAAAGGATGGGCAATGTGTTGACCACCTTTCCGTTAGTTCACCTCCTATATTGTATATATATATATATCTCATTTGGACCATTGCACTTTTCTTCGCTCAAGTGTCCTGTCTGCTATTAATTTTTGATACGACCTTTGTTCCGAGATTTTCAGAACATAATCGTTACTCAGAAGGACTTGTCTCTTAACTGAAAACCACCCAGATGATTAATATTAACAGTCAGGGAGCGGTGACTGAAATAGGTAGCGGTAACGATCGTCTGGTGGTAATAACGGTCACTTTCTTTTCATATTACATGTCACGTGATTGGCAGTCCCGCGGCAGTAGGGCAGGTGGATCTGTCTGACAGTCGCAGCTCAGTAAGTCGTAATAAGTAATGATAAATAATTCAGCCGCCACACGTTGAAAAAGTCTGAATCCCGCGGGTAACGTCAACAGTATTGATTTTTGTATAGTCTGTAAAAGCTGACAAAGGTCACCTGCAGAAAGTGGGATGGTCAAACTTTTTATCTGGCCGGTGAAAATATTCATTCATGGGAATTTTCAGCAAACCACGTGATATCACTCTATGTTAATGTATTTGGGCCGAACTACTTGCCAAATGATTATTTTAAATCGGAAGTACTATGCTTAGTTAGCATCGTATGTAAACAAAATGTGGCTCTTCCTGCCATGATACAACTGATGACGTCACCTCTCTCGGTTCGAATCCCGAGGAGACCAAGATTTGTAACAATCGCGGTCGGCATCAGTCGACATGAAATCACCATCGTTCCTTTCTCCACTCGCTGTCACAGTCTCTTAAAGGGGCTAATGCTACCATTTGTTTTATGCTAACAGATCGTTCTGGGTTGTTTTCATGGTATCTATCACCACACCACTCAGTTAGACAACAGGACAGTGACAGTGTCCGCCTGTAATGATGACACTGAGCAAACAGACACGTACTCGATGACGCGGCGACCACACTGAGTGTTCCAGCAATGTATCAACAGTCGTAGAATTTGAATGTTCGACCACTCGCGCAAATTGTAAACAACATTATTGTGCTAATCATCAGGACTGAGTATTTCAAGCGTATGAAGGAACGAAGCTGTTCCAGACGGAATTAACCCGTTTAACGCCAAATGTCCATGTTTTGGAACAGTTTCCTTGTGAGTGCACCTGTACGCTCGAAATGCTCTCTCTTGGTGATTAGTACAGCTCTTAATGCGACACGATGCTGTTTTCGCTTTGCGCGAGCGGTCGAACATTCAAATTGTACGACTGAGCGGTTGGGATGCCGACATGACCCTCGCACAGTGTGTTAGCCGGCTGCGTCATTGTGTACCCTTCTGTTGGCTCATCGCCAGCATTTGATATGCTGTCACTGTGCAGGTGTCAAGTGGTGTGTACTAGACACCACCCAAACAGCTCAGAACGATCTGTGAGCATACAAATCATTCAGCCAAGTGGTTTTTGTTTTGTTTTGTTTTTCACTACTTTATTATCCCTTTCGGAAAATTCGGGCTGCTTCCCCCGGAGGAAGCGCGTCGCCGCGGTGCAGCACCACCCAATACCTATCCTGTATTTTTTAAAACAATTTTTGTAACAATTTTGCTGGGGGAGGAAAGCCGGATAATCCGGAGTGAAACCCCCGATGAGCAGCCCGGCAGCCAGGAAAAACCGGTATCACATATCACAAGCTCGACCTGGGCTCGAACCCACGCTTCATCGCCGTGACATTGGTGACGGCCGTTCAGTAGCGCAGCGGCTAAATCCGACGCGCTACCTATTAGACCACCGCTCACCCTCGTGATTATTCCGGCGTCCACTCTATATCATGACCACGGGACCTTTTTTCGTTTATAATATGGATTTGTTGTTGTTGTTGTTGTCTTCCTTGAATTACGGTAATTTAAACGGGATTATTCCATCTTTGCTAAGGAGAGCCGGGGTGGTCGAATGGTAGAGCGTTGGACTTCTAATGCTCGGGTCGTGAGTTCGATCCCGGCTGGGGCCAAATATTTGAGCTGGCTTTTTCATCGTTGCCCCGTCTTTGATATCACCCTATGTGGTGGGAAAAGACGTTAAACTCCCAAACACCCACCCGCCCACCCCGTCTTTGCTAAGCCAACTTGTGGTTTGGAACAGTTTCGCTCGTGAGTGCGTCTGTACATTCGATATACTGTGTCTTGATGATTAGTACAGCTCTTTATGCGATTCAATGTTGTCCTAATCTTGTACACTTTGCCCGAGCGGTCAAACATAATTATTATTTCAAATTCTACGACTGTTGTTACACTACTGGAGCGCTCAGTGTGGTCGCCGTGTCAACGAGTACGCTTCCGTTGGTTCAGTGCCAGCATTACAGACGCTGTCACTGTCCAGGTGTCAGTCCAAGTGGTGTGAAGATACGTAACAGCTCAGAACGATCTGTTAGACTAGAAATGGCTGCATTAGGCCCTTTAACACCTCCTGGTTGTGATCGGCAGTGATGTTAACTGGCTGACTGGAGTGAGTGCGAACTCAAAGTTTTACTGGACACCGTCGACAGGCCCTTTAAAACTAGGTAACTATTTCGCAATATGCACACGGCAGTCGCTATGTTTAAAGACATCGTGTCCCC
Organism: Batillaria attramentaria; assembly: GCA_018292915.2. NCBI lineage: Eukaryota > Metazoa > Mollusca > Gastropoda > Batillariidae > Batillaria > Batillaria attramentaria. The sequence goes on along the minus strand of JACVVK020000114.1, from coordinate 582,312 downwards.
TCAGGCTCACTAGGACAACGTGGCAGGTAGGCTATAGTACAAGTAACAGAAGGGTGAGAACCGTGACCGTGAGAGGTCAAGCGAAGTCAACGTGTGCAACAACCCATGATATAAAGGATATTGCAATACTGTTTCACCTCAATACACACCAACGGCAACATTTGGGATGACAATAGAAAATCATTTCGTTTGCGTTTTCACGCACGCGCGCGCGCACACACACACAACCAGATGAGGAGGGAGGGGGGGGGGCGGACAATAATGTTACCTTTTTTTTAAGTCTTGCATTTTTTTTTTTTCGTCGAAGGATCGTACGAACTTTATTTTTTGGCACCTGAATAATCTTAATGTGTGAATCAAAGCAACATTACGCCGGAGAGTGAATACTCCACCTACTGTCTTCGTCCAGACTTACTACTTGCATAATCTTATTCTTAGGCCGCCAAACCCCCAAACACCCACCCACCCCTTATTCTTAGGCATACGTAAGCAGACATGTATGAAATTCGGTTTCCTCAAGACAAAAACGTAAAGGTAGGACAGCACCAGTAGGAGGTCTTGTTTGGGCTTGAAACACTTTCAGTAAGCGTGGGTGGATATTCCCCATGGGGTGAGACACGCTTCAAAACCTGACGGATATTGCTTGTTGTTCCAGCACAGTCAGCACGCGTCCTCAATCAGTGTCATATAGTAGACAGCCGTTGACAATATTCAAAGTCAGTCTAACGTAATTTTTTCCATGACTCTGCCTTTGTTCCACTTTCACGCTTCGTGTACGTATGAAATGTGACAGAAGTGTGAGACCGATTTAATTAGTGCCGCCGGGCTCACCTCGCCTGTCGTTCTCCCTGCGGTTTGAATTTCAGTTAAAGTTTCTCTTCCTATTTGTCCCACTCTACATAAAGTTTCCATAATTTGAACGTTTTCTCTTCAGCTCGGGGTTTCCTCTTTCTCTCTCTCTCTCTGGTCGCGTGGGGATCAGACCAAAGGGTCCTTTTTCCAAAGTAGAAAATTATTAAGGTACAACTGTTCTGTTCTTTTAAAATTAAACGCTTCGATAGTTCAATTTGTTGTTGTTGTTGAATCTGTCAATGCAGCTGGCTACTTTATTACTTCTGTAACTTGGGATTCATTGCGAAAGCCACATGAGTAATGCTGTCTGTATTTGTCATTTTATTGTTTTACCCTGGAAAAAGGGCCGATTTTCGCCGGAAATGAACGTTGGGAATACACGTAGCCCTGTTTTGTCCTCTCAGCGGATTTTAAGCCTTTTCCCAACGTGGTCCTCTGCTCCTTTTCTAAATCGTCGACAGTCTTTTCAGTCCCTTTTAAAACGTGTGTGTAGCATGAGTTTTTGACCACTGAGCCACACGCTAGGCCTCTAACCCTCAGCGCTTTCTGGCAAGTTAATACTGCACTAGAAACAGTGTTTTTATGAACATGACTGCAAGGCAAAATTCCGGTTTTAAAAAAAAGCAACTGGGATCGCGTTTCGGGGGAACTCCATGCATACGATGGACAATTCAAATTCATACAACGTGATGACGGATCAGGATGTGTAGCTGCAACAGAATGCTTTCCGTCACTTAGTACGCACGAATTAAAAAAAAAAAATTCTGCCACCTTGCTTGTCAGTTGTATAACACGCATCCTTGCCATTCGACGGAAAGGGAATGGAAGGACCCTGCAATGCCGCAACAAGTCCTATTTTGAACAGCGTCAACAGGCGATAAGCGGCAGATTCAGTTCTGATTTTGTGTGAAGGAAGCCGGTAGAAGCTGGAAGCTGATTCAACAGCGTCAGTTTTAGACGATGAGAGAAGACACACAATCTCGGATAAGGAGACAAGGTGAACATTCTCAATGCTTTTTCTTCTGGTACATGCGCCTTTCTACCGTCAAATGGCAAAAAGACCAAAGCCGTAAGCGCTTCTCAAATCAATGGTGCTCACACGCTTTTGCCCAGTGACTTCAGGAATGGTAATATTTGACCAAATCACCCTCGGATCTGAAAAAAAAAAGATCTGAAAAGCATCCAACAAATCTCTGTCAGTCATGTGTTCAACTTATGTTAATGTTTATTTCTTGGCTTCTACAGTGAACACAGACTGCTCTTACACGAGAAGACAAGTTTTGTAAACCACCATAAGCGTAGAAAATCACACGTGGAATGTGGAATGTACTATGAATAAAATGCAATGAGTAAATCAACACTGGAACCTGTGGAAAAAAGAAAAACGCGCAGACAGCAGATTCCATCAATGCACTGCAGCTGCACCTCTACCATGAAATGGTAAATGGACGGTACAAACACTTATCCCAAAAATAAGATATTATAAAAATACCATAATGTTAACAACAAAATACCCTAAGAATGGTACACACACACACACACACACACACACACACACACACACACACACACACACACACACACACACACAGAGGCAAACAAACAAAAGAATCACTGAACGCACTGAACATCTTCATTCTGGACAGCCAAAACGAAAATAAATTAGTGTCTTAGCACAAAAGTAATACAAATCTCAAGTTCAAAAGTTCAGATTTCAAGTCAAATAACACACACACACACACACACACACACACACACACACACACACACACACACACACACACACACACACACACACCTCAGCAGGGGTTACATCCTGGTGACCACCAAACATTACTCATTCAGCAAATGCACACCCAGCACTGAAAAGACATCATGTCACTAGCGTTGCCTCATCTATCTGAACATGCTGTCTACTCATCAGCGTTTTATTTTTACAGCAGTACCACACAAGACCGATTTCCTCAATGACCATCCCAGGTACACCTGAGCACACCATGCAAAGTCCTCACAAGTTGGAGGATAATTCACTGTCTGTCAGCAGGCAGACTCCTCTTTTGCTTTCAATGTGAGTGTAAAATTCACGAACAGTAATGTGATGACTGAGTCGCTGATCTATCCGTCTCCAACAAGATCGAAGAGTGACAAATTTTACCGAGAAAACTTTTTCACGGTGCTGCTCCATATATGTCAGTTTTTGAATTTGTTCACTAATGCTGTGACTGTGTGAAGGAACCTTAATGTTGACACATCCTTTCACCACTTCAGTATGACAACACAGCAGATTCTGATCTTCTATTTCAGATGTCCAAGTGGGTCAGTTCTAGGTGTTGTCCACATTACTGATGTCACAGCATATGAGAAACATCCACCAGGTCAGCGTGTGAAGTACATCTTGACCACCGCATCCTGTTCAGCATCACATTTCTCCAGCTCCTGCAGAAAACAATACTGGGTTGTTTCAATCTACAGTAAAAGAATGTAAACTTCCGCACTGAAAGGAGAGATACAAGACCTTTGATCCTGCAGCCAATGCAGCACCTTTCTTTTCAGAAATGTTGTGTGTCTGCAGACACATTAAGGGACAACACAAAGGTACTTTTTATGTTGTTTCCATAGTAATGGAAACAACATAATAGGACGGGCTAAAATTTCCACGTTCATAGGCAAGCATCTGTGGTACAAACGCACGTCACTGCCGATCTCCCGCAGAGACGATTTTGCAAGTGTAACTCTGACAATGACGTAAGAAGCGTGCGTCTCCGATGCTGACGCGTATGATGTTCTGAACGCACTTCTCCTCCTCAGTGAATGCCGTCTGTGCGGATGTGTGTGCGGCTGTGCGGCTGTGTGTGTGTGAATTGTGTCCAGGCCCGTTTCTTGGAAAATACTCAACCGAATGGCTTCAAATTTGGGGTATCCAAATATATCAAAATGTTACATTAGACGATTCAAGCGTGTGATGATTGCTTACGTGATTTGGGAGTTATCGCCCTTTTGAGACAAGTTGGTTGTCTTTCGTGTACAGGCGTAATATTTATTTAAATCACTCAATTTTTTGGCAGTAGATAGCTTGAATACGGACTCTGAACAGAGTCACTACTAGAAAATGGTCGCTCTTATAGTTTTCATGTAAACCGAGCCTGAGTTGACATTGCATGTGAACCCAGTTCAGATGCCTATTTCTCCGAAAATACTGAACCGATCGATTTCAAATTTGGGGTTTCTAAATGAATCAAGATTGTTGAATAGAAGGCCCGATCCAGGTACGATTGCTCACATGATTTGCGAGTTATCGCCCTTTTTAGAAAAAGTGGTTTTCTGGCGTTTAAAGGCGTAATATTTACCTAAACCACTCCATTTTTTGGACATAGATAGCATGAATACGGACTCTCAACTAAGTGAATTTTGGAGGTTGTCGCTTTTATACTTTTGGCGTAAGCCGTACCTGATGAAAGTGCTGGTGAACACACTTTAGATCTCAAAATCGCTCCTACTATACATAGATAATGAGCCTGGGGTGCCATAAAAAATATACAAAAAAATTAGAAAAATTCACTGTAGCCGTTGTCGTCAGTTGACTCGAAAATTTGTACTCGAAGCACATTTCCTTTACACAAGCCACACGCCTCACAAACATCGCAGAAAAGGCACACGCGCACTGACGCAAAAACTGTATCAGCGTCAGTTTGCCGACGTCATGTTTGATTGACGTGGGGGTGTGTCGTCACTTTTCGGAAGTTCTCTATTTGTAGACGGGGAAAGCGGGAGTTTCATTGATGTAGTGAGCTTTGTTTTTCCCACTGACTCTCACTCAATAGCATAGTAGAGTGAGAGAACACCACATAGGTCTCAATGGAGCACATGCACAAACGTGGCTCGCGCAAGTCTGCGTGCGTGCGTGCGTGCGTGCGTGCGTGCGTGCGTGCGCGCGCGCGTATGTCTGTGTGTGTCTGTGTGCGCGCGCGCGCAGCAGACATAACACATAGTGAAAAAACGTTCGCCGCGCAGACTTGTCTGTTAAACACATTGAGCCGGTATAAATTCGATCTTTACACTGCGCAGCAGCAACACTTCAATTTTCATGGGGCTGCTTTCATTGCAAGAATTGTATCCGAGTCAAAGTTATTACGTCAAATGTATTATGCGTCATCCCAATGAGGAAAACGTCATAGATTTCAAAGAAAACAACTTGACGTCTCTCTTCCAAAACCAAGATTGGTCTGACAAGCCCGGTCAGTTGTTTCCATTCAGAGAGAGAGAGAGAGAGAGTGTGTGTGTGTGTGTGTGTGTGTGTGTGTGTGTGTGTGTGTGTGTGTGTGTGTGTGTGTGTCCTCCCGAATACATGGCATTACAAAAGAACGACCGTGACGACAGCAGGTGATTAAATGGAAACAACATATTGGGCTGGTCAGTGGCCATCTTGTTTATTTTGTTGTTTTATTTAAACAGCAAATAACAATTAAGAGAACAGCAAATAACAATTAAGAGAACATCTGGAAATTCCGTTCTCACAACTGGAAGATAAATCTGCAACCTCTTTATTTCGTAAGAAGTGACTGAACGACTATTCCTACACAGCATGCAATTAACCAGTTACTGCTGGTATATGTGTGTCTGTTTCTCACCTTACAGCCAGCAGCCTGGGCCATTCCTGTCACCTTCTCCACAAACTTTGCCACCTGTTCTTTCTTCAGCTCCAACATAAACCTGCATATAGACAAACACACTCTCATTTATGTTCCACGTATCTTTCATGACTGATAGCTATTCTGTCATCTGCATGTGTGTGTGTGTGTGTGTGTGTGTGTGTGTGTGTGTGTGTGTGTGTGTTTGTGTGTGTGTGCAGCGCGCACAGCGTACTCAGATTTGAACAAATCATAACTCTAGTTAAGTTGGTAATTCATGAAACATGTGTCTAATAATGCCCTGGGTCAAAGCAGATGGTTCCCTAGCACAAAAACAACAAAATACAATGAGTTCAACTTGTGATACTCACAGTGCTGATTCGATGAGAACAGTACACCTATCAGCAAACACTGCATTGAACTCTGGGGTCAGGTGGTGGACAAGGCTGAAATGAGAGGCAATACATTTCAAACTGATACAAAATTTTCCTTCACTGTGGGGTTTCTGCATTCACCTAATGAACAATGGCTTTTCCCATGAATCAAAACAACATCAGGCACACAAAGAACTGCAATGAACCATCAGACTTTATGTCTACCCACTTATAAAATTAACTGGCTACAATTCATTCTGATCACAAAATATACCAATTACACCTATATGTATTACCAGTCAGTCATAAAATGCATCTGTGGACACGAGGTTGAAAAACACACAAACACACACACACGCACGCACACACACATGCAAAGGACATATTTCAACAGATAAACAGCAACACAGCAGCAAAAGCATGCAGAGTATAATGAAAAATGAAAACATACACAAATATATCATTTCATACAAGTATTAACCCAAACTGAGAAGAAAGACCTGTTTGAGAAGTAGACAACATTAAAGGCCTTCTGGAACTTGCTGCGCTTGGTAAGGTCTGGGACACAACCCAGGGGCAGAAAGGTCACCTTCACGTCCTCGAGTGGCAAGGACTCTGTAGCAGAAAGACGTCTGCTTTATAACATCTGTAATGTTACCTCTTAAATATTCAATGTCCAATGTAAAGACTTGTGGTGATATGTTTTACTGGTTATTGATTGGCTGATTGTATAGAGGTTTACAATGCTAACTGCCTCTGCAGCCCTACTAATTAAGCCAAAAACAAGGAGGAATGAACCCATCCTGTAAAGCTGTTTCTCCAAACATCTACTGTTTTGTTTGTTTTGTCTGAGTGTATTAAGGGTATCTGGATATACTGACAGTGCTTGCCAAATAAGAGAGAGATAGAGAGAGAGAGAGCAATGATGTCAACTCTGTCAGAGGCAGTGGAAAAATTTACAGATTTTGTCTGTGAATAAAATCTGATGTCAGTCTCACACAGGTCATCTGACAGAGAACGCTTGTTCATGTCTTGTGTTTTCCTTACTGGTATTGTGACTGCTGACTGGATTAATTTTGACATAAAATCTGTAAGATTTAGAGGGCTGGTAAAACACGGATTTGAATACCCTGATTTGTACCTATGAAATTGAAAGATTTGAACCCTTTGGACTAGACAAAAAGAAAAAATTAGCTAAAAGCTGTGTTATTATTAATAGTAATGCTGTAACAGTGCAGTAGTTCCTGTCACATGTACAGTTTTCTCACTTGACAAATATGCCAGATCAATGAGGAATTTGAAGGATTCTTTTCATAGTTATCTGCCTTTATAGGCAAGCCACCCCCTACCTCTGAATTTTTTTTTTTACACAAAATCTATCAGAGCTGCCGAGCTGTGCTTGAACTTACCGGTATCAAGTATGACTGGATAAACGTCCAAACTCTAGAAAGTGAAGGCATTTGAACAACTTTTTCACCCGAAAACGTAACATTCTTTACATGGGCGATAACCTAAATAAAAATGCGGCATGAGAACAATCCTGAAAGGGTGAATGCCCACTATGTCTCAAAGTACCAAGTCATTACATGTAATTGGAAAAGTTTGGGAGAAATCTAGTGGTGCACGCGCAGGCACACACACACACACACACACACACACACACACGTCACAAACTCCTCCCAAAAGGAACGCAGCAGCATTGTGTGCACAGAAGTGTACATGACACACATTTCTTACATCACTACGCGCGTAAAAGTATGTATTGTCTGGATAACATCACAGTCTTGTGTGTTATCACTGAAACTTGCTGCTGCATGCATAAATATCTCTGCCATCCCATAAAGGGGGACATCACAAAAGACACTAGATAACGAAACAAAGAACCAGTTGATGATATTCTCAAAACAGCAAAATGAGTAGTTTTCAAAAGCATATACTTCATGTACAGCCGCTTATTTCTGGAACACTGGGCATATGAATGGGTTAAATGCATGGCCAGGCTTTCCATACTGTCCCATGCAAAACTGTGACATGATTACAACTGAGCACTGAAGAACATGTTACGGCTTCTTGTGGGGCTTCCTGTCTGTGGGAACTATATAAAATGTCCTGGCTGACAGTGAATGTATAGTGTAGTATAGTGAAAGTATAGTACAGTACAGTGAAAGTACAGTGAAAGTACAATGAAAGTATAGTATAGTATAGTATAGTATAGTATAGTATAGTATAGTATAGTATAGTATAGTGAAAGTATAGTATAGTATAGTGAAAGTATAGGACATTTGTCCTGCATGTTCTCCACTGTGGCACAGAAACGATCGGACCAATGATTGGTAAGAAAGTAATCTGATATTTTAAAAATGAATCGTGACAGATGTCCCACGCAGATATAATGCCCTGCTCTTGATACAATTGATCTTAGATGCCCCTCCCCCCACCCCCCAGGCTACTGTGAGGGTTATGGTCTGTTCTTCGTGCTAACCATATTCCTGGTCCAAGGGCCGCTGTGTTGCATCTGTAGGAGCAGAGTTGTTGGATTTGTCTCCCTTCTCTCCTGCCTGCTTCACTGTTTCTGCTTCACTTTCTTCCTTTTCTTCATCCTCTTCTGTGATTTCTGCATGGAGTTGAAACGAGAATATCTCAAAGACTCACAGTTTCATATACATGCTGTGCTGTACCATTCTTGTTTTCATTTAAGCTGTATGGGATATGTTTTCGGAATTTGCTGTTGCATATTAGAAAATTACAGCAAAACCAACAAAAGAGAATGCATCTACTTAATGGTAGAGGACTGATGACTGTTGCAAACATGTACTCAACACTAGACAAATGAGATGTACGTGCACTAAAACCATTTCAGTCTGTCTTTACCTAGATCTGCAAGTGATGAGGAAAACTCCCTATAACTATCAGGGGCGCCGGAACCGGGGGGGCAGCTGCCCCCCCTGTACCCAAGCAGGGGGGGCAAGAGTGCCTTTTTGCCCCCCCCCCCCCCCCCTGGAAAATCAGGTGACTATGGCAAGAGGGGGGGCAAAGCCATGGTCTTGCCCCCCCCCCTTCCCCCTACCCCTCTTAGTGTTCTCTCCCTCATCCCACCCAATAGAGAACTTCTGTTTTTGCGGACCGAAGGCTCTTTTGCGGCTCCTCTGATTTCCCCCCCCTGCTTTTCACTTTTTTCGGGCAACGTCCTGGTTCGTAAAGGATGTTTGTCTACGCAGCATTTGATCGCCCCCCCCCCCCATCTTCCGGCGCCCCTGACTATATATACATGTACATATCAAACCTTGAAGTTTTGGTGTGTTGTCTTTGGTTGGTTCTGTTTTCTCTTCCTGTGCTGGCAAACTGTAACGCTCATCAAAAGCCAGTTCATGGAACATGGCGAGCACATTATATTCTGCTACATCTTCTGCTGTCTGTAACACAGCCATAATATTATACTTTGACTTTTACATTGTGCAAGCTTACAAAATACAAATTAACTCTGATACATACATTTTATATCCAATTACATCTAAGAACTACAAGTACGATGTAATTTAATGCATCATATACACTTCTCAGTTACTGTTGTTTCTTTTCTTGAAGATACAATGTAAAGTATTTGAAAAAAGTAAATAACATAAAGAATACAATTTCTCATCAACATATAAGTTTTTCTCGCACTCCCTCATTCTCTTTCTCTCTCATTATTTCTTTTTGTGTCTTCATGTTTCAAAACAACAAATAGTAATGCAACAGCAACAAAAGAAAAACAAAACAAAAGAACAACCACCACCAAAAAACCCACCTTTATGTGCATATCATTCATTTTCTTGAAGAGAGATTTCTCCTCACTCTCGATGCCAAGAGGAACATAAGGACTGACGATGATGTCACCCCAATATCCCCTCCGTGCGTGTCGGTCACCATCCTGATATCATAAATAACATCATATACAAGTGCATCATACACTATGCTAACCAAACCAGACAGTAAGTGTCTGATATAAAATTCCTGCCATCATCACAAATGTAATCCCTGACAGAAGATTCATGCACATACACATGAAGAGACCAGCAGAAAAGTGTCACAACATGTGCCAATAATGTAACAATAATAATAATGATGATAATCATAATCATAATAATAGGAACTGAGTACTGTACAGGCGCTTTACCCAATTTCTTGAATTGGCCCCAAGCGCCACGAACTGAACCCAACACGAACGTTCGCACTATAACACTGTGTCTTGTGAAAAATACAGTAGCCAATTTCCCTATGTAATAGTAAATCTATTTTCTGAGATTGAGACAGAGAGTATTTTATTGCATCTCTGTGAAGTGTCTGTCAGGATGAAGCTGATTTGTGGTTACCAGGATGTATATTAGTGGGAGAACTCTCTTACGTGTTTAAACACAATGCCGGAAGCAAGAGTCTTATTGGGAACATCATAGCTGCCCTCTCTGACCTCAAAAGCCTGACCCGTGTTCCTCCAGTTCTTGTACTGGTGCGTATTTATTATCTGTCCCTGGAATAAAACAGTCATGCACATTACATGACAAGTTCTTTACAGTTTTCAACAGTTTCAAGTACGGTGCAGTAAGAAGAAAGGATGAAACTACTACAGTATCCACTGACCCCTCGTTCAATCAGATGCATGCTGTAGTCCCAGTCAAAGATGTTGAACCGTGCGTCGTAGCGAGTCCCCAAGTACTGGCGCAGTCTTAGCTCCCTGACAAAAAAGTCAACCAGAAAACAGCCTGCCAGTCAAAATCATTACTGTGCAATGGCATGGCGGATGTCTACACAGACTGTGTACTGTTAAAGGTCTGTCTTGTCTATTCTCCAAGTGGATTGTTTACTCTCTTTTGTTGCTTTCCAAGTACACTGTACATCCTTGCTTGAACTCACCACTGCTGCTTTTTCTTTCTGCAGACTGCACCGTCTGCATAACTACCATCAGTAACAATGGATGTCCGTACAGGCCACGCACTTTGAGCATTACATGACTATTATTGTACACGTACATGTAGTACAACTTGGTAAACTGTCGGTAGTGCAAGGTTAATGCCCCCACTTACCAACATTTCTTTGCATCAAACAGATCTGTACTTGGGTTGCGCCAGAACTTGAATATCCCTTCAAGGAAGTCTCTCTCTTTGAACTTGAAAAACAGAAAGTTGGTGCTTTTATAACCAATGACTATCTGTGTTTTAACAGTTTACTAAAGGAAAGGCTGAAAGAAGTAATAATTATATGTACATACATTTCCTTTGCGGGGAGGCATTGAAGGAGTATTGGGTGGAAGCTGGAGGTTGGACAGTGACATCATGTACTATAAATATGTGACAGGTACAAATGTAACATGAATACAATCATGTTAAACTCTATTTCTACACTCTACAGATAAAAATACTAGAAGGTCTGATAATTGTTTTCAAAATTGGTAATACAGCATTTGCATGTACATGTATTTTTAAAGACATCGGGCTGGACAACACAATTTGATTTCTAACATAGGAAAGTTACTTTGGTCATCCTTTTACAATTGCTTTTACCTTCAGTTGAGACAGATCCAAGCATGACAGCTTTTTTTCCAGGTAGTCAAGGTCTGTAACCATCCTGTTGAAATGATGCAACACTTACATTCCACAATCAAGAACAGCTAACCAAACAATATCTGTCAGAATCTGGATAAAGCACTACAGGGAGGAACACTAACATAGCTGATGGCAAAACAAAATTTCATTAACTATTCCAAATGTATTCAAAAAAAAAAAAAAAAATGAATAACTGTGCTGTTCCCACATCTTGTGAGCAGTCACACTCTTGAACTGCTGAAACATTTTTTGGTGTAATTTCTACAATAGTACCGGTATACCTGAAATAAAATTAGGAAGATGAAATGTTCTAAAGCGTCTCTCCTACTGCTCTACCCTCAAATTTACATACTAAATAATCAATAGTTATTATCACAAACAAGTCTAAGCACACTCACTTGATAAAGTCTGTTGATATTTTTTCCACATAATCTGCACTTTGTTTCCGAACAAGGATATTTCCATACAGCTCCAAAAACAGCTCTGTCTTTTCTACAAGCAAAATGGCCAGAAACAAATGCACAATATTGATAAACTTACAAGGTACAGACATTAGACAGGATAGCTAATTTTGTTGTTGTTATTGTTAAATTTTGCACATTTTCCCCCGTTGCTAAATGCCTGAAATGACTAGGTGCAAGAACTTTCAGTTTCTCATTAAACCTTTAAAATAATCATTTTTCAAGTGGAGAGGGGAAAAAACTTGTATAAGACATGAAATTCATAAACAGCCACAGTAATGGTTTTGACAGCTGCAGCATTAGTCCCATATGACTCACCTTGAAGTCCTAACCGTTTTTGTGTCTCTAAGGCAATGGCCAGAAACAGCAAGTGACGGGCATAGAGTTCCATGGATGTTTCTGCAATGTAAAACTGAAAAAAAAAAATTAAAAAATCCAAAAGAACAGTTAACATTACACATCATTCACGGACCAGTTTTAATGGTTTAATCATTTTTTTTATTACCTCTATAACTGTCAGGTGTTCTGAAATTTCCACATTCTTACATTTACAGTTCAGCTCTGAATCTGTTATACATGTAGTAAATTCAATATGCAACTTGAAACCTATCTGAAAAGAATACCTGTTTGCATGGTAATTTATGTATCTAGGTATTATATCCCCTTGTCTGTCTGGTTGTTAATGCTAATACTGGCCACACACATGTAGTTTCCGCTTTGGGTGTCTGTTTCTTCGAGCGATGGTGGTCAGCACATGTCGTAAGTCACCAGCCCCTATCACCAGTACATTCACTGTGTCTGAAATGCACAATGCCAACAGCCTTCACTCTCAAAATATACATGCCTGAATCATCTACAGTGTACACTGAAAGGTTTGATTTCATACCTTTGTAATGTGTTCACTCAGCTAGTTCACTGACTCAAGCATACATCTGATGGCTGTGAGTATTGTTTGACATAAATCAAATGGCTGGTATAAAAAAAACAAAGAAAGAAAGAAATAAAACAAAACAAAAAAACAGCAACAACACCGGCCCCCGTAGTGTAGTGGTTAGCACTTCGGACTATGGACCAGGAGACCCGGGTTCGAATCCCAGCCGAGGCAAGCGGGATTTTTCCTACCTAGGTCGGCTCCTACCCAGAGCGGGTGTGCTATGGGCCCAATGGAGAGGCTGTTGCCACACAGCCAAGATTCACCCACTTCACGGGTGCGACTTTGGGGGTGCTTCCCTTGGTATGAAACGTCTTATGATGTGGATGATTACACGGCCGGCACCGCAGGTGCCGTAGTTCCCGGGCCTGGTTAATGCCGGGATATTTATGACAGGAAGCATGGAATGCGGCTCTGTCCCGCAGTCCCAAACCACACGAACCTCCATAGCATCATCTTACCATAATCCTCATCTCCATCATCATGCATGCATACCGGTAATAAAAATTGCCCCAACTTCCGAGCCCTCCGTGGATTCCACCCGTTACTAGGGAGGAACACCGCTGGAGCCGGCAAAGAGATGTGGCAGCAAAAAAAAAAAAACAACACAAAAAACCCCAGCAACTGCCCTCCCCCCCCCCCCCAAAAAAAAAAAAAAAAAACAACAACAACAACAATTAAAAAAAAAAAAACAAGAAAAAAAATACCTGAGACAAATGGATAAGGGAACTATAATATGAAACAGAAAAATGTAATCAGCAGTTATGCTGATTTATTAAACTGAAAGCATGCTATCACTGTTCTTGTTTACTGTTTTAATAGTGGATAATGGTGAACTCACCAACATCTGAATTCAAGTCAAGCGTTTTCATCAGCTCTGTAATGCCTGCACGAAAACAACCATTACATGCAAAACAGTATGCATTGATCAATACAGCCTGTGTAAGGAAAGTAGTTTATATTGTGCTATGAACACACACACACACACGCACATGCACACACACACACACAGACCATGACAGCCAGTGTAAGGAAAGCAGTTTATACTGTAATTGTGCTAGGAACACACACACACACACACGCACACACACACACACACACACGCACACACACACACACACACACACACATGTACGAACAGAGACAGAGTTGAGTAAACAACGGCACACAAGATCTGCTGATATACCATTTTGTCGAAACTTCTACCGAAATATGTCAAGCCCAGTATATGCAGTGACTTGCATCAAACAAGCCATATCATCCGTTGATTCCGTTGTTTTTCTAACCTGTCTCTTGGAAATCCAAAGCAGGGCTAAAACCCCACCAAGTTATGGTTCCAAAACCATCCATTCCCTTTTCTCCCATCTTGTACAGCCAAAAGCTACTTCAGCCTTCCGATTACTCTGGTTAAGATTTGTTTCCTTAAGCGTATGATGTACAGCAACCTCAGCGTGTCCAGTCGTGCTAACTCCAAGACGCCATATTTCAACAAACAAGTGTCGCACTACACAAACTTCTGTGCAGGTTAATGGATAAAAATGTTTGCCATAAATAAATGAAATATATTTACCTAGTCAATATTAATTTATGTTGAACAACGTCCTCGTAAGCTGAAATTAGAAGTACTTTTTTTTTGCATGAGTTTTTCAAGTGCAATTCTCTGCCTGACTAGAATAGAATTCACTTCCGGTTGATCCGGCATCGTCTTTGTGCGTGTGTGTACTTTCACTTCTTGTTGACTGCGATGACTGCCGTCAAACCGCTTAGAGTGTAAGCATCTTGTACTTCTAGGGCACATAGTTCCCCCCCCCCCACTCCTCCCGGCTCTCTCACAATGGCTACAAAAGTCAATAATTTTCTACCGTCGGAAACTCGGGTAGCGTCTCTCTCTCGCTCTCTCAGTCTCTCTCTCTCTCTCTCTCTCTCGTGTGTTACGGGTGTATGGCGCTTACTGGCCGTTCTGCGTTTCTGGTACCTGATCTAATCTGTGTGGGTTATTTTTTTAAATCGAGTCAAATTTTCCTTGGCAATTTATATTTCAGCCTTGTCAGTGGTGACGTTGAAGGCCACATTTCTCAGCTCTATGCACGCGTCAACAGCATACAGAAGAAGAGTGGAAGTTTTGACGTACGTCATCACACATTTCTTTCTCTCTCACTGTATTTAGATGATGTTTCCACTCTAATTACAAAGCAGAAATATACAGTTTTCTAAGAGCTTTTATTCAAGAGAGTCACAGTTGTGAGCTGCTCTGAGTGGCAGTGAAGTACTAAGAAAGAAACATTCAGTGAATGAAGAATTTTCTTTTTTTTCAGTTATGACAGAAGAATTGTGTTTCATCCATAGCTTTGTACTTGGCAACTTTGGTCAGTCGCTCAGTGTGTTTATAGAAATTGCTTAATTTAGACTAGGAAAAATATCAGTCAATGTTTTTAAAGACAGATCTATGTTTGACAGTTTGACTTATCTGTTTATGCAGGTGCTTCTGTGTGTTGGAGATTTCTTTGGAACAAACCACAATGAATGGGATGAATATAAGTCAGGGAAGCTGAAAGGTGAATTCACATGTATATATAGTTATATATATAGTTTCATCTAATAGAATTCTACAAGTATCGCTGAACACACCTTTCTCTTCTCTTTGTTGTTGCTGTTTTTAATGTGTGAGTGTTACTTTCTCAGGGCTCCCTAAACTGTGCGTCTGCGCGTAATTTACGCGCTGAAGTAAAAATTTACGTCCTAAAAAAAATTCAAGGGGGTACGTTGAAGCATTATGAACGCGATCTGTGCTTAGCTTGACGCACTACCTCTGCAGTACCGTGCGTACGCCTATAGGCTTGTTGTGATCGAATGAGTGTTCTCCCTTGCCTTAGCCGCGTTCAGTTCGGTTCTGTTTTTGGTTCTGTTTAACGCTCGCAGGCGTTAACTGTCTACTGCTGCAGATCGGCGGTTTCTGCGCACTGCGATGTCGAAACCATGGACGAAAGAGTTTAAAGTCAGTGCTCTTGTTACCGATCGGATTCGCTTTCTCTGTGACAAATCATGCCACCGAAAAAAGTGAAAGTTCAAAAGACTATCAGTATGGACTTTTTCGTCAGTGGAAATTACTGGAAAAGTTGTGGAGGGGCTCGAGCCCTCGCTCGGCAGCGGGTGCACTTCGGCGTCGCATAGCTACGATTCAGACGTCGCATCAGAGTCAGCACAGAGCAGCAAAACGTAGTGTACAAAACTGAATTGTACCCACTTCATTTAATTATATGATTTGAAGTTGATAAAATTCAGTTTTGCACACACACACACACACACACACACCGTGCACACACACACACACACCTTATGAGTTCAGCAGTATTTACTGAATTTATAATTCCATGCACTAAAAAACTTGAGAAATGATTCTGACCCTTTAAAAATTGAAAGTGGAGGTACAAAGACCCCCTAAAATTTTGAACTGGGGGTCAGTGGACCCTTTAGGTCTGTAGCTTTGAGGGAGCCCTGCTTTCTTACTTTTAGTCGGAACTGTACATGCTCCTGTTTTTACTTTCAGCTCCAATCTCCACACTCATTCTTGGACCATGCAAATCTGAGCTGGGAGTTTACTATCGTGGATCTGAAGGCACAGAATTGTGCCATAACATAACATACCTAGGTATGAACTTTGTGTTTAAACCTCTGAGTAGGCAAGAGCAACAAAAATGTATTTCAAATTCAAGGTTTTCATGAATGTAAATCTATGGCTTTGGAAGCACTGTAGCTTTGTTTTATGATGAGAATGATGTCATCAACAAGCTACTGAGGCTGGACCACTACCAGAGCATGAGATTACATGTATGTATTTGGTGTGATGTAAATGGTGCTAGGTGAAGGTATGCGCACAGTGTACTGCCCAGTCCCATCTCTCAATATCTCACATCAAATTTTATAGGAAAATTTCAAATGTAGGGTAAAGTCTGAAAGTGGAATAATTTTTTTCTCTAGGAATATTATTTATTAGTTGGAATACTAACTGCCATACGGGCCTTGTATGACAAATTCAAAGTTTAGCACACATTATTCCATTCATTGAAAGGGTGCAAGCTATTCCATGTGTTCCTATGTGTAGGTCGCCAGGGAAGGTACACAGAGAGTTCTGGTCTACAGATTGCATACTTGAGTGGGATAGAAGGTGAAGATGGCAGCAGTGACATCTGCAACTTTGGGACACAGGACGTGGCAAGTCTCCTGTTGCCAGTTGTGAATGACACACGCTTCAAGGGTGTTGACATACTGCTGACATCTCAGTGGCCACAGAGAGTGGAGAAGTACGCGTCAGATCCTGTGAGTTGATCATCGCTGAAAGATTGTCTTTTCTCAGTTAACATGCATTTTTGCTGCATATGTTGAAAACATCAAATTTGTTTTACAAAACAGACAGGGCCCTTCTAACTTCTTGAAAACTGCTTATAAAGAGCAAGAGAAATATATTAAATCAGCCATTTTATCGAGGTGGTGTCATTGTGTGATGTAGTCAAACGTGTGTAGATGGATGTAGGTCTTTACAAAACCATTCATGTTCCTATTTTTACTTTCAGCTCCATCTTGTCTTTTATATCTTCATCTTGTATCCCACTTGTTCAAAATCTACAGGACAAGAAGTCCAGAAAGGACTCTGCCTTAGTTGCAGAGGTTGCTCGAGTGTTGCGTCCACGTTATCATTTTGCTGGGTGTGAGGGCATCTTCTATGAAAGGCAACCATACAGGTACCTTATTTGAGAAAGTTATTTTTCTTGTAGGAAAACTGATTGTTTTGTTTTACAAACAAAGTGAAATTAATTAATAAAGAAACAAAAATGTTGTGCATATGAAAACAGTATTGTCCATTAGGCAAGCATCACGAGTGAACAAATAAACATGTCCTAGAAGGACAACACTGACAAATAAGCAACAGATCAAATTTTGTCAGAGTACGATGTATTTAGTTAATAATAAACACTGAAAATGCTGTCTTTGTGAATCGGGTATGCTGAAATGAGACACGAATGGTAGTCTGAATGTGAGCACCTGCTTTGCTTATTTTGTCCTAGAAATCATCAAGTTCTGGTTGAAGCTGCCAGACATGTCACCCGGTTTGTTGGTGTTGCCAGTGTACCCAATAAAGAAAAGAAGAAGGTATGTGAAGTCTCTGCACCTGAATGATTGAGGGTCTCAGCTGTGACAAGCTGATAGCACAAGTGACATGTTGTTTGACTGAACATTACCTACATGTTTCTCATTATTCAAACTTTTTTTTTATATAAAGCCTGTAGTGCAGTATCATACAGTCAGACCTGTTATTCAGCCATGTTCACTGGGCACCGCTCTGTATAGAGAGTCTGCCACTTTGCAGGCCAGTGTTCGTCTAGTAAAATAACCCTGTTTAAGTAAGAAAGCCGCTCTACCTGGTCTCTTGGGTGGTCACATTTCACAACTGCACTGTAGTTAAAGCTCGTGTACCACATTCATTTTTAAAGCTGTTGTTTAGAGTATGGGATGATGCACAGCTAAGCCTGTCTTAGTGATCACCCTTCATAGATGTAGCACTCTCACTGAGAGTTGACATTGTTTCTGTCTCTTACTGAACAGCTCTTGTGTAGTAGACTAGTACAGCCAGCTGTCTGTAAAGGGCACTGCAGTGTTCTCCACAGTTTGGCCTCTGAGGACAGGTTTTACTAAAACAGCTTTCATGTTTATGATATTTTGTCATCAAGTGGTTTGTGGGTTTGCAGTACCTGTATGCGTTCAGCATTGTCCCCATGTCTAAGCTGGATGCAGCAGAGCTGACAAAGCAACCAACTGATATCACTGAATGCCCATACCAGCCGGCTGACATACCAGCACTGCGTCCTAAGGTATTCACTTTGTCAAAACAACATTGTACAGTAACACAGTACATCGTGGTCCATACCCTGGCAAACATCATCATTCATGGGCTAGTTCAGCTGACTGTATGTTATTGTGCATGTTATTCTGTATCTGTACAAACTGATGGTGTGTAGTTTATGTTGTGTAGGAAGAAGAGGCCGGCCCTCAGTTTTTTTATGACATGAGCAGCAAATCTGAAGGAGGCAGGGGTAGGAAGCGACATCATCAGGAATCTGGCAGACATCAGGGTGACAACAAACAACCCAGAAAGCCAGGTCAGTTGTCACCAGATTGCTTTGTCAAGACATGAGGAATTGGGTTTCCTGAGCTAGTACATGTACAGTGAGGGACATTCAGAATTTGTGTAGGCTTTTTTTTTTTGGGGGGGGGGGGGGGTCATTCCATCTTTATGTTGTTGAAAAGATATCCCAAGTGGGTTGTTTGATCTTATTTTCAAGGAACGATTTACTGAAGAATAAAACTGGATAACTGATAAAATCGTAGAGATCATTTTGCAGTGACATGTACTTCAGATCCCAGAATACAGATTAATGCTCAGGAAATATTGAAATGATGCAGTCATCTTGGAAATAATGCCTTTGTTTTTTTTTGTGTGTTTGTTTTCAGTGGAGCCAACAGGTCCCTGCTGGTTTTGCTTGGGCAGTCCTCAGGTTGAAAAACATCTTGTTGTCAGTGTGGGAACTCTTGTGCGTACTTGGCTTAACAGTGTTTGTATTGATTATGAAATATCGAAATAACCCTAACTTTTCGACCACTTTTTACACTGAAAAATCTTGAATTTGAAGGTCTGGTTGAAAACCGAGGGGCAAAAAAAAAATGTTTGTTTCGATGTCCGACCATCTCCACTGAACACCATGTGTGCCGATGGGGAAAGTAAAAATGCTGCTTAAAATAATATCTTGGATCAGAAAAACTGTTGTAAACCTTACCAAATGCTTTTTAATCACCATATCCTCCTTGTCTTTTTAATTGCATATGAGCATTTTTCACCTTCTGAACTCAGAAACAGACCACCACAACAGCCGAAACTTGCTAGATGGCTGAAAAAAGAAGCAGTGAAGGGAAACTACCCTGCAACTTCCGGGTTCAAAATGGCAGCATCAACAAAGCAATTAAATGTCAGGCTGGCAAAGGGGCAAAGTTTTATCAATTTTTTTCATTTTTTCTGGACATTTCACATTACCTTCGGGTTGCTTCACAGTTTTACTGGTCTGGTTGAAACTTACGCACAGATTTTTGGTGCCTGGTCAAAAAGTAAGGAGATTTTTTTTCTTTACCTACCTTCCCCAGATTTTGCACTGTGGTCGAAAAGGAAGGACAGTTGAAAATTAAGGTTATTATGGTACACAGTGATTTCCTGCCACCTTTGTGTGTGACATTACTGATTAGGAAGCTGTACCGGATAAAACTGTAGGAGATCACTACTCGGGGAAGTTTGTTGTTTAACAGTCTCCATTTGGTGAAATTGCTGGCTGTGCAACCACGCATTTGTATGATACAGTAGTGAACCTTCCTGATAAAACAGAACAGAAAGCAGTAATGATTGCAGTTGGAAGAAGAAACAACTAAAGCAACAAAAAGAAATATACAGACCACTTATCTTGGACAACACATCTCACGGTCAACATTTCGGCCTATGCCTTCGCCATGACAAACAATATCAATTTGTTATCTTCCTGGTAAAATTCACTTTGTGACATCAGTGTGGTCGTTTTGAAAGACAGTGTATAAAATTTTGGCAGTTTTCATTGTTAATTTCATTTGTTTTTGTGTTTGTGCAGACGTACCTGGCATTGGCAAAAGGTGGACTGGTGGCTGACCACGTACTCATCCTGCCCATTCAGCATCACCAGTCTACTGTGACTGCTCCACCAGAACTTATTCAGGAGATTGAGAAATATCCTTGTCACCATCTTTTTTACAGAGAGACAGACAATGCAGTCTGCATGATTTCTATACTGTTTTGACTTTCAGATGCATGATTGTTTTGAAGGTGTGGCTGTATGGTGACTGCCAAAACTAAATGAATTTGTTTCTTATTTGTATGAAGTATGTCAGGAATACGTGAGTATTCATACACAGTACATGTAGTAATCCCACAGCAAGTGTGTGCTTCTCTTTCAGGACTTGCATCACATCTTTTAAGATGATAGCTATGGACTTTTTCTTCTGTGTTGGAGGGATTTTGTAGAACTTTATGTCTGTATTCTTGCGTATTACTTTCATGATTGTACAGTGTAGTACATACATGGTGAATCTTCTGTCGCAGCTGTTTTATTTCAAAACCTGTTTCTTTTCTTCCTTAACTTGAATCACATACAAATCTTCATTGAGAAAATGTTTCAAGGCTGCTGGGAAGTCTGTTGTTTTCTTCGAAAGGAACTACAAAACACAACATCTCCAAATTCAGGCAAGTTTATCGTTCAAAGATGCTAAGATTATGCATACGCATTATTATGATGAGTGTAGCATGAGTGAAACCTTTCATGCAATGTTTAGACGTAATCATGTCTTTGAATTTTGATTTCCACTTTTCATCAGTCCATTTTCAGCATCGCTGCTGTCCTGCAGGTATGGAAGTGCACCACTGAAGTTACCCGTATCTTAATTCAGAGTCTCATGTGTTTTTTTTGTGTGTTTTTTTTTTTAAATTTGTTTTCTATTTACTTGGTCATGTTTCCAGGTGGTTCCTGTGCCTGCTGACAGTGTTCAAGAGTTGAAGGACACATTCATGCAGTGTGCTGAAAGTGAATCATTTGAGCTTCATGAAATTCCGAAGCACTCGGACCTGAAACAGGTACATGCACCCCCCCCCCCCCCCCTCCTTCCAGATGTGATTAGATGGGTTATCCCCCGGTAAATGGAAAAATGAAGATGATCCTTGTCTTCTGTTATACTGGGATTGGCACATCAGTATTGTGATTGTTGAAGATACAGCATTGTGTAACCTGTAGAGCATTGCATTTATGTTACACAACACTTACACAGTGAACGCTTCCTCATTTTGTTTCACAACTACATCATCACATAACATGCACTTCATGCATTGATGTACATCTTGTGTTCAACTACAAGTAACTGTAGCATCATTGATCTGATTAACAACTGAAACAACTGAAAGCATTGTGGTGGATGTTCTTTTCCAGATTGTTCCTGCAGGGGCTCCATACTTCTATGCTGAGCTGCCAACAGGAGAGCGACTCCTTCACAGAATTGCCAAGCGATTCCCACTTCAGTATGGCAGGTATGAGATCTTGAGGTGTGGCTTTTGCAGTTTGAGCAAGACACTCTATCACATTTGTATACACACACATCATGACATGCATAAATATCAGGTGTGCTTGCTAAAAATCTTGCACCCATCTTTTCAAGAATAGTAGGCATGGAAAACAAACACATGTATTGTTGCATCCACCAGAGTAAACAGCAGAGGGAAGGTTTGCATGTAAAGCAGCACTTGGCAGCAGCAGGCTTTCACTGCGTTGTCCTCACACCTAGAGTATCTCAAAGGAGACCGATATTTGCACAGAGGAGGTCTATTGTACTACTTTAGCAAGTATTTTCAGTTTCATCTGTCAGTCAGTCTGTGTGCTTGCTCTTTCATCAAAATGTTTGCTGTCACAGGGAGGTGCTTGCAGAGCCAGCAATACTCAACATGCCAGAGCGTGTAGACTGGCGCAATTGTCAGGCAGATAAAGACCAAGAGGCGCAGATGGCAGCTGACTTCAAGTCCAACTTCCGCACATTCGATTTCAACTTTCTCTAGATGTAAATTAGATTTCTGGCCTGGTTGTCAAATGAATGTGAACAAGTGTGTATGGAGGCATGTTGTGTATGTGTCAGAAAAAAAAAATTCATGCATTTTGGTAAGCTATACAGTCTAGCCCAGTACCTGCAGTCTTCAAATTTTAATCATTACATTATGCGAGTACCAGTGTAGTGGTGTTGTCAGCTTTTCAGTCGGTGCTCAGAGTTCACATCACCAGTATTTACTTGCAGAAGTTTTATGTGACTAATAATTGACTTTTACCGTGAAAATTTCAAGCATTTTTATAACAAATAAAATAAGGTACATGTACTGTTTTTGCACTTACTTTTTTCTGTTATGTTTTGTCAGCAACAACATTACAGTCACATTTATCTGGACATACAGATGGCTGCACATTAACTGATTAAGAATTGTCAAATTCAAGCACTTGATCAGTATGAACCCTGTGAGTGGTCTTTGGGTCAAATTGATGGTGTGCAACAGTGCCAACCAATGTGCCAAAAGAAAAATTGCAATTGTGGTATTATACCGTCTTTCAAATTACAAGATGCAGAGACAGATACATCATCACAAACTGAAAAACAACAGCTGTCACGATAGTGCAGGGCCACCCATCCACCAATTCTGGCTCACTTCATACTCTATAGAGATGCCATTCACACTGTTTTGGCACCAAACACCCTGGTGGGCCTGTGTCTTGTAACATCTTTATAGTCATTTTGGAGATGTGGCACAAATACAAATTATTTTGTCACTGTGCTCATTGAACTGCATCCCCACAGCCACCACTTTGGAGTGTCCACTCACAAATTGCCCACTGCGAAGTGCACATATTTTAACTAGAGGTCTGTGCTTGTTTGCTATGATGCTGTGACTGTGAGATGATTTTCCTACACACCAGAAATAGTGAACAAATAACTAAAAACGTCATTTTCACACATCTGTTTTTATTACAAAATTACTCCACAAACAAGTTCTACTGGGATGTCCACTGAAGATGAAGTGTCTCTAAATGCCAGCTAGAGCTGGACTTTCCACCTGACACTTAGTGGCCGGACACTGGTGCTGTGTGTGTCCTACGTTTCATAGACAGCCACCTCTGCAGTTTAATTCACTGAACCCTACCCACACCCTCCATCCACTATGGCATAGTGAAATGTCAAAAGTTCAAACATCACAGAAGGAGAAGAGACGTAAGAAAGGATCAAGATGGCTTGGGTTTGATGCTGGAGGGCTGTTGCAAGCGTGACTTTGACATGTCCACTTCTATATCATAGAAAGACATGGGGTTGTACTCATAAAGTTCCGGTGCCTTGTAAACCTTCTCCTCAGCTTTATTCTTGGGTTGTTTCCCTGAAACATTGCACCAAATCAAACATACATAATAAGCTGCTGCAACAGTGACACCATTACACAGTATGACATGCTGCACGGCTCACCAGTCAGTCACAACCAGAACAAAAAAACTTTGTGGCTCATGTGTGACCTGGTTAAGTAGAGAAACCACTGAAAAAAAATTATCAAAGATATGGATTGCTATCCACAAATACTGTGCCAGATTTGTTTTCTGAGAAATGGCCGATTGTTAATCCCAAGCACCTACCTCTGGAACTGCTACATAAACCTAGTATGATGTTGAACTCAAGACTGGATCATTCAAAACGGAAAGACTCAAAGATCTGTTGGCAGAAATCACACTGACCAGTGTCTTTCTTGGCTTGGATGGCTTGCTGCTGGTGAATACAGCCAGTATTTCCAGTGGAACCACCTTTAGACTGCCCCTGTCCACTGCTGTAGCCACATATTGCCGGTCGCAATCGAACAATCTGCAGCTTTAAAAAAAAAACGATGGGTTTGACTTAGTTTATTCTCGTGTGTATGAAACATAGACATGCAGAGGCCATGCTTAAACAGTAGTCGCAACTGGCTTGTGCGTGAATGAAAGAAAATAATTAAAAATATTCATGCATTCAACTATATTGCACATAAATCCAAATCAAGAACTCCCAAACAGAAGTGAGTTCTGCAGTCTGCATCTATATCATCCTAATTTACCAGCAAATGTAAAGCAGAAACTGCGGTCCAATGTTCTCATGAATTATGAAATTAACTCGGCTGCAATTGCATTGAGGATTACAGCTAGTAAGTGCCGGTATGGAAGACTGGAGAAGGAAAGCTCATCTTCATTGTACTCATCTTCTCTTCACTTTCTCCATTGGTGTGTGTGTGTGTGTGTGTGTGTGTGTGTGTGTGTGTGTGTTGAGGGGTGGGGGGCCAATGTGTTACTCCGTTCCAGCTTACAACCAGCTGAGGTATGGTTATTTGCTGGCCTTCCAGTTTCTGCTGTCTCAAGCCGGTAAAGCAAAACCATTCTTTTTCTTTTCTTTTCAGACAGCATTGTATCGACGTCCAAGCACTGGACACCCATTTTCGGCAGACAGATTTTATTATTATTATTATTATTTTTTCCTGACAACCATTCGATCACTTGCGGCCTTCAAAAACTTTCTAGACCAAAAACAGTGACATTGACCTAGTGACAAGGTTTACCTTGCTTCCAACTACGACAATACTATCCTTCTGCATGCAAAAAAACTATGACAAAAGATATCTTCTTGTGCTGCGTGCATGACACTGCCGTGTGGTGTGTGCTGAGAATTTAAAAAAAGGTAGTTTTAACGTACGAATGCATTTGCTCGGGTCAGTGTCCTTGCCGTTGCAGACATCATTTTGGCACCGGTGTGTCTTGTAACCCCAAAATGGACAGATTAGAACAGTTTATTTGAGGAAAACGTAATAAAGAGAAGCGACTTTTCAAAATGTGTAACATTAAATCAGATTTGAGAAGACCAATGGAAAGTAGAAGATTTAGCCTGTGAATGCTCTGTGTGGGTGAATGGCGAAGAAACACTTATATATAATTATTGGGATTAAAAGACGCTTATTTAAAGGTAGCTAACTCTCATCGACTGCCCCTGACCGGAAATGTGTAAACCCCTATCCGGTCTTTTTCAGCGCACACCATGGCGGACCAGCAGGTATGTGTACGGGAAGCGATAGAAACCTTAAACTTTACATGGAACACGTGAATAGTTACACCCAGAAAACATTTCTTATGTAGTCAAAATGTGATTGAGTCCACTTCGGTTTGACAACCAGTGTCATAACCCCTCTTAAGGCAATTTCAACTGGTTTTATAAGCATTCGTTTGTCATCCTCTCTTCGTTACTGCCGTTTTCTTATATCGGCAGATTTACAATGCATAGCAGTTTTCTTAGAAGTTCATAGAGCTTTCTATCGTTTTAACCTTAATAGAACGGCCTTTTAGTACTTCTTGGCAATGATGAGAATATCACGATGGTCTTCCTAGCCATCAGGTGGTGATGATCGTTATCCAGAACAGAGCCAGGACATAGCCTATCTACTAAATTTACTAGATTAGTAATCTAGTTAATCTTCACACCTGTGACGCGGCTATCCCAATTCTGACCGGCTTGCGGCTTTGAGCGGTAGCGTTGCTTGGCCGCACGCGACTTCTCTCAGAAAATCATCTGCGCTGTACACGTGAAAGCTTGTCTCGACCTGAGGTTGGCCTGTCTTGTCGCAAAAGGTCTCTGTTCAACTCGTAAGTGGTTTTTGTGGTGCTACTTGCGCGTACACTCACGTTGGAAACAATTTAGTCTCGTTTTCTGTAGAAAATTCACTTTCATTCGCGATAATATAAAATTACAGAAAGGAAAGTCAAGTTTATAAAAACGTCCTAGTTTTATAATATGTCTTGCGGCCACACCTAGAAAAGTATTGCAATTTGTGGCTTACATCGCGCGCAGTTCGAGAAAGAAAATTGGTAGTGAACATTTTGTGGTTATGAACCGGCACTCGCCCCGGCTAAGAACCAACCTCTATTTGGTTTGTGCGTGGCTAAGAACCGACCAGCTTCTCCTTTCTTTTCTCCTATGCGAATATTATGATTAAGGGGGTTTTAGGTGTCCCATTTCAGATGAAACTGTCAGGGAACGTAGTGGATAATAACCTACCAGTGTTATTTTCAAAAAATATTTCCCTACCCTTCCAATTTCAACCCCCCCCCCCCCCCCCTTCCTCCTTTTTTCCACAACCATATCTCCTCGCTTCACAATTAAGATAAAAGAAACAAAGACAACCATATTTACTGAACTACTTATTTTCTTTCCACAGAAATGACCACACCACAGACATCATCCTCATCTATCAATATCAATTATCCATCTTCACTCTTCTCATCATCATCACCTGAAAATATTTCAACCTACACAACACCGGAACACACCCCAGCTTACACCGCAACACACACCACAGCTCACACTACAGATACAAACACAGAACACGCAACACAAACCACGACACAATACACAATCACTTCAGAGGAATTGGAAATCATTAACAGAGAATTCGACAAACCCATGGACACATACACAAGAGACACTGACACAGCACTGCAACACTTCTACATTGCACACCAACTAAACCAACTCATCACTGACATCCACTCACACAACACCACCACCAACAACATACTTCCAGCGACACTCACATAATTATGCACCACATCTCACACTACCAGGCGCAACACACTTCTTTATGCAAAACTTACTTACAGACATCAACCTTAGAATCAAAAGTGCACTCATACACCGCATAATGGACCTTCAATCATACCACAACAATCAAGTCTACTCCCTACTGAACAGACTTACAGACAACATAATGAACATAATGGACAGATTGAAACACATGATCACACGTACAGGAACAGACACCACATATGACAATACTTGACGCATGCACTAATAACACACCTCTACCACCACGCTTACGCATGCCCACACCTACACAAACACCTGCATCCACACCTAAACCTGTGCACACACAAACCACATCTACATCTGCACCACCCCCATCCACACTTACACTACCCTCACACTCATCCACATCTGCCCCACTCTCAACCAAACCACCACCCCCATCCACACACACACCTGAACCACCCTCATCTGGACCCCTACCTGAAGCACCCTCATCAAGCAAACCTGAACGTACATCAACATCTTCCACATCCGCATCTAAACCACCCTCATCTACATATACGCACACACCATTCACATCCACATCCACATCTGCACCCACATCATCCTCATCACACCCCAAATACCCTGCACTGAAACCACGACACCCATACACAACATCCACATACGCCACACCAGACAGAACACACAGACCACTCTTACCTTCACCACACTGCAGAAAAAAACGTTACTTCCAAACCCAGCCACACACCCACACAGATGCCCACGCACACCACTTCTACAGACACCTAACAAACCAGCACACACTCACACTGATAAACACTAACCAACACACACGCGCACTGATACACACCACAAATCATACATTTGAAGCCATAACTCCAAATCATCTTTCATACTCATTTTCATTCTCATCTCCATCTTCACACGAAATAAAAAAAAAAATAAAAAAAAATTCATCGCACCACTGTAAGTGTTCCTCCTCTCATTTTTTGGATGGTTTGTTGGTTATAATACTTTTATTATTCCTTCCCATTAAAAAAAATCTCTGGATGGGGTTACTGGGTAAAGTCGATGTCTTCTTTCCATAAACAAAACAAATCCAAACCTAATAATTATATGAATACATGTTTTCCACAGTTTCCCTGGCATTCACATGAGAAACAGTCACCTAACTACATGGGATCATAGATTAAGACTTCCAGGTCTATTCACTGGCGCTAGTGATGTATAGCTCAGATAGTGCGGAATGACCTTGAAGTTGTCTAACTAAATGCTGCGTTGGTATTTCCTGTTGTCACCGTGTCAGTATGCAAACGTGTAACTGTTAAAAATACCGCAGACACCTTCGTTGTTCGCAACTTTTCTTCAGCCAGAAATGTGGAGTATTGGCCGGTTCATATCCAAGGAGGCAGCAGGTTCATAGCCAGCATCAAACCAGACGGTTGGCCGGTTCTTAGCCGAGGATTTCACACTGCTCTGATATTTTTTTAAATTGCGAAAACACTAAAGCATTCTACGTCACAAAATTTGGGATGCAAGTCACAAAGATATCACGGATACGTGTCTGTTTTGAAACTACTGGAATTAACGTGGTATTTTTTGTCAGCTTCGTGTTAAACTGCAAAATAGCTCCCGAGTCTCATTGCAGTCGAACAAATATGACTCGTGTCCTTACATGAATAACATTTTCGATGTAAAATCGCTTTGGGTGGGAAGATGAAAGTCTTACTGATATTTGCATATAACAATATGATCAAATTCATTTCAGTTTTTAGCCTTCCTGGCAGCATTCTTGTATGTCACCGCATGCATCTCGCGCTTTTCCGGCCTTAAACAGTCACTGCGGCCGACAGCCGGTCGGATTCGCGGCATAGCCGCGTCACCGGTGTGATCTTCGCCGTACATCGTGGATGCAAACGCACCCATGCTTTGCAAATAAGAAAAAAAAAAAAAACGTGCTCCTTCGCTGTACATCGTGGGTACAAACTCACCCACGCTTTTAGCTCTGACCAGTTCAGCCATTTTGAACAGTGCTCCCAGGGACCACCGCTCAACATTCCAGGCTTATGTTTCGTCATTTTTACTCAAATCAACGGTTTGCTGGTCTTCTATGAGTATTTCTAGTGCGGATAAGCAGTATATTTCAAGAATTATGCAGTAATTCTTTGTCAGATACTTCACTTGCACCTCGTGGCCGATCTACCCAAAAAGTGTGTTCCTCCGCTGAAGTGAAGCACTTGAAATCATGCCAAAATGCACCAAATTGCGTACATTTTGGTCATTCTTTAAAAACAAATTCCATGGGAGCATGCCCCCCGGACACTCCAAATAAAGCAGACATAAGTGCACTTGTGGCTTTGTCACTTCATTACTAAATTTATGCTGCACATGTTTTCTCATTTTGGACCATGAACAATTTTCAGGCCTGTTGTGTAGAATGCTTGACACTGCATAAAGAGAACATTCTGTATTTCTTACAGTTATGAGGGAAATTCTTGTGCTTGGTTCTTTGCAGACAGAGAGATCATTTCAGAAGCAGCCTACAGTGTTCCTCAACAAGAAATCCTTGTTGACAGGGAAGTCGAAGAAGAATCTTCGATATGTCCGCTCTGTTGGTCTGGGCTTCAAAACACCAAGAGAGGTATGCCAATACACCAGATGAGCAGACATACCAAGTTTTTCGCTTTCGACGAAATTTCCGTTGCTAGGTTATGGTTACCATTTATTCTGCTAGTCCGCTCATTTGAAAATTATTACATGTACACTTGGCATTATTGTCTATCAATCACTGGGGATTATTTAGGATTTCAATTTTTTAAAAATGGGGGGGGGGGGGGGGGGGGGGCAGTCAGTGTCTCATTGAATGACAAAAACAAGCTTTTTTGAAATACCACTAAAACTAGAAGGCACTATTTAGCCTTGTGGTTGTGCTGTAAATGTTTTGTTTTGAAAATGTTTGTGATGAAACCTTTATCACGATGGTCTTCATAAGTGCATTGATGAAGATGACTTAATCTGAAACATTTTCATTCACACTTAGTTGTATGTAAAAATTAGATTGATAAATGCAGGATTGTGTAAGCATGGTTGTACTTTTGCTTGTTCACAGGCAGTCATTGGAACATACATTGATAAGAAATGCCCTTTTACGGGCAATGTGAGTATCCGTGGACGCATCTTGAGTGGCATAGTACTGAAGATGAAGATGCAGCGCACCATTGTCATCAGACGTCAGTACCTGCACTATGTCAAGAAGTACAACCGCTTCGAGAAACGCCACAAGAACATGTCTGTGCACCTCAGCCCTTGCTTCAGGTTAGCAGATTAAAGTGTCTTTCCAATATTTGCTGTTCGGAGCATTTTGTGAACTTTCTTTTGCCTGGCTGTTGGTTGTAGCCAGGAACTTGAGCTTAAAGAGGACCTAATGAGCAAAAGGAAAGTTGTTCCTGTAGGCTGTGTAGAAATTTGTACACATTTTAATTCTGTCTGTGTAGAAATGTGTATAAATTATAAATGTCTCATCAATACCAATGCCTGGTGAAAGGCAGGTATTCTTGGTAAGTAAGCTGTGACTTTCATGTAAGCACTCTTGAGTGGAGATGTGTTGGTTTCAGGTGGAAAAAGAACTGCTGGTGTGTACTAGTGTTTTACTTTGAGCAGGAATGTTGCTCTAGACTCTAGTGTTCTCAGAAAAGGTTTGCTGAGGGCTTAAAATCACTAATCAGGCACCTATTTGCGGATTTCCACCTTTGGCTAGAAATTTTCCTCCCCACAAAAACTGTTTCCTTCTCTGTCTCTGAAGCACGGAAGATCATGCCAAAACACAAACTGCACAGATTTCAGCCCAGTTCAAAAATTTTTCCTTTAGGAACAGTGTTTCCACCTCTGAAGCACTTAAAATCATACCGAAATACATCAAACTGCACAGATAGTTTTTGGTCTTTTTTGTTGTTGTTGTTGTAAATTCCATCTTAACAGATGCACGCTCGTGGCTTTGTCTAAATGCTGCTTTCTTTTCCTCCTTTTTGATCATGGACCATATTAAGCCGTTTGCTGTACTGTAGTCAGGTTTGCGTTTAGTCTCCTACAGATGTCAGTGATGATACTTCTTTATCACGATGGTCTTCATAGCTTAAACTGAAGCTGTGATGATAATTCTAAATCTGAGACTTCCTGTGGGGGAAAAAATAAACATATTTAAAATTCGCTATGTTCCAAGTAGTGTAGTGGTTAGCACTTCCAATATGAACCAGTAGGCCTGGGTTTGAATCCCAGCCAAGGCAAGTGAGATTTTCCTTACCTAGGTCAGCTCCTACCCAGAGAGGGCATGCGACTGGTCCAGTGGAGAGGCTGTTGTCACACAGCAGAGACTTGCTCACTTCACGGGTGTAACTTTTGGGGGCACTTACCTCGTTATGACACCTTTTTTTTTTTCTTTTTTTACTGAAAAGAAATCGTTATGTTGTGCACTTGTGTTAAATGTGGACATGCATGTTGCAGAGACGTGAAGATTGGTGATGTGGTGACTGTTGGAGAGTGCAGACCCCTCAGCAAGACTGTCCGATACAATGTTCTCAAGGTCACCGCAAAGTCAGGCTCCAAAAAGGGCTTCAACAAGTTCTGATGTAGAAAAATATGTGAATTAAAGCCAGCCTGTGTAATCCACAGTTTTGTTTTGTTTTACACATGAACGTGTGTGGGGGGGGGGGGATGTAAGATTGTAAACCTCTTTGTCATAGGACACAGTTTTAAGCCGCTTGTAATAATTGTTCCTTGATTGCTATGTCACTGCATCTAATGTAAACCTACATTATATAGTGCATTTCAGAAGCACCAACAAACTTGACTTTGCTTCACTCTGAGTTTTGCAGGCTAGCTACATGTAGCACTGAGAATAGTATCGTAGCTGCCTTAATTTCTCTCACTGGTAAACCACACACACAAAAATTCGGGCCATTAACAGCCACAACTGAAACAAATTAGATGAAGCATGAAAATCACTATTGAAAGCGAACATATACGCTGTGCCTACTAGTACGGATTGGCCATATTTTCCGCTTAACTCGAATACAGTTTGGTCACGAAAAATACGGGGGAAACAATTTTGACCAAAGTTTTTTTCATCAACTATTTTTTTTTTGCGATTTGCCGACAAACCCTTAAATAACACTTCATTTTCTTGAACAGTGAGCCAGTCGTAGCGTGCATCTCATGGGTTGACAATATGGCGCATAGTGGGGTCAACACAGTTTCAGACCAATGCAACCTGATCCACGAACGGCCTCCAGAAAGCAGGCTAGCAATGAATAATTAGGAATCAAATGCATCAAAAGATTTCTGCAGAGCTAGATAACATGGGAGCCTTGTCGTAGCCATTATTGTTTCAATCGTAACTGACACGGGTAGTCAGCAGTTCAGAAAACGAAAGGAGAAGCTATCGGTCCTACGGAAACCAAAACGTGAATTTGTGGCGCGGACGAAGAAACAGCGGTGACACACGCAGAATTGTTGGTCGCTTTCAAAACACTGAGTGCATGAGACCCCTCCGGTTATCTGATTCGTGTCCCCTTATATTTCAAAAAGATCGTCGGGAAGTACAGCTGTGCTTGAACCAAAACTTGAAAAGCAACAAAAACTTCTTTTTTAACCGTGTTTTGCGTGTCCAAAATCGGCCGCATTTCTTGATTCTGACCGTAAAGGGCCCTTGCACACTGGCGTCACGTGACATTGTCGCGCCACGCGTGCAGCAAATTTTGTTGCGCGTCTCAGTAGGCTACGTGTGCAACCCCTTGAAGCGCGGAGCGACAGACGTAGCACGATTGAAAAATTCTGTCGCGCGAGGATAGGAACTGTTCTATTCGGCGTGCTCGACGCGCGCGTGTAGCCTGAATTCAGCCAATCAGAAGAGAGCACAAGAGCCAGCACTCACCATCCTCTTCTCTTCCAAGATGGCGGAATTGCGCGGAGACGAAATGTTTCGCCTCAATCGACCTGTATCGTGAACAGGAAAACCTCTACAATTTTCAGCTCGATTCATATGATAGTGACACATATCATATCACAAGCGACGGGTATGCCGTTTTGTTGTGTCACTCTCCGCTGACTCACACTACGGTAAATACATAAATGGAGTAAATAAAGCACACACAAACCGCTTGTCACCGACTGATCTCTCATTGTCTACATCATTTTACAAGGTTTGTTGTAGCTAAATTCTATCAAGTTATCGTGGCCTCGATCACCAGTCTCTATTCAGACTGCGAACAAGCAGCCTGAAGTTTATGATACGTTTCAGATATAATTTCGCATTCCATCGCACACTCGGAAACACTCGTGGCGAGATCTCCGAAAGCAGCACGCGCGCGATTCTGACTCCACGTGTGAGAGCCCCACCGTGCGTGCAGCACGCAAAGCGCGACAAGCGTGCGTGCGTGCGATGTAGCACTGACGCTAGTGTGCACGAGCCCTTATATTCGGGACAGGAGACGTGATACACTTTCGGTTCGCTTCAATTTTATCCCACGCGACGCGATCTACAGGCAGGTGAGTAGTTCACAGTGCAACATTACGGGGCATTCAAATCGGACTCGAGTGTTACCGGTCACCGAATCCGCTACAAAAGTTAGGCGGTGTTTGCTCTAAAACTTAACGCCATGTACTGATTTGAAATATGACCATGTGCGCGTCTTTGCAATGTAACGTGTTAGTCGAATTCGTGTGGTCGGTTGATAACTGAATACCCACCTTCCAAAACTGAAATGGAAACTCAGTTTTGAAGCGGAGTATCATCGGAAATATGTGTCTGTTTTGACTATACCCCGTCAGTGGATACTGCAGTTAGTCTTGTAATTCCATACGACATGTTTTCTCTCCACCGGTAAGGCTCACTTCTTGTACTTACTTACTTAGGCCCTTGGCTCCACGTGGAGCATAGGCCATCGACAACCCTTCGCCATCGCACTCTGTTCTGGGCTAGTCTTGCCACTCCAGTCCAGTTGGTCCCCTGCTTACATAGCTCTGCCTCAGTGTCCCGCCTCCAGCTGTTGCGAGGCCGGCCTCTCTTCCTTTTCCCCTGCGGGTTCCATGTCAGGGCTTGGCGTGTGGTGCTGGATGCTGGTTTCCTGAGGGTGTGTCCAATCCAGCCCCACTTCCTCCGCAGGATCTGCTTGGCCACTGGTTCCTGCCCCGCTCGCTCCCACAGCTCTTCATTCCGAATCTTCTCTGGCCATCGGATGTTGAAGATGCGCCTCAGACAGGTGTTGAGAAATGTCTGGATCTTCTGCTGCATCGTCTTCGTTGTCCTCCATGTTTCGCATCCGTAGAGCAGAACTGACTTCACGTTGGAGTTGAAGATGCGAAGTTTGGTTCTTATGCTGACAACTTTGGATGCCCAGACGTTCTTCAGCATGACCATTGCTGCCCTTGCCTTGCCGATTCTGGCTGTGACGTCTCGGTCTGTGCCTCCCTGTCCATCAACCACACTCCCCAGGTAGACAAAAGACTCCACCTCCCTGATGGGCTCTCCACCGACTGTGACTGGTGTGTTGGCAGTGGTGTTGATCTTCATCAGCTCAGTTTTCTTCCTGTTGATCTTGAGCCCTGTTCCGGCTGATGTGGCTTCCAGGCACGTAGTCTTGTCCTGCATCTGGCTGTGGCTGTGAGACAGGAGCGCCAGGTCGTCCGCGAAGTCGAGGTCATCCAGCTGCGTCCAGAGTGTCCACTGTATCCCGTTTTTCCTGCCTGCTGTAGTGGTCTTCATGATCCAGTCGATGACCAGGAGGAAGAGAAACGGGGACAACAGACATCCCTGGCGGACTCCGGTCTTCACCTCGAAGCTTTCTGACAACTGGCCGGCATGGGCAATCCTGCAGCTCATGTCTTGGTAGGTGCACTGGATCAGGGAGATGATCTTCCCGGGAACTCCATAGTGCCTTAGCAGCTTCCACAGCGCCTCTCTGTCTACACTGTCGAAGGCCTTCTCATAGTCTATGAAGTTGATGTAGAGGGGGGAGTTCCACTCCAGTGACTGCTCCACAATGATGCGTAGGCTGGCAATCTGGTCAGCGCAGGACCTGTTCCTGCGAAAGCCTGCCTGCTGGTCTCGGAGCATGGGGTCGACTGCCTCTCTCATCCTCTCCAGTAGAATTCTGTTGAGAACCTTGCCTGGCACTGACAGGAGCATGATCCCTCGGTAGTTGCTGCAGTCCCTGAGGTCCCCTTTCTTTGGCAGCTTGATGACGATCCCTTCTTTCCACTGGGCTGGCACCTCTTCCTTCTCCCAGATCTTGCTGAACAGGCTGTGCAGCATGTTGACGGCTGTCTCTGTGTCTGCTTTAATGGCTTCTGCTGGTATCTCGTCCGGCCCTGCAGCTTTCCCATTTCTCAGTGTCATGATGGCTTTCCTGATCTCCGCCTTAGAGGGCTTGTCACAGTTGATGGGTAGTTCTGTCTCAGCTGGTGGGATGTCTGGTGGTGTTTCAGGGATGGGGCGATTTAACAGCTCCCTGAAGTGTTCTGCCCATCGCTTCAGCTGTTCCTCAGTTGTTGTCAGTGGGTGCCCGTTCTTGTCCTTCACTGGTTTGTCTGTCTGCTGAAATTTGCCCGTGAGCTTCTTGGTCACCTGGTACAAGTCTTTTAGATTCCCTTGTCGGGCTGCTTCCTCTGCTTGACTGGCCAGGTTGTCGATGTAGTCCCTCTTGTCCTTCCTGGTGCTCCTCTTCACTTCTCTGTCAGCTGCTGTGTATTCCTCTTGTGCCTTTGCCTTAGCTCTTCTTGTTCGGCTCGTGTTCAGTGCAGTTTTCTTCTCTTTCCTAACTTCCAGCTTCTGGATGGTATCAGCAGAGATCCATTCCTTATGTTGGGTCTTTCTCTTGCCAAGGACCTCTTCGCATGTGTCGTGCCAGAGTTTCTTGCTGTGTTCCCACTGTGTCTCGATGTCCATTTCACTGTCTTCTATCAGGTCTTGCAGTGGCTGGAACCTGTTGGAAAGGCTGATCCGGAATGCTGCTTGTGTGTCTGTGTTCCTGAGAAGTCCAACGTTGTACCTGGTCCGTGTGCTGTTGGCGTTGGTGTGCCTCTTGAGCCGAAGTCTCAATGTTGTTGCAAGAAGGTGGTGGTCTGATGGTACATCGGCACCCCTCATCACGCGCACATCCCGCCACGATCTCCTGAACTTCCGGCTGATGCAGATGTGATCAATCTGGTTCTCCGTGACATGGTCCGGCGATCTCCATGTGGCCTTGTGGATGCGCTTGTGTGGGAAGATGCTGCCTCCTATCACTAGCTGGTTCAGGGCACAAAAGTCTGCAAAGCGCTCGCCATTTTCGTTCATCTGTCCCAGTCCGTGTGTTCCCATGGTGTCCTCATAGCCTGTGTTGTCTGATCCAATCTTGGCGTTGAAGTCTCCCATCAGTATGGTCATGTCCTTGGCTCCTCCTCTATCTATCACTGTCTGCAGTTGTTGGTAGAAGTCATCTTTTTTCTCCTCTTCCGCATCATTGGTGGGAGCGTAGCACTGGATGATGTTCAGCTTGATGTCTTTTTTCTTGGTGATGAATTTGGCTGTGATGATGCGGGAGTTGACAGGTTCCCAGCCGATGAGTGCCCGCTGTGCCTCCGGTGCCAACATCAGGGCCACGCCCTCAGTGTGGGGGGCTCCATCCTCTGTGTGTCCAGAGTACAGCAATTGCTCTCCCGATGAAAATCTCAGCTGTCCTGTCTGTAGCCACCTTGTCTCACTCAGTCCCAGTACTCCTATCTTGTAGTTCTTCATCTCTCTTGCTACTTGTATGGTCCTTCCTACTTCATACATTGTCCTGATGTTCCATGTGGCTACTCTCGTTGTTGTCCTGGGTGTTAGAAGGGGGGTCGGCCTTGCAGCTTCCTTTCGGCTTTCACTGCAATGCGTCATAGGTCTCCGGGATGGAGACCCTTCCTCGCCCAGGTGAATGTCTCGGTTTGTTGCTGTCGATGCTTCAGTAACTTAGTGTTTTTTACAGGTAGGGCTGTTAACCCTACGCAAACCCGTTTAGCCTCTTGGAGAGGTGGTCCACATTCGTCTGACCTCTACCCTTCGACCTGTCCAGCTTGGGTGACCCTGCCAGGAGCATGTGCTCCTGCTGGCATAGTTCTCTGGGTCATTGAGGTACACAAGCCACTACCCCACGACAAGGGTTGGACCATGTAGGGTCACTTCTTGTGGTGTTCTGTAAAATAGCGTGCGATGCGAGGCCACACCAAGCCCTTGGTGATGGGCCAATGAGAACCCTGGCCGACGCGATCGTCAGATCAGATCTTACAAAATGGTTCTGACACCAAAGAGCGAGGAGACACCCCAGTGGTGATCTAAAGGCAAAAGTACGGATGACAGAACAGACTGAGGCACTGAAAAACAAACCCAGACCAGGCATCTGAGAGCCAAGCAGAGACCCTGTGACGTTGCCCAAAGCTAAGCAAAACAGCCCTCAAACACCCCAAAGACACTCGCCCAGCCAAGCAGCCAAAGACACACGCCAGGAACAACTTGTCCTTAAGGCAGGGGTGCCACTTTTCCGGCTGTGGCCGGAATTCCGGCCTGGGAAAATCAGATCGTGGCGAGTTCCGGCTTACAGGGGTGCCAGTTTTCCGGCCTGGGAAAATCAGAACGTGCCTAGTTCCGGCTTAGCAACGTGCTTACGAGTCTGTGTCTATCGCTGGACTGTCGGTCGTTCACGATAGCACTGCGGTAAGCTGTCTTCGCGGGCCCTGCGTAGCATGTGTACGCTGCCGCGCACTCCCCCCCCCCTCCCCCGTTTTTCACTTTTTTTACTTCCTTTCACTGGCTCCCTGGCTGGTGGTAAAAGGTTTTCGTCTGCGCAGCATCTGAACTCCCCCCCCCCCTCCCCGCTTTTCACTTTGTTCCGGCAACGTCCTTGCTTTCACTGGCTCTGGAGTCTGCCTTTGCCTTTCCGGCCATTCAGATTTTGAGGGTCACTTTTCCGTCTTTTTGTCACTCAGAAAGTGGCACCCCTGCCTTAAGGGCTAAAAGTCATAGGACGTAAAGCAAGCTAATGATGATGATGATGATGATGCCTCGCGCAGACATGCGTGATGTGTCAGTGGATTAGCGAACTCCGGCGTTGGCGAGGCATGGTATGGGAAACGTTGACAAAATGAACAAAAAAACAGCTAGCACACGCAGAAGATCCCAATGGGCACCTCGAGACTGGTGCAACAGGCCGGCCAGACAGCAAGACTTACGCTTTTTCTTGGCAAAGGGCTCATTCAGTGGCTCATTTTCCCTTCTACTCCTCAAGAGTGGGAGAGCTCTCGTCCCTGCCTCATTTGCCTGCATTATTGCTTCACGTGAGATAAGAGTCAAGCGTTGATGATTTTCAATTTTGGGGCCTCGGCGAGCCCGAGAGAAGAGTATGTGCCGAAACTGTATCGTGATGTCTTCTGCGCTTTTGCACCGGAGTCCCTTGTTCTGTCTTTGGCTGTCAGCTGAACTCAACAGGAACTAGTGATGTTCTAAGCCGAGGTGGGGGGTGGGGGTGGGGAACTTCCTTCAGATGAAACGGGTAAGACGGTAAAATAATAAATTTCATTTATATAGCCGCGCACTTCTCAGACACAGTGACTCATTGCGCTAACACACGTCACTCATACACATTCATGCCACACAGACCAACACGTCAGTCAATACATAGAGACATCAGTTGAAGGCCTGTTGAAATAAGTGGGTTTTCAGTGCAGATCTAAAGGCTGATAATGTGTATATGTATTTCTATGGTAAGTTTGTGTATATCAATTGTACTTTTTATCAAGAGGAGCAAAGCAAATTCTTAATTGTAACTAAGAAGCAATAAATCTATCTTATCTGATCTTATCTTATGATAAAGATGGTTGTCTCAACCCCATAGGCAGGGAGTTCCAGACTGTAGGGGTGGCGAACCGGAAACATTGTGTTAGGTATAGGAAAACAGTCTACCTTTGGACTCTTGTCCATGCCAGCCTGTTCGGTCTTACTGGTAGATTCTGGACCTTTACTGATGCATTGCCCATTCATCGTCTAACTTTTGCACAGTAAGCATCCGTATTTTCCACCAAACATTACCCGAGAAGGTACCGATCTTTCACCTGGCGACAAAGGGCTGCTCTGCTGAGCTACATGTATTTTACACTCTCGAGTTTTGGTGTGATCTCTGACAGTGGGTATACCCACTTGGAAAGAATATACAGGGTTTATCTTGTATAGACTCGGAGCTTTGTTAATTGAACAGCCTTTGCCTCCCTCTGTGAATAGACTGTTTAAACCGCCGTAAAATGTCTTCCGCAAACACCGACATGTCAGTCAGAGACCTGTTGAACGGCACCTGACATGTCATACTCCCGAGGTAATCTCAGTAGCCAACGGGTTGTTTGGTACACTTAACTAAGCAGCCTTCGCTCTTCGGCACGTAGAAAAGTTAACAGCAATGGGACATCACACAAACTGACACGGACAAAGAACCACGAACACAGTGTTTTGGCAGACATTGTATTTTTACAATATATACCGATTCAATTTGTTTATCATCCAATATTATTCTGCCACCATCTCTTCTCGTTTGAAGGTTGGGTGGGTGTTTGGGGTTTAACGTCCTTTTCCGCCACATACGGGTGATACAAAGACGGGGCAACGAGGAAATAACCAGCACACAATTTTAATTTGTTTTGAAGGACACGTGAGGTCTTGCTGAGTTGTAGCAGTGTGTGTGTGTGTGTGTAACTGATTCGGTCGCTGTGGGCCAGTTGAGGGGGCTGATAGAAATAAATATCACTTTAATGTAAAGTGCTTAACTGGCGTGAAAACACCCTTCAGTCCTACACTAGTGTTTCAAGAGGTGTGACGTCATCGCTATGCATGGAGCTGAGCCCAGTATCGTCAGAGTTGGTGTCACCCTCCTCCCGCCATCGGCACGACGTCAGCTCGTCCGCAAACCGAACGCACTTTGCACGGAGAGGGGTGACCTGTTTGAGGGAGGGCACGGGGAAGTCGTTAGTGACAAGCTTGTCCCGTTTTGTGTACGTGGGAGGTCTGTCAGCACCGTGATCTGGACGGGAAAAAGACGCTGAGTGGCTGGTTCCTTGGACAGCGGGGAATTTGCTGAATATGACGGGAACGTTCGTGTTATCATCAGACGACACGGATGAGTTGTGACCATTGCTTGCGTCACGGCTGTCATGTTTGTCGGTCAGTTCCTTGTCTGGAAACAGCGGTCTGGGCTTCACGTCGTGGCACTGCTGTAGCTGATCACGCACCACCGGCACGGCTATGGATAGCTGGGCGACTCCCGCTGACGTTTGTTGCAAGGGATGACGGTGTAGTTCAGTATCTACAGCGTGGGATACTCTGAAGGGATGTTTAGAGGTAGGATAGTACTGGCTGTTCTGTGGCACTGATCTGCCATTGGAAACGGGACCCGAGTGGTGCGCAAGCTCTTCCCCTTCCAATCCCGGCATACCGCTGTCTGTGCTGCAGTCGCTAGCTGACTGGGACAATCCACTGTCGTCACGCCAATACCAGGACTGTTCCTTAGCCCCCTGATCAGTGACTGGGCCAGGTCTGCCAGGAGTTCTGGCTGAAGATTTCACTCCCGGCACTGAGTAAGTGAGATCGTGTGTGGGCAGTGTATGCTGAGTTTCTGGCGCAACCAGTGCTACCTTACGGGGCTCATGG
This sequence comes from Batillaria attramentaria, assembly GCA_018292915.2. Lineage (NCBI taxonomy): Eukaryota > Metazoa > Mollusca > Gastropoda > Batillariidae > Batillaria > Batillaria attramentaria. Next base: position 541,550 of record JACVVK020000114.1, on the reverse strand, counting down.
CAGTTCAAGCTGGGCGTGTAGGAGTTGTGAGCAGGAGCGATTCTCTCCGAGTCACCTGTAGTGTGTGCACCATCTGACGTACCATTTGTAAGACCACGCTGGCGAACAGTGTCGTTATGCTGGGGGTGTATACTATGTTGGTCACTAATCGTGTCCCAGTGTGATGCTGTCTGTCTGTCTGTAGCACTTTCTGCTGCCGTCACTTGCTGGCTGAGGCGCGTCAGTTTGTGAGTTCTATCCGTCAACTGTGTCTCCCAGAATGTCAGTTCCCGCGCGAGTTCTAGCTCTTGCTGTTGTTGTAAAACACTGGCCGCCACAGCGCGCGTCAGCTGCACGTGCACCGCCTCCAATTCGCTCTCTGCCCTCCTCGAACGAGACGACCCCGCCAGGCGACCTGAGGTGTCACCTCCCGAACTGATCGTCTGTATTTCACGTGCAAGGCTGCAGGCCACTAGCTGCGTATGATCCAAGCGCTGCGTGACGTCATAGAGTTTATTACAAAGTGCGAGATACTCATCCAGTCTGTCCTCGCCTACAGAGAGCAGCACGGCGTCCAGGGGATCTTCACTACTGCTGCTGCTGCTGTCGGGAGAGTCGTGCTCGAGATAAGACTCCTGCACGTAGTCCCGCCCGTCCTGCTGCACGCGCCTCACGTGCATGCGTGTCTCGTACTCTGTGATCTGCCGCTCCGTGTCCTGCACGCGCTGTTGCAACTCCTGGAGACGCCGCTCCTGCCGCACCATGTGTCTCACCAGGTGCTCCAGGGCCCGTAACTTCCCACAACGTACACACTGAGACCGTCCGCTGCACCTGCACACAAACAATAGATTCATTTACGTGCTTCACGTCTGACGACAGAACAGTCCATATAAGAGATCAATTGTTTTCGAGCCCTGCTACAGCTGTAATTTCTATACGGTCGTTTCGAATGTTGTAGATGGAATCTAGAAGTTGTAGATTCGAACAACCTTGCTTTCAACCTAGAACAAGAAAAAAAATTATCTAAGCGTACAGTTAGACGGCGATTTAATGTTCTGCGCATCCCCACAGTGAGAACAAAAACATTTGGTCTGATATCCCTTTTTTTTTTTTTTTTTCAGACCGCAGCTGTATGGAATGAACTCCCTGAGCCATTTAACACATAGAGAATCCAGTGCCAATATTTATAAAATATAAATAGTCATCCGGTGTTTTTCCACATCACTTGCAGTCGGGTGTATTGCCTACATCAACATGTTGCCTTTGTGTGTATGTAAGCTGTTTTTTGTCGGCCGGTACTCTGCATTTGTCATGGTTTCTTGGTGTGACATTGTCGCTTCTAGTATGTATGTGTTTGTATATCATTGTGCTTTATGCTGTGTGTTGTCAAAACTATACCTGTTTTGATATGAGTTGTGGAGGATGTCAGTATTCGCATATGCAAGTACAATGCTCCGAAAGATGAGCCAGACAACTGTACTGTCAGACTGGTTAGATCCTACGAGAGAGGCCAGCGAGTCTGGCGGAGAATCCGTCTTTGATATCACCCTATGTGGTGGAAAAGGACGTTAAACCCCCAAACACCCACCCTGGCGGAGAATACTGACGGCACAAGCCACAGTCACTTACTAACCTGCAATTCGCCAGGTGTTTGGCCCGTTGCCCTTTGGAGTGTCGGTGGCGGCGTCGGGTTCTGGAGTTGCTTGCCCCTGGCGGCATGAAGTAGTCGTCCAGACGGCGCACGATGAGCTGCACGTTGGGTTGTTCCGCTCCCCACGCTGCCCACACCTTGACAATCTTGGTCCGACCCTGTAACGGCCGCTCTACCGCACGCCATCGCTCGAACACCGCATAGTGCTCGGTGCTGTCCGTCTCCAGCTGACCACGCGAATACAGGAGCGCGTAGATGACGTCATCGCACGTGGTGCGGCGCGTGAGGCCCGTCATCCACTTCTGTACGTCATCCACCCAGATAGGGATGTCCTCGGGCCACGCGTCAGACGCCATCATCCTTTAGACCTGCTGACACACAGAAACATTCCGTGTGATGTATTTTTGTCCTGTATGTCGTCGTACTGGCAATCAGTGAATAAATCCGAAAACATTCCCCCACCCCACCTCCACCCCACCCATCTGAAATTTGTACGGCATTAATGTTATTTAATGAAATCTCATTGTAATCAAACGACGTAAGAAACTTTGAAACAGGCCAATTGGGATTTTGTATAGTAAGCCCAGTTCAAGATTGCCTTTAACAATCACCTTGTTACTGTTTATATGCAGACGGGGTGGTCTGAAACACGTGACTGAAATAAACGTAGCATATCATAACAACAAACAAAAAGGAAGGCAACAACAGTACGTGATTCCGTCCACAGCCACTCGTCCTAAAGAACATTTACAAACCCGAAACGACCTGCTTACAGCTATACAGGCTGTGAAGGACAAAACAGTTTCATACACCTGTTTTATTCACAGTCTAGAGCACTTCAGTCTGCCCTCGTGCTCGCTGCTCACGAAGCATACAGGCACACGTGGAGTTTCTGACTGATGCCAGCACGGGGCGGAGACAGAGTGACCACCCAGATGACGGCGTCACCCTCTTGCCATCCCGCCCATCGCGTGACGTGACCAACAAGACGCAGCACGTCCCTGGCCACAAAGCAAAGTGACGAACATTGTATTTTCTCCGGGGTTTTGCTGTAGCGACTTCTTTACTGCCACTACCCAGCGCGTAAAACACAGCACATAAAGTCCTGCCTTTCAGGCTGCGACCTGTATTACGGACGCTTTATGGGCGCCCACACTGGCGCGAGCATGTGAATGGCCCATTCAAGAAACTCTCATCGCCTGCATGCATCGGCCTGATCGCCGCAGCTTAGGTGCAGAATTGTTGCATTATGCATGGTGCGAAACGTGGGACCTTTGTGACTGAGATGCGGACATGAAAGGCAGCTGCCACACTGCGAAATCTTGTTCCTGTCGAATACAGTCTCCTCGGTTACAGACACGCTCTTGTGTTCGGGTCATATGATGCGAACTTAATTGTAAGAATCACACGCATTTGGTGTTTTATGTAACATTTTGCAATGCAGTAATTCAAATCCTTTAGTTTACATTGTAGTGTGTGTGTGTGTGTGTGTGGGATCCCTTAGCAACTTACTTCATCGTACACATCAGGAGTTCACACTGAAATACATGTAACACATCCCGTCGGTTAAAATACGTGCATTTGCTTGCACATTTTTTTCTCCCCCTGAACCAGAACAGAAGGCAGGCTTTCAAAACCAGCGAATCCAAACAGCGATTTGCGTTACAACTTGCCCCTGTGCCCTGGGAAGATTCTGTTTCAGTCCGCCTTAAAGACTGGTCGATCAGGTTTCACAGCTATGTCAGTCAACGAATGCACAGCAAAACAATGCGGCGCAACAAAACAAAGCCTGTATTTTTTTTTCCCGGGCGCGATACGCGTGACTAGACTGATTTGATTACTTCAGCTATAGTCTCTGGCCGTTAGTTGCGCTACTCGCTACTAAGACGGAGGCCGACGTGAGAAGTTTCCAGTATTTGTGGACAGGAAGTTCGTGTTTCTTTATCGATTCTGTCTACACACCTTTACGCAGAACTGCCGCATGCAGCTGCCTTTGTTTCTGGCAGTAGTTATGGCGCCGGGTATCATACATCATACATGGATGCTGCCGGTCGCTGTGTCATTGTGTTTGATTTTACAACCATGACTAATCCGGCCTCGGCACAACGTGGTCCCCGGAAAGTCAACATGAGTTATATGCCCATGAGCTTTAGCAGGCAATCACAGTGCACGCAATCAATACGCGTTTTCCGAAAAAAGAGATCGACCTCCAAAACCCCGACAAACAAATCTACGTCCCTGGTTGGAGCACGTGCTGAAACATAAATCATATGACATAAAATAATAAAATGGTACGTATCACCAGTTGTGAAAATACGTCACTTTTGACTCGGTCAATTATGTCAATAACTTAAAGTGACAACATCTAGATTCGCTAGATCTACACCCGAGTCCTTACTCCGGGGTGGTCGGTGGACTAGTGGTTAAGAGACTTTGTCACTGACGCGAGGCTGAGGTCAGGTTCGAGTCCCACTCGGGGTAAAGAATTTTTCCTTTTCGTACGTGACACCGTTCATTCGGGCCGATCGTCGGGGGTTTCTCCGGCTTCTTCCCCCTTAGTCATGATGTCCCTCTCCTGTAATCGAGGATCATGGATCCAACTATAGGCAAAAAATCAACACATTAATATCTCTGTGGTGGCTGGACTAATATTTATATAATGATAGGACACAGTTGACGCTGAATAACGCTCCATGAAAATACACACTTTAACCCATCAAGCTACAGAGCGTGCGTGTCTCAGTGGAAAATGTCCAACGCTAACACTGCGAGGTGAGGTTCGCCGTGCGCCATAGGGGATCCCATTCTAACTTCAATCAAAGACTTTGGAATCAGAGTTTCCAAGATCTTTGCTTCAATCAAGCTTAGCTAGTAAACATCATCGTACAGCTTAGGTACGCTGCCATTTTTCTTACATTAGCCTGACGTTTTCCTGTGCATAGCCACCACGCAAAAGATGTAGCCACCAAAAAGTTTGTTCGCTTGGATCCCTAACCCAGGATGTGACTTCCCCGATCACTCATGGGTTACCCGAACTACCCCCCCGCCCCCCTGGTTTGGAAATGTTCAGCTTACACCATTTGAAAATAAATGCAATTCTAAATTCCGAAACTTAAATTGCTGAGCTGACCCTTCGCACCACGTGATTGTAATGTGTTCATTTTCAGAGTTTGAGAGAATGCGTGTGATTCACGTGAGCGTGCGTTTTGGATTCAGCTCGCGGCGCTTTGAGCCAGCTCAAGAAACTGGGTAAAGCGCCAACACAATACTCCGGTATTATTATTATTATTATTATTATTATATACCATAGACCCTACATCCGCTAACTTCAGCGTGGCGGATCTAGGCTGGGTGGGTGTTTTGTGGTTCAACGTCCTTTTCCACCAAATCAGTACGAGTGATATCAAAGACGGGGCAATGCATGGCGGGAAAAGCCAGCACAAATATTCGAACTCACGGCCGGAGCATTGGAAGTCCAACTCTCTATCATTCGGCTATTCCGTCTCCCCGTAGCGGATCTACTAGGGTCTTTGCTTATACGTATACACAATCATGCATCCGGGGTTTCATACGTCTCGCTACTTCCCGAAATTTCCTGAACGGTTGCTCGTAGAGATCTAGGGTAAGATCAACGCTACGTAGCAGATCTACGGTCCTTGGTGTCCTCAACTTGGCTGAAAAAAAGGAAGAGTTCTCCCCCTTTCGCATAGGCATTTGATATGCGTGTACTAAGGGTCCTCACCGAAACATTCTCCAGGTAGTAACGATTTCTGCAGCTTGTCAGAATGTGAACAATAGCATGCAGAGACACAGCTCTGGGGGTTCCCCTTTAGCTGGCTCAAAACATCTGTGATCGTTGCAGGATCTGGCTGGTCGTCGCCGACAGCGTCCAACGCCTCCCTGATCATTCAACACATGCAGCCCGCGGCGTACCATGCAAAACAAACGTTAACCCCTTTGATCATCATCACGTTACATACTGGTTGAATCTCCACTGTCATTATGTATGAAGCAATAAATTGCCCGGGTGCATGTGCTGTTGGGTGTTTGTAGACAGTAGGCCTATTTCTCTGTGGGCGTACTTAATTGTCACAGTTATACAATGCCTCTGTCAACCTTCTACCGATTCAGTTTTCGAGGGGTAATGCCCCTTGCAACTTTTGTGCAGGCGTTAACTGGTGTAAACAAACGCACTACAAGTTCACGAACAGCACCACTGGATTATAAATCAATCCAGGAATTGTTTGGTTCTCTGTATGCACTTCACGGGAACGCCAACATTCAGCTAGTCTCTGCCGGCTTGTCCGTACTCGAGAACCATATTCAGGCAGCCTGCAGTCACTCGGGTTCACTAGAAAAAGATTACACACGATAGTTCACAAACACTGAAGTACCTTATAAATCACTGTACTCAGTAGATAACATGCTGATGTAGGACACTGCACTCTGATTGATGACTTCCAAATGTTGACTGTGGATGTAAGCGAATCGACAAGATCAAGGCAGGGCCATTGTAAACAAAGCATTTCCACACAGAATGTCTCTAAAGAACTTTGAGACTGCAGTGTAAATCAACTGTTGGTGTCATAATGTGCTATTCTTCTCAGACAAGAAAACCCTGGCCTCAAGGTTGCTATAAATGAATATTTACTGAGCATATTGTAAGTTTACCTTGTTAATGCCCAAAACCATTTCCTTGTATCTCCACTATACGCAACGAAATAAATAAATCCGTTTAAACCAAACCCTGGCCTTCAGTTCTCACTCACTCCAAGTCAGCCTCTGAACACCAATAAACAAACCTCTCGGTGTAGCACCTCTGGATGAGTGACTGGCCGTCCTGTTCTGCAAAACAGAGAGGGGGGGGGGGAGTTGTCCCTCAATTCAGCGTAACCTGTCAGGTTCGCGAACAAAACTTGAAATCACACTTTCATGACTTGCAAACCACACGTTGACCGGAGTGATAAATGCTTACATCTGACCTGTGACAAACTGGTCGTGTTTCAGATTTCCTTTCAGATATTCTTCCAGTGGTACTGTATCACGTGGTGTGCCCCAGGGCTCTGTCTTGGGACCACTCCTCTTTTGTCTATATATAAATGACCTGCCGCTTCATCTTAGTAGTGATAAAACTTCGTGTGACTTGTTTGCAGACGATGCAACAATTCACACTGCGGATAAAAATATCGAAACTGTCACAGAACGTCTTCAGCGGAGTCTGAGTGAAGTGTCTGCCTGGTGTGATTCGAACTCAATGGTTCTAAACCCCACCAAAACTGAGTGCATGGTAATAGCAACGCGCCAGAGACACCAGCTCAACCCACTCACGCTCAGCCTATGTATTCAAGACCAGCCCATAGCCCAGGTTTCGGAACATCGTCTACTTGGCGTTACACTCGATAACCAAATAAAGTGGCAATCCCACATTAATAAAACTTGTAAAACAATTGCTAGAAATGTATTCTTACTATCAAAGCTAAGACAATATGTTGATGTTGAAGCTCGGAAATTATTTTACAATGCGCATGTCAAATGTCATATTGATTATGCCTCTACGCTGTGGGATGGGAGCAGCGAGGTGCACTTAAAAAGACTGAACTCCTTACACAGAAGAGCGGCGAAACAAATTCTACCAGATCCATCCTTAACTACAGACGAAAAACTCAAAAACCTCAAAATGCTCCCTCTGTCTAAACATCTATTATTTAACAAGGGCGTTGCCATGTTTAAAGTATGGAACAACGCTTTTCCAGCATACCTCTGCGACATGTTTTCTCACCCTCAGTCTCGTTATGCAACCTCTAGACTGAATTTAAAAGTACCGCGCCCCAGAATTGATATATATAAAACAAGTCTAGCATTCTCTGGTTCTTCCATTTGGAATAATATCCCGCCAACTGTTAAAAACGCAACGTCGCTCTCTCTGTTTAAAGAAAAATTCTTCAGGTACTTGCTCTCCTGCTCCGATCCCTAGATCAACTCACCTGTAGCCGTACACGCAATCACATAGAACACACTTTAAGTTTAAGAATGCACGGCCACCACTTTGTATAGACCATCCCGCATTGATTTGCTTGACTTGACATACATGTTTTGTAATGACACCTACTCTGTGTGTGTGTGTGTGTGTGTGTGTGTGTGTGTGGATGTGTTTTTTTTTTTTTTCTTTTTTTGTTTGTTTGTTTGTTTGTTTGTTTTTTTGGGTTGTTTTTTTTTGGTTTCAACGTAGATGTAGTCTCTTATACAGTTGCGATTTTTGTTTGTTTGTTGTTTTTTTTTTTTGTTTTTTGTTTTTTTGCATTTTTTGGCTAACAGTTGTTTGCTTCATGATTGTCCTTGACTGTTTGTTTGTTGCTTCATTTTTTTTTCTTTCTTCTTCTTCTTTCTTTCTTTCTTTTTTAATTTAGAGTAGCAACGGCAAGTTTGAAAATGGTAACTGTGCCAATAGCTTTACCGTTGATAAATAAAGGATCATTGTCATTGTCATTGTCATTGTCAGACTCCCATGTGTATGAGGAATCTTCATCGTCTGTAGCTGTCAGTGTCCGCCGGGAACGTGATCGACCACACAGTGTTGTGTTGTATACAAACACTGACTCGGGATATAGGCAGCTTTCAGCACGATCACCCATCCACGACACTGGCTACGCTCCAGTAGTTTTGTGCATTTCCATGATTAATATTGTCATACGGAGCAGGATTACGGTGACACTGTTCTATAGGCAATACAGCTACAGTACATGTACTTCGTGGACTAGACACGCACTTCTCTGGTAGTTCTGTATTGTACGTATATAATATATGTATCACCTCTGAAAGGAGACTGCCGATTGAAAGACCACAAGAACTGACGGAACTAAGCGAGTAAAAAGCCTGGGATCTTAATAACTTAGGATTAGGGTCAATAATTACCGGGCCGTCTTACTCGACATTTGGGTCTGTTTACCTGTCGGCTTGTAGAGATTGAAAGCAACGAGCCTGCCATTCATGACACAAAAAGTGATTTTCATTTTTGAATTTTTTTAAAGACAACACTGGCGTGGTTTTTGTTGTTGTTGTTGGTGGTGGTGGTGGTGGTGGTGTGTGTGTGTGTGTGTGTGTGTGTGTGTGTGTGTGTGTGCGTGCGTGCGTGCGTGTGCGTGTGTGTTAATCATTACTTTTGTTGTTTTGCATTACGTGTGTGAAATAGTACGTTGGGTCGTTTGCGAAACGGATAATATCACCTACTGCAAGCGGACAAGGCTGACTAAGCTCTACTTAGTGATTTCAAGAGTCACGTGGCTGATTTTTTTTAATTCAGTTAAGTGTTAGAGTCACATGGCTGTTAAAAAAAATCCAGCTACGTACGAGACTGAGGGATTCTAGACTGTTCACCACGTGGGGTCTGAGCCATCAAATCACAATACACAGCGCCTGTTTTGACACTCAGGGCAAACGCTGTGTAGTACTCAGGTCGGTAATTAACGACAAAGGAATGGGTCTATAAGCCGTCCCCGCATGGTGCCAGATTTAGTGAGCAAAGCGACACCCCATGACTCGTTCTGCACGTGTCGCGTGCACTAATCCCTTGTGATTGCTATCCCACGCTCAGTGCGGGGAGCCCCGCCCTCTCTCTTTCGGGAGAACCCCAGCTTAACCTGTCCCTCGCCGATGAGCCGCTGCTTGTCCGCGGGCATTGCCCTGGCTGATCCGACACCTGTTGCAGGACAAACACCAGCAGCAGTGGCCCGGGGGAAGAGTGTGCCTGTTTTGAGTACCCGTTTCCTGCTTGGGGGCAAAGAACAATATAGGGCTTTGAAGAGTCGGCCTAGATCTCATAACTCGCTCGCAGTCCGCGGTAAACGCAAATTCCGGGCAAACCTTCGAAGTCAAAGGTCGAGGGCAACATTACGTGTTTGGCGAGCTCTAAAACAGACTATGGGACGATCACTGGCCAAATGTAATAGTGGCAGCGTCCGTCTGTGCGAGACTTTTTCACACACAGTGTGTGTGTGTGTGTGTGTGTGTGTGTGTGAGCTCGGCATTTCAAATATGCAGGAGGACAATTGCCAGCGATTTACAAGGACAGCTTCCCGGTTTCGGGAGATTCAAAATGGAGTCTCGCTGTCAAATCTGATTTATGTCGCACGTACAGATATATATATAGACAAACGGAGCTAACTTCGCAAGACAAACCCATGTCTGCTGCACTCTGATACAGATAACCTGGCTTGAGCTGGGTCACGTGAACTCCTCGTAAGGCTTGTGGTAACCAGAACCCGCCAAACCTTTTATTTCCCGGCACTGATCTACATCACAGTCACCTGTCACTTTCACAATTCCTTTCTCCGTCTCGTTTAAGCCCTATCCTTGGGATTCAATGGCCAAGACAGCGGCAGGCCTTGTTGACACCATACTGACTAACAGCCAGGAGACTGAAGCGACATTGTCAAGAATAATCCTGTTCTCTAGAATTCAGATCATTTGTAAAGTTCCAGCAACTCAAGTAATCTCCCAACAACTTGACGAGAATGATCACGCGGTTATCGCTCAAGACAATACATTCACTGACCAGTCAGAAGATGAGGAATACAGGATAAGGACAAAGACAACAAAGAAAGTGGTGGAAAATTACAAGAACGTTTACACTTAACTTGGTAGGAAAAGAATAAACACACACATACACACACACACACACACACACACACACACACACACACACACACACACACACAGAGAAATTACAAGACGTCAGACCGAAACAAACTCCTACTTAAACTGAAACCGTCTGCGAAGTAATGGAATTTAATTTGATTAATGCACACCTGGTTTGGATCGCCGCAATTAAAACACGCACCATCCCAGTTCAGCCGTGGAAAATCCTAAAAGCACAAAGTAGATCCTCTCTATATATTATTTACCGAGCCTTTAACGCCCCAGCTAATCTCTCTAACGCTTATCTGTCGCGAGAGCTTGTAGACATGCGGAACACACTCCACCATAGGCAGGCCGAGCAAAGCAATAGGAAAGTCGTTGTAGCCCCATCGTTTGGCCGTTACGATAAGAGCTGGAGACCCCACGCTGTCACAGCCAGGTAACGATAGGGGTTTGAACGTCAAACGATACTCGGCCCAGGTCAGCCCTGCCACTGCGCAAGACAAATAGACTTTGGAAGTTTTTCTCCACGTTCCTTGTTTACCATCGCGCTCAGGTGACAGAACAAAGAAATCTGAGTAAGATATATATGCATGCTGTGTCTGGCCCAGCCTATATAACTTTGACCTTTTTGACACACTTGGTATGATTAATTCGGAGATCAAATTGAAAAGATCCTTTCTAGCCGTTAATCGTGACAACACACCGTCAATTCAAACGTCGCATGGAGCTTCGTTTAACCCGTTGACTTTTCTGTTCTCAGATTTCCTCTCTCTCTCTCTCTCTCTCTCTCTCTCTCTCTCTGTATGACGGTGTGTGTGTGTGTGTGTGTGTGTGTGTGTGTGTGTGTGTGTGTGTGACGGCTTTGACTGAACTCGCTTTCTGATGCACGGCAGCGTACGGGTAATTACATTAATTTTCTCTTGTTCGATAGCAGTACAGTCAGTACATGTACGTAATGTGGCAGGAGTAAAAGTCACCAAAAGCCACTTTGCGTGAATACGGTTGTGTTCATGAATAATGCATATTCATTGAAAATTCGGCCCAGGAGTTTTGTCGACGCACACGCCATGGCCGGAGACGCGCCGAAGCCGGGGTTAATGCAAACAGGTGAAAATGCCGCGCTCGGTCAAAGTCGTACACAGTTTTTATGCGTATTGAAAGCGTGTCGTCTGTCCAAGACGAGACATGACATTTGCCGGCAAAGAGCGGCGGCCAGGTCCCCTTACTGGCTTTCCAAACAAGCGGTAAGTGTTGTCACATTTAAAGTGCGCGGTGTGCATACCTACTGCACGGCAACGCTAGGCTGCAAAACGAATTCGCTCAACCCTTCACATCTGTTGAAGAATGTGGCAGAAAAAAAGTTTGAACCTTTAGGCTCACCACCTTCTCTCAACGACTGAAACGCCGCCGAAAAGGTTACATCAGGGGCGAACTAGCGACACATGCAAGGTGGCCGGCTACACGCCATATGCTCACTGAAACCGTCTAAACTTTATGCTTCTGATGGCCCGGGTACATTAACAGCGCTTACATATTGCTTCATTAAAATCAGGTTCTCCCTTAGTAAACCAGAAGCTGTACTGGATCGTGAAAGTCAAACTGACCAAACACGACTTACATTCGAAACTGCCACATTGAACTGACACTGAGTGTCACCAGCTGGACCTGTCATGCTCCATGTCACGATACACACTGTTTCTCCACATTAAACTGACACTGAGTGTCACCAGCTGGACCTGTCATGCTCCATGTCACGATACACACTGTTTCTCCACATTAAACTGACACTGAGTGTCACCAGCTGGACCTGTCATGCTCCATGTCACGATACACACTGTTTCTCCACATTAAACTGACACTGAGTGTCACCAGCTGGACCTGTCATGCTCCATGTCACGATACACACTGTTTCTCCACATTAAACTGACACTGAGTGTCACCAGCTGGACCTGTCATGCTCCATGTCACGATACACACTGTTTCTCCACATTAAACTGACACTGAGTGTCACCAGCTGGACCTGTCATGCTCCATGTCACGATACACACTGTTTCTCCACATTAAACTGACACTGAGTGTCACCAGCTGGACCTGTCATGCTCCATGTCACGATACACACTGTTTCTCCACATTAAACTGACACTGAGTGTCACCAGCTGGACTTGTCATGCTCCATGTCACGATACACACTGTTTCTCTCACAAACTCGCCTGACATTCATGATAACTCATTTCTGACCACAATTCGACGACACTTTCACCGAACGACCGTGCAGCTACTCGGTCCACAATTCCATGTGAGTGTCTGAAACACCTGAAACTGACGACACTTCATTTTCAGTTGAACCGGGCAACCTGAATGGCCAGTCAGACGGTATTGTGAATGTGATGGCGGGGATAAACTTCACAGATTGAAACTTGAACGTGGGGGGGGGGGGGGTTAAGTGAATGACTTTGCCCTACAGTCTAGATACAGCTTACTGAAACTCAGTCCACTGAACTAAATTTAGACCGTCGTGCTAATCGTTGCTTGGGCCGGCCATAAACCTAACAGACGTTCACAGTTAATCGCTAGTTTAAACCCCGAACAGCTTGAGAATACTTATATTGGGGTAATGATGCGGTTTCAATTGTTGCAACAACAACAAAAATAAATAAATAAAAACCCTCCACAAACTTCACTGACGCACTCACCTCACGGTGTTCACAGACAGGTCAATACAACCAAATCGCCATGACACACACTGGTTGTCTGAACCACAAACCACGTGGTAACTGAACTGAACAGTTTGATAGGATCAGACCGGCAGCCCTGAATGAACACAGTAAAACACAGTTAAACGGCCATCGTCGTGCCAAGTCTTGTGAATCAACAGATTTACGGGGTCACCAATTTTGACATGGCCAGTTAACTGCGATTACTTTCTGTCCGTCAGATCAGGCGGGCAAAGAGAGTGTGACTTGATCACAGCTCATGGCAACACGGGCGTCAGTAATTCACTATGACATCTCCCACTGTAGACGGTGGTGGTCGGCTGGCGGCCTGGATCAGAGACCATGCACAGAGGTCCCTGTCGGCCGGGATTAAGGAAACAGCTGATACAGGCTGAAAGAGAGTTGAGGACGGGAACAGTAAAACCTCGACGACAATGGCAATACTTTCGCTGTCAAGTTCTTGTTAATCATGTGCCAGTCAAGTTCATTTCAGTTCATGTCAGTTCCGTTCAGTATGGCACCTCAGCACTCGGAAAAGCCCATAAGCTCTCCACCCTCCCCCACAGTCACCTCCCCCAAGGGTCGTTTTTGACACTGCGCCACACTGAATGAACAAGGGTGGTGGGGGAGAGGAGTGCGGGGTTAAGGAGCCGTCAAACCTGAACTGAGGTACAGGGATGATGGGGTGGAGTAGAGTCGAATAGTGGAGTGTAAGCCGGATCCGTGTCCCACCCTGTCAGTTATGATACATCAGTCACGAGTTGGATTTATGAAACAGGTGAATGTTTCTATGGTTACCTTCGTGTATCCCCATGCGTGTGGATCATCCACCAGATCCATCAACTAAATACATTTAAGCTTTACAATCCAAAAGTGGAAATGCGTGAAACTTTCATCCCACTCATGACAGCAGCTGAACAGGATGTTTTTCCTGCACATACACCCTCAACACAGTGCACGGTCGGTTCTTGTCTTCACCGCTTACCTCTTGTAAATCACAATGAATGTTCCGAGCAAAACAACCTCTCATCGGTCTTCACGGGGGTAAACCACGTGACTTGAAGGTGTACGAGGAGAACGAAATAGGCGAGGAGAGTCTATAATTGGCAAGAGATGACATCTGTAATAGCAGGTTTTATGTCACATTTCCTGCAGAAAAAGATGGTTTTCTGCACAACAAATGGACAGTCCTGTTTTCCTGCAAAAAAAGCACTTTTATGCAAGAAAAAAACAACCCTTATTTTTGGCAGAAAAAGTGCCGCTTTATGCAGAAAAGTGTTTTTGTCTGCAGAATAACTGCTCTTTTGTAATCTCTTGCCAATGATAGATATAGATGTATATTCCGTTCTCCTCGTAAACCTTCAAGTCACGTGGTTTACCCCCGTGGTCTTTATAGATCTGCTAAGGATTTCCACACCATTACATCATCTGCAAACACTATTAACGCGTACAGTGGGTTGCCTAACCAGGGTGGAACAAGCTAACACTGTGGGAGGCAATGAATAAATTTTTCCCAGCGTGAAATGCACCGCCAGGCCAACAGCACTAACGAGATTAAGGGCCATTATGACGTCTGTTTGCAACACGCGATTAATTGTTTCATTTATGCTGCAACACTCGGCCACTCACCAACACTAACGTTTGACGCCCGCCGCCTGGGGACCTGGCAGACAGACCACTTTTCTCATGCCGCATGTACTGGCAGCGGTCCTAGGCACAACCTCACTTCGACTTCTGTAGCTTTCCTTGCAACATAGAATAGTATCCGACCCATCAAATGCACGTGCTACCTGGCAAAAGCAGCTCTGATTGACAACAAGAGGTACACATACACAGATCACATGCAAACGCCTAAGTAGGTCTGTGGAAGGGTCAAGCAGTGCCGTTCGCTTGATGGAAAAGGACCCTCAGTACGTTGCTGGCGAACGATGTACGAATGAACGAGAAATCGTACCAAATCTTATCTTTAAAACAAGGAGGAACGGCCCCGTCCTACAAAGTTGTTTCTCCAAACTTCATTTTATTTTGTCTGTTTTGTTGTTATTGTTGCCGGTTCTCCCCTCTCCAAGTTCTACCGATGACACTAGATCCTCTACGACCTCGACCGATTAGCCACGTGACTGGGGGTGGGGCCGGGTTTGGGAAGAAGGGAGAGAGAGAGGCAGAGGGAGAGGGTGGGTAGGTGGGTGTTTAGGAGTTTAACGCTCTTTTCCACCACATAAGGGTGATATCAAAGACGGGGCAACGAGAAAAAGGCCAGCACAAATATTTGGCCCCAGCGGCCTGGATTCAAACTCTCGGCCCAAGCATTGAAAGTCCAACGCGCTACCATTCGGCCACCCTGGCTCCCCAGAGAGAGAGAGAGAGAGAGAGAGAGAGAGAGAGAGAGACGTCAGTTCCGTGAACTAAACATTTGACGTCAGCCTCAAGCAGGTCGTCATACAGAGAGAGAGAGAGAGAGATGACGTCAATTCCGTGAACTAAACTTTTGGCGTCAGCCTCTAGCACTGAGATCGTCTGAGGATGCTTGTTTATGTCCTGTGATTTCCCTATTGGCTTTGTGACTTCTCCGACTGAATTATTTTTCACATGAAATCTGGAAGATGTAGAGGGCTGATGAAATGTCGGAAGCAGTGACGATACTTGCAGATTTTGTCTGTGAACCAAACATTTGCCGTCAGCCTCACGCTGCTTGTCTGACAGATGATACTTCTTCATATCTTGTGATTTCCTTGTTGCTTTTGTGACTTCCGGGACTGAATTAATTTTGACATAAAATCTGGAAGATCTAGAGAGCTGATGAAACGTGGACTTAAAGTGCCTTGGATTGTACTTACGAAATTGCAAAATTGGAACTTTTTTGACCGGCGCTTCTCGAAGAAACGTGAAAAAATGTGTTTATCTAAAAGCTCTGTTATTCTTAATACTAAAGCTATAATAGTGCAATAGTTCATGTCATATGTGCAGTTGTCACAAGTGACAAAAATACCGGAATGATGAGTAATTTGAAGGAGTCTTTTCATAGATATTTGGCCTTATATGCAAACCACCCCTACCTCGGAAATATTTTTCTTACACAAAATCTGTCAGAGCTACATAGCTGTGCTACGAAAACAGGCAGTATAATTGGATGATCTTCCCAATTTCAGAAAATGAAGCCATTTGAACATTTTTTTCGAAAAAATTCGTAACATGACCGATTTTTTTAAATCGGCGATAACTGTTCTCAAAATGCGGCAGGATAAAAATCGTGAAAAATAGCTCTGGAGAATATGACTGCCCATTTTATCTCAAAGTAAAAAGGCACCCGGCGAGATGGTTTAGCAGATAGCCATCATTACATCCGTCCACACACACACACACACACACACACACACACACGTCATTCCCGCCAAAAAGAACGCAGCAGCAAAGTGTGCACGTAAGGTGTCTATGACGCAGATTTTGTTACGTCACTGTGTGCGTGAAAGTAAGTATTGTGTGGAGAAACGTCACAGTCTTGTTTTGTATCACTGAAACTTGCTGCTGCGCGTAGCAAAATCTGCCCCGTCTCATAAAGTTGTTTCTCTATAGAGAAACAACTTAAAAAAGGAGGGGGATGGGTACGTCAAACTGATTTCACCAAGTAGAGTCACGAAACACACGCGGCTGCGCCCCCTAAAACCTGCACTGAAAATCATCAGTAATCCAGCGAGAGGTTTGCAGTTAGCTGTTCATTCTCCGACACTGCCAAGTTGTATACCTGTGTATTTTCTGAGCATACCTTGTCGCTAGAAGCTTTGTGAAGCTGAATACGCTATCAAAAACCTGAGGCTCACATTTCACTTTAAGCGTCGTCTCAGATAACGGCTGTGCTTGGTTTAATCCGGGTGTTGTGTGGATGCATACCCGCCATCTAACGGTGGGTTCATGTGACACACTTAGAGGGAGGCAGCGTCACGCATGAATGACAAGCTACAAGCAGGTAAGAGCGGAGGAGGGTTCCTGTGTCTTACCTGTCAACAACAATTCCTCTGTGTACTGGACAATAATGACAAAAACCGCCCTCCGCCAATCCTGAACGCTGGAAAGGGGTGGTGAAAAACGGCCAACACGCTTTTCTTGGTTAAAATTATGTATGATGACCTACTTATCACCGTTATCAAATACAAGAAATGACGAGGCACAATGCTCGTGGTAAAGACGAAACACTGATCCGAGTTCCCCGTGGTCTCACGTTTCGTACACCACCCAAAATCTTAATTATTTCAAGTATGTCAAACCAGTTACCTGACACTCTTGCTGTTCACGCCTAATACAGATTACGATGACACCTCTGGCATCCCTTTGGGTCCGGCACAGTTTCTCTGTATTCTAACCAGTGTCTGTGACTTACACGAAATCTGGATCAAAGACTGGCCGACTTTGCTCAAACATCGATGAAACTACGTGTATCCCCACGACTCAGGCGTGTCTGTAACGGGACCAGTACGGGGTTAATTAATTGTGTGTCAAGGGTGACGGGGGTTAATGAAACGTCAGGCGAGCATGGTCGACACGAGAGCATGACGGGAGATACAGCACGGACATGGGGTAACGGACACACACGTGCAGCAGGTCACTGACTTAGTCAGACGCCAACAGTCTGAGGTCGTCTGTAGACACGTTGAGGTGCCTGCTGTTCTACAGTTACAGAATCCCCGATCTGTCTCAAACTGTCACTGTGACCGTAAAAATGGTGTTGGATATTTCACCTGTCATCTGGTAACTCATCACTTTGTTTACTCAACTCAGTGACACCCGAGACTGACTTACCGGGGGAAAACCGCACAAAAAACCAACTGTATTATGACAGTGCACTTCCTGCGTTTTTTCTGTCATTTGGAGGACAATCGTGACGTCACAAACTAACGTCGTATCTGACTCCATTTTGCAGTTCTCCACACACGCAGCTCTACGACACTGACTCAGTGCTTCTCAGTGTCATTGAGAACGTTGAAACAAAGGCGGTAGAATAAATGAGCGACATGTAGCTATCGACATGCACTATCACTAAAGCATCTATCAAGTAACGGCAGTGTATGTCGTGTCCATTGATGTGCCAGTAGGCACAGAGAGAGAGAGAGAGAGAGAGAGAGAGATCACACTGAAATCCTGTCAGTCGTGAGAGCCGATATTCTCTCTCCTCACATTCTCAACACTCTTAACAGTTATGCAATACGCGTGACCTTGCATGCTGCGAAGTATGTCACTAAGCCTAGTTATGTGTTTGTAACACTCACAGACTATCAGGTCAACAATATCAATGTTACCGCTACGGTCCACTCTGATTTTGCCCACACCAGACTAATCTAGATTCTCCCAACGTTCATAATGCGTTGAAAGGGGTCCATGGGGAGTATATGCTGGTTCTGGCCTCACGCCAAAGTTGACCTTTAATGGCCAGGTTGAGTGTCAACAAAGCAAATGAAGTGTGTGTGTAGACACTGCAAGTTACATAGTTCCCTCGGGCTGCGTGAAGGGCGTAAAGCTCGGTGTGAATGACGGGTCCCGTATGTTTGTCTACACTTTTGGTCCGGATTGTAGTATGGGCGTGAAACTACACCATCACCACTTGATTCCAATCTCACAGAGTGTCGGCACTTAATTGTTTGAGGCTGACCAAGGAACGCCGTTAACGGCTACCCTCCACGCATCAACGGCCGGTTTCAGTACATGTATTTCACACACAACCCTGCCAGTTTTCAGCAAGACACGTTGTATCTGATTCAGTGATTGACTATCGCACTTCAACTTCAAGCTGAGCTGCTGTTTCAGTCCTTTTGAGTCACTATTGTCCCCAGTCACTTTTGTGGCGGGGACGTTAAGCAACTAAAGAAAAAGAAAAAGAAGCTTTCCAGCCACAAAACTGAACGTGAAGTGTACAAGCGTTTTCACTTTAGAACGACACACCGGTATTTGATGCCTTCGGCGCTTCAAGTTTCCATCAGCTGTAATGTTAATTTGACGTGCAACCATATGCTCGCAGAACTGTGCTTGATAGTTTGGACACTTGGAACGCGCAGGATGACCACTGGCTATTCCATCTTCCAAATACAGCCGACGTTTGGTTTTAACTACCAGGATAAATTAGTGTTTACATGTGTTTACGTGTACATTGCCAGAAGCACTGCCAAGCAGTCGTCTGGTAATATTGTAGTTTTTTGTTTTGTTTTGTTGTTTTGTTTTTTATGTTTTATGTTTGTTTGTTTGGGGGTTTTTGTTGTTGTTTTTTTTTGCGTTGCTCATTGTAAAAAGGGCAGTGATCTGGACTTTACTGTTTTCCTCGTGAAGAAAGTCGATCAGCTACTACCGTGTGACCGCAAATTTGTTTTCCCAGCCAGAGGAGAAGTGTGCAGCCTTGGGTAAACAAAATCCTGAAAAGCAAGTGCCGCAGAAGAACTTGCTCCCTTTGCTCACAGACGGCCACCAGTCCATATCGCTGAGAAGTTATTGAAAGTTCGCCGTAAATGAATCGTCCTAGCACTATGATGCACCCCGGTTGCTATTCAGTAGCGCGGTGTGTTAGTGTTTGGCGGGTATGAAAAGGTGGTTTTAAGCGCCATTGGGTTGAAACAGACTGGTGGAGTAGGTAACATGACGCTATTGAAGCCAAACGTTCACACACCTGCCATCTGACGTACGTTTCTACATTGACCCGCGTTCTTTTCAACGGCGCTTATTGCGTGTGCATATGGCTTCAAATACCCGGAACGTTTTCTCGCTAAATTTTGCGGCGGCAATGACTTATTCCCAGCCGATTAGCTGGATTGGGACTGAGAGAGGGGGGAGGGGAGGGGGGTGGAGTAATGGAGTAACGGCTAGGATTATGCTGATATAGTATACGTTTCCGTACGTCAGTCCGTTTCTGTGTACGCACGATGACGAAAAATTGTAAAATATGAATTGTTGGTGGCAGAGCTTTAGGATGGTCCGATATTTTAAGTAGTTGTTGTCCTCAGTCGACTACCACAAAGTGTCGCTGTTGTTTTTATCACTTTTTTTTTCGGTTGTCATGTCTGGGTGAAAACCTGCTCAGTCAAGCAGAAAATTCAGTTTGGGGAAACCTGGAAGTAGGGAGCATGTACAACTTGTCCCCGTGTTTGCTTGACATAATTAAACCTGTACCCTGATCAGTGTGAGGCAAAAGTCACAAGAGCCTACAGTAGGGAGCATGTACAACTTGTCCCCGTGTTTGCTTGACATAATTAAACCTGTACCCTGATCAGTGTGAGGCAAAAGTCACAAGAGCCTACAGCTGTGAAACAAGCCATCAGTGTGTTTTAGTGTTGCAGACCGGACAACAAAATAAAAGTCTCCGGCATTCCACATCAGTCAATCAGTCAACGAAATAAGACAGTCGGTCAACTGCATCGACACCAGTAAGAACAGTTTGAGAATACACTTCCATCTTCTCAAGTTCTTGTCAGTGTTCCATGGAAAGTGCATCCCTTCCATTTCGTCAGACTGATGAGTCACATACCCATAGTCCCAAACACACCTTGCTGCATGATAAATCACTTTAGCTAGAAACCACTGTGTGAATAAAGGACAAGAAAATGATAGGGTTGTGTGTATTTAAAACAGATCGCAATCACAGAAACACGAGTCTCCATTTCATGCTTTACCGCTTGTGGGTGACATTTAGTTGCTTATGGCGGTGACAGTAAAGTTTCTTCTTTTTTTGTGTGCAACGCCGGGGCGCTTGTGTGGGTCTGAGAGCTGAGCTAAATGCAAATATTCTCTACTGTACAAGCATTGTAACATCTAGCTCTGTGGAGCAGCGTGTTCTTACCTCCAACCCTCCTCCCCTCTTGTGCTGCCTTCCCCCTCTCCACCGTGTACCCCCCTGTTTATTGGTCATGTTATGAGACGGGGCCTGAGGGAGGTGATGCTGCTCCGGCGTCCTCATTACATTTACAGCTGACATGGTCCATGTCGAAAGGGTACGCGGCGGATATTGCTGCAAGCGACGTGGTGCGTGGATTCTAACACTGATCTCGGCTAACAAAGTGGTTGTATTCATTAAAAAAAAAAACTTACATATCCCCCCCCCCCAAAAAAAAAAAAAATCAATCAATCAATAAAAGGTCATTTGTGTTCCCTGTAAAGAGAATGAAGATTCATGATTCCCACTGTCCATGGCCAGGTAGGGATTGGCTCGGACTGACTATTGTTTGTCAAACAAAACGTGGTCAGTAATCTCAGCTTGTAGGAGATTTTGAAATCCGCGTACCGTGTCGCCCGCCACGTGGTACACAGCGTATCGTATTATTTTCTCTCTGTGTGTGTGTGTGTGTGTGTGTGTGTGTGTGTGTGTGTGTGTGTGTGTGTGTAATGTCATACTACTCTAGCATATACTAACTCGTATGGTTTTGTATCTTTATTCATTTGGATTTTTGTTTGTTGCTGTTGTCTTTTGTTGTTTATTTTCTTTTAAAGTTTCTCTTTTTCTTTTTTTTTGGGGGGCATTAGGTTGTTTTTCTGTTCTTTCTTTCACAATGTCCCAAGTGGGTCCGGAGATAAAACTGATCTGACTCAGTTTGACTTGTAAACTATACGACAATGACCATTTAAGCCTCATTATACGGCAGCAGTCCCTGCAGGGTTGTCAAAGTGCAAAACATAAACTGTCATACGTTCAATTCAAATGACATGGCGATCTCACGCTCTACTCAGTGCGACCTTACAGTTGCAATGTTTGCCGTCTGTTGAGGAAAACCAGAGGTCCCAGTACATGTGTGAGCAAGGCTTTTCAATCCAAATTATTTCCATGCGTGTCACTCAGTTTCTTCCAGTCAGACCTGCAAATCCCGTTTAACAACTGGTCACTACACAAACCAAGTTGCAGACCCTACCACTGAAGTATGATTTTCAAACTCATCCCTGTTCCGCTAATTCTTGGCCATAAGTTTCCCAAGTGTCTTAGATTGCTCTGTGGCCTGATTTCGCTTTCTTAGGCAACGGGAAGTTATTCTGCTACAACTATCACTACGGTGATTATAGTGACAGTGAAAGCCATGAAGATGGAAATTTGTTTTCTCACATGTGTCAGTCGAATTGCTCTGCCAGCAAATAACTCATTCTGATGACGACATATGCACTGATCTGTGTAAAATAGGACACAATTATGAAACGTAAATGTATGTACTCGTAATCATTGCTGACCTTACCAGTTGTTTGCATTGTTTCAGTCATACTGTATTTTCATATGTGTATAGATAGTCACTTTAATAAGCATTACTGAGCTGTCTTGTCCTCCCAGTGGCTAAACGTGACCCAGGGGGGTCTCCATAGTCTCCAAGATAAACACTTCAGATTTGAATATGAAGGGAGACATGGACGATCAGATAATATTCTGTTGATGGGTGAATGACTCCAGTGGAAAAATCTGACTGTTCAGTCTTCTGTGTAAACTGAGTCCAAACATGAACCACTAACAACACAAAGCATTCGCTACTACAATTCATCATCTGGGTCTACTGCTAAGTTATCAGTCGGCTTAGACTGTTCTACTTCACGACCATTGGTAATGCCTTACCGTGCCAGGCCTATCGACGTTTTTCCAATGGCTGCGGGTTATCCCAGATCACCGTCCCACGTCCATGGCAGCTGATTTGAAAATTGCCTTGACGATGGTCACGAGTTCCGTGGCTGTCTTTTCCCGGTAGTGCAATCGAGCCTCATACGAAATCAAGACTGTCTGTTGCTGTGGAACGGAGACACATTACTGACACTGAGGGTATGTAGACGTAAAATCCACGGAGGCCCAAAGCTGGCTGATTCTGCCGATTTGTCGACAAGTATCCTCTAGCGTGTGTTTCTGGCCGACGGTTCTCACGTCATCTGTGTGTCTGGCACTGGCATCCTATTGGTGCCAATACCAGCAGAGTTTTCCCGCGTGTCGTAACGTTCACATCACATGCAGATCGCCGATTACTAGCTGCATGACGCTACGCTATAGGCCCAGATAGCGCCACGCGCACCGCGCTCTACGGCGTCCTTACAGGGGATGGGGAGGGGACGCGTGAGGAGGGGGTCACGGGACACCTAGCGGGCTTGCTTTACGCACTAACGGCGCCAGGTAAGGGAAATTGCGTCGCCAGACTCGGCGGGCCCCGTTAACCGTTATAACAGGCTGCTGTCTGTCCCTAGCGGGACGCGGAAAATGCTTGGGGGTTCGCCACGCGCACGCGCGCACCCGGCTATCGTCCTACGGGTAGTGTTACACCCACCCACTCCACCCCATCACTCACTCCACAAGCACTCCGCACTCCTACATTCACTCCGCTGACACACTCGATCGTTGTTAGTATGAGGAAACGGGATTTACAATTGTCAGGAAAATGGCTTCCTACACTAGCACCAGATGAGCTCCGCTGAAAGAGAGGGCATATTTTCATTAATTTGAGTGTCAGTCATAGGAAACTACAGTTTTCCCCTGGTCGTATGGTGTTTGTGTTTTCTTCAGGCGTATGGTGTTTGTGTTTTCTTCAAACGCTTTTCTTATGTGTGCGCGCGCGCACGCGCACACACACACACACACACACACACACACACACACACACACACACACACACACACACTTTCCGTCCCCAGCAACTGACCATAACACAATGCACAGCCAGCAAGGAAAGCAGAAGAGTTGTTTATAACCTCCGACCAAACATAATCAATAGAGGTATCTGAAATGACCGGTAATGCCCTTGTCAAGCAAAAAATTAATGTGTCACTAGAACGTAATCATGGTAATGTCAACATAGTAAAAACTTACGACAAAACCGAGAGTCAGACTCATTTGACTCTGATGTAATGTCATGATGAGAAAGTGTGTTTAGTGAATGCATTTGTCTCTTCAAGGTAAAGGTCATAGCTGCCACGTGTGCCTTGCGGAGGTATCTCTCAAGTCTCGGTAACAATTATCGTAATTTTAATCCCATTGAACTGTGCCCTTCGATTGGTGTAGATAAGAACACTGCAAATACGCACTGCACTCACAAGATACATAAACCTTCCTTGTATGTTTATCGCCTTGAGAGTCCCGTGTCTGTCATGTGATATAAAAAGTTAAAAGCATGGCGGCAGTGATCTCAATTGTAGATTCGGTTATCCACAGAGACTCAGGCATGCTCCACTCACGGTATTAAAACGTCTTATATGAGAAACAGGTAAGAGGGAGAGGTGGAGAGGCTGTTTGTACCAATTTGAATATACGACAGGGTTAATGGTGGTGCATGTGTGTGCATGTTGGGTGGAGAGGGGATGGGGATAGGGGTAGGGGGTGGGGTTCTGTATGACGTGAACCGACGAAAGACATAGCAAAAGAAAAATATTGTGTAATCTACCCCCACGCCCCTTTCTCCACGCCCCTCCCCCCCCCCCCCTTACGCTTCATCGATCACTATTGCGCATGTTTATCAGGTCCATCTGGCGATCAGTGAAACCTGGTGATTGCACAACAGCTTGGAGGGCCTGCAAAAGGGGCTGGTGTAGGGAGGAGGGAGGGTGTCTCTAGAGTTTGCAATCAATAAGAAGCTTGCACCCTGCACTGGTGTCTGAATGTACACATTTAGAAAGGGAAAACCACCGCTGGCGAAGAGTGCTTTCAAATATGTAGCGTTGGAAAAGAACTTGGAGGGTGTATTTCTCGTGTCGATAGAAATTCAAAAGAAATCGAAAATTTGTTTGCACCTCTGTTTGTAAATCTACAGGGCAGAGAGAGGACCCAAGTATGCCAATGTTTTTCGAGTACATATGGGCGTCATTGCCAGAACTTGTATACTACATGGGGTGTTCTTTGCATGGTGACTGATGTGTGTGTGTGTGTGTGTGTGTGTGTGTGTGTGTGTGTGTGTGTGTGTGTGTGTGTGTGTGTGTGTGTCTGTCTGTCTGTCTGTCTGTCTGTCTGTGAATGTGAATGTATGTGAATGTGTGTGGGAGGGGGGTGGAGCACTGAATGTATTGAGAAAGGAGAAGGTGTAAAGGAGGGTTGAGGTTACACTGCCCGTCAAGTACGATAGATTCGTGGTAGCGAATAGTTGTGCAGATTGAATAGCAAGCACCCCTGTATTCAGTTGAACCCAATGAAGGAGATAGTCAACCACAATTATGTAGATTTACTGTGGTCCATGTAGCGTCAGTATCCCCCCCCCCCCCACCACCACCACCACCACCACTGGCACCCCTCCACACACACCACAACAACACAATATTTTTTTTGAACAAGTCCTGAGTGGCGGCAATGCAGTGAATAATAGGCCTTTCTCCTCGTGAATGTCTTACAGGCTTATCGTTTACACGGCTTTCTCCGGCTTCACAGCCAAGCGGCCGCGTGGTCTTATATTCATTATTGGTTGTAAAAGGTGTCTTTATTGTAGAAGTCCTTTTCAATGCAGTGCTTATTCGCTGCGACAAGTGCGCGGCAGCAGCAGTGCTGGCAAAGAGGGCGTGTCAGAGTGTAAAGAGTGTAATGAAGGTTCTCTAGCTTTCACCAACACTGCCTATAGCAAACAGATCCCACTCAAGGGCCGATGGCTGCCCGCATTTCCCACGATTCAATTGGCTCAGACGTGTTTATAGTTGGTTCCGTCTAGCAAGGCAACGACTATAGCGACACTCTAGATAGATATATATGGCCTTTTTTTCAAGTTTTGGTTGCTTTTTTTTTTTTTTTTTTTTTTTGGGGGGGGGGGTGTTTGTCGTTGATTTTGGATGTTGATGTTGTTGCTTTTGTTTTGGTGCCGGCCGAGTTTGGCCAACATTTACCTGGAACAGATTAACTCAATGCCTACCATGTAAGTTTGAGGTTGTGCACCAGTGATGTATGCCTCACAAAAAAGAAAACAACAACAACAGAAATCGTAATTAGTTTAACTGGATTTAAATTTGGCTCAGTAGGAGTGTTGTACTTTGATTCTACTCGTGTTTGCCGCGCTGCAGTAACAGCCGTCAAGGAACCGTTAACCTTGATTTTCGCATACAGGACCAAAACCGAAAAAGAGTCAAAAACGTGGGGTACTCGTGCGCGGTAGGAAATGTGTTAATACGATTGTCGGACCCAAACGTGGAGCCTTTCTCCTCGTGGATGTAATTTTGATTTAATTGATAAATAGAAATAGACGGGAAGACATCAGGAAATGGACTCTGTACTTTTATCCGGAGTTTTGGTTGTAACGACTTTTATTACTAAACTGTAGCTGTGATACAAGACACTGTCAAATTAACCACGACTGACTGGCGTCTTACACAACTTAGCCCAGCTCAGCATTCAGCCCGGCGAAAAATCGCGTGCTCTCCGTGTACACAGCACACAGGGCACCTCAGTTTTGAGTTAGATTATTCGGGCAGAGTTCTGACCTGGAGCACTGAATACTTCAGGTCAGCGCTGATTACAATTTACGGCAAGAAGTCGTGCGGCCACCGTAAACCTGCCTGCCAACGTCACCGATAGTCGAAAGCTAATAATAGCCGGGCGAGGAAATTTTAATTTCGGCTCTTGGCTTTTTCCGTCTGAGCCCTTTAGTCCTGCCTTTTGGGGAAGTACGGTGTAGGCCATTGTTCAGCCATCGGCACGTGTTTACCTTGTACTGTGACGCCCACCTGTTTCCAGTAGGCGGGAAGAAAGGTAAAAGAGGGGAAATCTGGAGGGTCACAAGACCGATTATTGTATTGCTGCGTGACCCCTCGTCTACCCCAGAGCTGATTTCGTCCGCTAAGATCTGACGACCACGTGTGACAGCCGATAACTGATCCTGCCTGCATGGACACTGAGCTGCCTGCTCGAGATGAGATTTTCAAGGTGTGGCCATCACCTGCCAGAGAAACTGTTTGATCAATCCGTATACAACGAAGACCATTGTAGGTCCTCACGGCAGTCTCACACACATAACTTTCATCGTCCACAGAACTGTAGTGGCCAGCTGTAGTGGGCGTTGTAGGGAACCTATCGAGGAACTAAGCAACTTGCATGCAGAGTTGTCACCAGTTTGAATGAAAGATGACAATTATTATGACACACATGTCTTCATTCCGTCAACACATTTCTGCTACGCATTTCAACACTTCAAACGGACAAGCCAAGCATTTCTGCGTGTCTTAGCATGCCTCATTTACAACCACAAAATCATCAGTTTTTGACTGCCGCATGTTTGATAGGAATGACACTTGCTGCATTCTCCTGTAGTCTACAGTTTCGCCCTTCTGCTAGAGCCTCGCTCTCCTAGCACTTCTCCCTTCTGAAAGAATTGATTAGTGGCTACTACGTCATTTTTACGTATGTGTACGTATTCGTATCAGTATGACATCATTCTGGCCCACTTCAATAAATAGATTTTCAAGTTGTAACTTTCAAGTAAAAAAAAACAAACCCAAGATTGTATTGATCAGTATTTTAGACAAAATGGCGTGCCATCGACTGACTAAATCGTCAGGCAAGGCTCTTTTGAATGGAGTCGATAATTTTCTCTTTGGTTGCAACGGTAAGCGCATGGGCAAGTGTGTTTCTATTTTTCTCCCGCTATTTTTGCACTGTGATCTTATTTTGTGCTTACCTGTACTGAAGATGACACAGCTTACATATCTGATTAACTTGCTCTAAACGAAAACAGAAGTGCAAGAATGGCAAGGACTGTTGATTTCGTTGATACGGATGAATAAATGGTTGGATGGACGGCTTTCAGTCTGTAGACTCTACTTCATTGTCTATCGCTATCAAAAGTATTTTGCATCATTTCAGGCGTGTTGTGGGATGCCAGGGGTGTTATTCCAGAAAGTCTGGAAACAGTTGCCACGCTGAAAAACTTGGTAAACAGCTGCCATTCCGTCTGATACCATCACTATAGATCTCTAGAAGAAAAGATTATCTCACACACACACACACACACACACACACACACACACACACACACACACACACACACACACACACACACACACACACACGCAAGAATCTCATTAGTTGGAGCTATGATTACCTATACAACTCGCACAAGGACAAACGTACGTAAAATAAAACAGGAAGTTCGGTTTGCTAATGAACCTTCATTTGATATGATGGTCGGTTACTAGCGCTTACCGCAAACTGAAGCTCGCAAATTTTCCCTTAGTGATCGCGCCCTTTAATACCTATCATACCATATCAGTGTTGTGAAGCGTTCCACAGAACCAAGTTTCGTCAATCAACGCTACATGGGGACGATAGTTTGCTTCTTTCGTATAGGTTTTTCCCCTCTCAACAACTGGCCGTTCGAAAGTGGTTCACGCTCACCGCACTCGAGATCTGTCGAGAAAAAGCCCTGAGAAATGCTTCACCGCGCATATCAGACGTGAAACTTGAACCTGTTAATTTGTCTCACATACAAGTGGATTTGCCCAGTCTCACAGTTTCATCGTCACATTCTGTCCAGGGGAAAAGGGTCTTCTTCATAACCAACGACAGCACCAGGTCGAGACAGGGATTCGTAGAAAAATTCCAGCACCATGGTTTTCCCGGCATTGCCCAGCTGGTAGGAGTCGAGTGTCATTGTTTTAATCGTTTCATATTGGCATCGTGTGCACGTGATGGATAGGAAAACTGTGAGTTTACTTGAAACGGGTTCTTCGGCAAACAGCATGCGCTTACGTGTTTGGTATAGTTCAATTACTGGACTACAGAAGGGTGTTGTAAACGAAGGTTGTAGTGTCTCGTTGTTAGGAACCAAGTGGTCTAAAGAAACGTACCAATCAGTCTCATGCCGCAGTTACTGTGTGCCTGTTCATTTGAAATTTGTGCGGTGCCTCAGTGAAAATTCCCGTTTTGAAAGATGTGATAAATTCAGATTATAATCAGTCAGCAATTGTATCTGTTCCTTAAGGACGAGATCATGTGCACAGCTCACTTCGCGGCCAAGTACTTGCACGACCTGAAGTTCAAGGACAAGGTGTTTCTGGTCGGCTGTCCCGCCATGGGTACTGAACTGGATGCCGTGGGTATCCGCCATATTGGAATTGGGGTAAGACCTTTTGGTTGCCTTCCTTGTCGGGAAAGAAACAAAACAACCACAACAAAAACTCTGATGCCTCCGTGTAACCATCGTGGACGTGGTTTGCAATTGTATTTGCATTTTACACTTTTCACGTCAAGAGCATACGCACACACACGCACACACACACACACACACACACACACACACACACACACACACACACACACACACACACACACACACACACACTGCTGTGGGTCCTGTTCCGACTACTAAAGAGTTAAATAAGGTCGTTGGGTCGGCCTCTTCCCCTTGTTTTAACCTCGATTATTGTTTGTTTTGGTGTTACCTGTGAGGAGACTGGTTAGAATATTTTGTCATTCCATACAACTTAGGTGGTTTTTTTTGTTGTTTGTTTGTTTGTTTTTGTTGTTGTTGTTGTTGAAAATCAATTTCAAATCTTCTCATCTCGTCGGTTATTGAACATCGGTATACAGTTAGTTTTGCCGTGTATTGTTATGTCCGCAGCCTTACCCATACGAAGGAAGCATCAAAGAATGGCTCATTATGAACTTAGACCCCGAGGTATGGAGACTTGAGAATAAATACGGGGAGGGGGGGGGGTATTCTTTTGTCAGTGACTGGATGGTAATGGGTTATCTGTGCATGGTAACTGAACTTGAAGAAGTTTACTTTGGGGGAGACAAACCAGTTGTAAGCATTGACAGACTGTCTCAGATTGGTGTGCGAGAGAATGGAATGGTGGATGGAAAATACAGTCTACACATTGTTTCTCTTTACAAAACTAAAATAACGTAAAACAAAACTTCTTCCGATTAATCAAAAATACAACCCCTTTCTTTCTTCTTCGTCGTCTTCTTCTCCTCTTTTCTCTTTTTTGATTTTCAGGTGAAGTGTGTACTGGTGGGGTATGATTCAGAAGTGAGCTACATGAAGTCCATGCACGCGTCCACATATCTACAACAACCAGACTGCCTGTTCCTGGCCACTAGTGAAGACACGCATGTTCCTGTCAGTGACACACAGGTCTGCATCCCAGGTGACGTCCCACTACAATCATCACTGTTTCTTCTCTTAGTACTACTGTTACACCAACTAGGCAACCACTTATGTGGCAGTTTTCTGTGTAACTTGTGAGGATGTCACACAGACTAGGGATCTGTCTTTTTCTATTTCCCTCAACAACAATAATAATAATAATAATAATAATACATGTATCTGAGGAAGATTTGTCTGTTCGTTTGTGACTAGCTTGATCGCACTAGCGCAATGCCCTTGCCGCCCACAGGCTCTTGATTGTTGTTGTTGTTGTTGTTGTATAACTGAGGTACAGTTGAACTTACAAGCGTACCAACGAAGACCGGATTCGTAGCAGCATAGTTCGTATACTACAAACTCTATGGACTACAATTTGTAGCACACTACTTGGAAAACTCGATTGGGAGTCTTCTGTCTGGCGTGGCGCATTCAAGTTCGTGCAGCAGGGAGCAACAAAGCAAAACTGAAACGAAGGAGCACCTGAAAAGGAATACATCTTACTGTTGAAAAGTTGTTTACGCGCGGGCAGATGAATGCATCAAGCGTTGATTTACGACCTTTGAAAATTTGTACCAGCCGCCATCAGTAAACAGTACATTCCCCTTTCTTTGTCTCGGAATTCCCACATCTGTAATTTCAGTCTTTGCGGACCTGTCGGGCAACACGGAAAACGTATAGCGACTTCGTACGGGATTTCTAACGGTAGCGGTGTCACGGTAGGATCTTATGGTTGTCACACCTTTGATTCCAACTCTAATTGCCACCCAACCGACACACAATGCTCCAAACAGCCTGTGACAATGCAGGAATCTGACTCACGGCTCCTGTGTCAGATGAATCGGACTAGTACTAGTAGTAGCAGCAGGGATGGGCATGGCGCCCTGAACTGACCAGTCTGGTCGCACTAGAACAATACTCTTGCTGTCACGGACATGCTTTTTATATCACCAAGGCATGTCAACACAGACGTGGAAAATCTGAATTCATAGTTACATGGATGGGCATCTGTCATTCATGAATTAATGAGGTAGTGGGTATTGGGGAGGTGGGGATCCAGTCCTAGCTTGTCTCGTCAGCAGAAGTTGCTGACACTGAATATGGAGTGTGTCTGTGTTGCCCACAGATGCAGGTACCATGGTGCAAGCAGTGAGTTTGCCGTCCGAGCGGGTGCCGACAATCCTGGGCAAGCCACAGCATCACATGTTCGACCTTCTGCGGGAAACACATAACCTAGACCCGGCCCGGACCGTTATTGTTGGAGACAAGTAGGCTGATAAAACATTTCTAGAACTAAGAACCGCACTATAGCATCATAATTAAACATGTCTATGGTCAGAGTATAGTGCTTAATTCAGTCCAATTTTCCACACTACTACAAAACTGCTGTTTTCTGCGTGCAGTTTAGATACGGACATCGGTCTGGCCAAGGCGTGCGGCCTCAAGTCTTTGCTGGTTCTGACTGGAGTTACCGCTGAGAGTGAGCTCCCCCAGGGCATGCAGGACACCCAAGCGGAGCCCAAGAACACGAGCCCGTCCAACCTTCCAGACCTTTACACGCCCCGCGTGGCCGATCTGGCCAGTTTTGTATGAACTGGTGCGGGACAACCGGCGCAGACAAAATGCGGCTTCCGGCCGGCCCGGCCGGCCAAAACTTTGTAAATAAATTTGTTATCATTCAGATGTCTTGATTTGTGTTGTGTTTTATCATATCATAGTCAGCTCAGTATCAGTCGACAATGTCAGTCCGGGCACCAGCGTCACTAATTATCGGTATCATTTCTTCGGGCTGTTCAGTGACCGTGGTTCCGGCACTGGCCGCCGGCTGGGAACTACGCATGAAATGACGATCGTTTGTCAGTCAGTCACCTTGACGTCAGTAACGCTGCCGCTGGTCAACTTGAACCGGCACTGAGTTTAGCTAACTCAGTCGCATAGAGTGGACCTGATAGGAGCCCCATCGGCTCAGTCCTCAGACTGATGAGACCGTCCGCACCAACTGACTATACCATCGGCTGCACCACCGCTGAGCCGCTGGCAGGGGGGCAGGTACGGTAGTTCGGGTAACCCATGAGTGATCGGGGAAGTCACATCTTTGATCAGTAGACTGAGGGACACCCTGCCTAGGGGGCAGGATGCAACCCCCCCCCCCCTCAGCGCAGGGGGGGGGGGGGGGGACTCGGTGAACAAAAACTCAGTGACGCCGGGAAACTGACTGATCGTGCAAAACTGACTTGACTGAAAGCAACACTGCAACAACAAACTTTGAACAATGGCAACTGAATGGAGTGAATGGCCTAAGATTCAATGTGTGTGTGTGTGTGTGACACTGAGACTGATGTTGACGCGGATCACTAGTAATCTATGGTATTGGACGGACGCCGCCGCCTCCTAAGGCCACGCCGCCGCTGGCTGGGTGATCCAGTGTGCTCGTCATGTCCTTGTCTGCAACTCTTTCACATAGAGTGTTCACCCCTTACAACATGGAGGGCACCGTCACAACTGTATGATCGCAATAACCTCTTGTCATCGTTTCAGACAGGCGCACCTTTCAGATTGCGGGAAAGAGACGAAAGTATGAGATATCTATTATTTCCCCTGAAGCGACTCATGCATATCGGAGTCAGAAACACTTCAGTCATGGCGTGCGAACGGCTGACCGAACCGTCTGCCAAAGCTCTCTTGAAGGAAACGGACAATTTTCTCTTTGACTGTGATGGTGAGTGCTGAAGAAATAAATCAGAAGAACTTGGTTTGTGAAAGGTGAAAGAAAATCAAGATCATCATGTATTTCCTTTGAAACATGCAAAAAATCTTTGGTGTTAGGTGTACGCATCACTAGTGACACTGCAGCGTGTGGTGGTTGTTGCGTGTCTGACGTCGGTGCCTCGCAAGTAGACAGAAGACCTGGCCACATGTTTGCCTGCACACTGTATACGGAACACACAGGACCTGCAGTTTCACACTTTTCTTGTCAAAGGTTTCACAGAGTTTTGTATGGAGCGACAGTCGCATATTTCGTCAGAGACATGCGAAACAGTTACCAGTGTAAGTCTCTGATTTAGTGGAGGAAGAGTGCTACTGCTATTATTCATAAACCCGAGGGTTCACGCCTATTGTAGTACATGTAGGTGAAAACTGAAAGAAGTTCAGACAGTCGATCGCCATCATCACTCGAAAAGGTTGGTTTGCACCAAAGCATTTGTGGCGTTTGCCACTGCTCTTGCAACTGAAAGTGGTGTAAGGCAGAGAACTGCCAGACTGTAACCTACATGAGGGTTCCATCCTCATCCCCCATCCCCCCTCCCCCCCCACCCCCCAACTTGTCAGGTTACCTACCAGTTGATCTACTATTAGGTTTATTTCTCCTGCACCATTTGGTACATGTAACTCAAAATCACCCATCCCTTGTTCATTAAACAAGCTGCTACGAAAAATACTCAGGATTTTGTCATGTATTCAGTATTTTTTCTGACAGGTAACCTAGGATTTAGATGGTTACTGCGATTTGTCACTGCAGCTGATTATTTCAGTATACATGTGCAGGTGTTTTATGGGATGGCCGAGGTGTGATTCCTGGTAGTCTGGAGACAATAATCAAGTTAAAGGAACTGGTAAGTGGTTTTCTGCATTTCTGCATTCTGAAATAGAAGTGCAGTAGGGAAATAGAAGGTGTGTGCATTTGTTGTGTCACTGCTACAGACAGATGCTTTACAGTTGTTGTTTTGTTGTTGTAGTTTTCTTTACTGACTGTAGCAGGTTTTCATAATGTGTAAAAACAATAAATTTATTGCTATGACTGTGTAACATCATGAGAAGCCCACACTGAAGGTGCTTACCATTTCATCACGGAAACTGGTTTTCCTTGTGTTTTTAAAGTTCTTTTCTTAATATTCATCTTTATTTTTCTCTTTTTTTTTTCAGGGAAAAAAGGTCTTCTACATTACTAACAACAGTTCAAGAACAAGAGAACAGTACCTAGAAAAATGCAAGCAGTATGGTTATCCAGCCACTGTGGTAAGAGTTTTATGTATTCAGTATGATGCGGTCTTTTTGTCTTCAAAATAAAGCTCAGTTGGTATGGTTTGCTGGTTATAGGGTGCAAATTTATATCAGTCATTCACAGGAGGGGCAAATGTACTCCAGTCAACCACTTGGAGGGGCAGTTGTATACTCAATGCGCAGGAGGGGGTGCAAATGTGGACCAGTGAACTCTCACAATATTTCCACATTATAGTCAGCACATTTCTGGCAAATCAAAGATGAAGCAGACAAATCAGGTTTCTGCATAGCTGAGGAGTTGCAGTCTATATGAATGCATACACGATTACACAACCATTCAAACACGAATTGAGCCACTGCGCGCCATTCTCTTGCTTACTACTCACAGTCAAACAATAAGCCTATGACCGCTGCTTGACTGTCTTATGGCGATATTCCATCTTAAAATGCGTTGCATAAAGTCAAGTCATAAAAGGACGTCAGTGACGATGTCATGTCACTTCACGAGAACCAGGTCCAGAGTACATTTGCACCCTTTCCTGTGTAGCGGGGACACATTCGCCCCCACTAGTGGACGACTGGAGTACATTTGCCCCTCCTGCACATGACTGGTATACATTTGCAACCCGTAACGGGCAAATTATATTAACTGAGCCAAAATAAATCTATGATTTTCTTTGTTTTTTTCTTTATCTGAAGTTTTCAAGGGAACCTATATTGTCAACATCATAATTGCATTTCATTTATACTGGAGAGCAGTATGTGGAGGACGACCAGAATTTGTTGAGTCTGTCTAGGCCCATGTCACTTTAGCCCAAATAGTGAAAAGAGCAAGTTGTGCTCGAGGTGTGTCAAGCAAATGTTTACTGTTTTGCTTCACTAGCAATCATTGTGCAGCAACAACTACTAATGTCAAAAAGCTTGGCTGCATGACCACCAGCCGGCGTGACTGTCTGTGTCAGAGACATTTTAGTGCATCAGTTCCAGTTTGTACACTGATTGATAGAGCCTGCCTTTCATTTTCCAGCTCATGATAGTACACGCACAGCATTCATTTAATTTTAATTTTATGACTATCATAAGGAAAAGGAAAGTCAAAGATATAACAAGAGAGAGGACTTGTGTTTATTTGGAGTAGTATCTGCATGTCTGTCATCTCATTCTTTTTCTCCATGTCAACTGTTTGTATATGTGTGTAGGTAAGCATGTATATATGTGCATGTGCATTCATTGTCTTTTATAAATGCCGACAAAAATAGTAATAACATGTCCTCTGTTGCATAGGAAGAAATCGTGTGCACTGCATATGTAGCAGCCCTTTATCTTCGCAATATCAGTTTCAAGGACAAGGTGTACGTGGTGGGGAATCCTGCCATGGGAAAGGAGCTGGATCAGCAGGGGATCCGCCATACTGGAATTGGGGTAAGACACGCCACATTCGCATTTTATTTATGATTGCTCTTTACAACATAAACAAGAGTAGTGTGACCAAGACTCAGTGTGCACGAGGCCATTGACGGTATCGTCAGATCTTTTAGAGTTACATGTACCAAGTATCATCCGTTTTCACAATTCTTTGGACATATTTTTGACTGAATGTCAACCTTAGCTTTGTCCCATGCGCAGGCATTTCACATTGCAGCACAGTGAAGCTGTGCAGAGAAATTCCCCTCTGGAATCAGAAGCAGTATCAGGTCCCGCACTGTTGGCATGCATAAGGATACTAACTTGACTTACAGTGTCTTTTTGTGATGTGGAACGTTTCAGTAGAATTGTCTACCTTGTGACAGAATTCGGCAGAGGTGTGTTTTCCATCTTTAATGTGCAATTGCTTTGGATTTACAGCCATGTCCCCTGCAAGGAACTGCTGCAGACTGGATTGACATGAAGCTTGACCCTGAGGTACTGGTGATGTAAAACAGCTTGATACTAGTCAATTATTAGCACCATTTCATCGTATCAGTAGTTTATGTGCATACTTTTGCCTGACATTTATTCAAGTCCCTCTTTCAGTATTTCTCTCCAGGGGCTAACCCTGGTTGTGCTGAGAACGGAATATTCCGGACTACGTCCGTGGCTTTTTTCAGCATAGGACAAATTAATTCAGCAAGACCTGGGTTAATTATCTTATCTGTTTCATAATTCCTGATCATGTATATATATATGTGTACAGGTACTTGAATGATTAGCCCTGTTCATGCAGGAGTGGTATGCCTCCACTCTAGCGATAATGCTTTTATTTTCAGGTAAAATGTGTACTTGTGGGTTTTGATGGGCACCTAAGCTACATGAAAATCATGTATGCAGCCACATACCTTCAGAATCCAGAGTGTCTGTTTGTTGCTACCAATGAGGACACTCACCTACCTGTCAGCAACTCATCTGTCCGTATTCCAGGTATCAGATCACTGTCTCCTTTTTATGTTGTTTCCATAGTAATGGAAACAACATAATAGGACGGGCTAAAATTTCCACGTTCATAGGCAAGCATCTGTGGTACAAACGCACGTCACTGCCGATCTCCCGCAGAGACGATTATGCAAGTGTAACTCTGACAATGACGTAAGAAAACTTGCGTCATCGATGCTGACGCGTATGGTGTTCCGAACGCACTTCTCCTCCTCAGTGAGTGCCGTCTGTGCGGATGTGTGTGCGTGTGTGCGTGCGTGTGTGCGTGTGTGCGTGTGTGAATTGTGTCCGGGCCCGTTTCTTCGAAGATACTTAACCGAATGGCTTCAAATTTGGGGTATCCAAATTTATCAAAATGTTACATTAGACGATTCAAGCGTGTGATGATTGCTTAAGTGATTTGGGAGTTATCGCCCTTTTGAGACAAGTTGGTTGTCTTTCGTGTACAGGCGTAATATTTATTTAAATCACTCAATTGTTTGGCAGTAGATAGCTTGAATACGGACTCTGAATTGACTCACTACTAGAAAATGGTCGCTCTTATAGTTTTCATGTAAACCGAGCCTGAGTTGACATTGCATGTGAACCCAGTTCAGATGCCTATTTCTCCGAAAATACTAAACCGATCGATTTCAAATTTGGGGTTTCTAAATGAATCAAGATTGTTGAATAGAAGGCCCGATCCAGGTACGATTGCACACATGATTTGCGAGTTATCGCCCTTTTCAAAAAAAGTGGCTTTCTGGCGTTTAAAGGCGTAATATTTACCTAAACTACTCCATTTTGGGGACATAGATAGCATGAATACGGACTCTCAACTGAGTGAATTTTGGAGGTTGTCGCTTTTATACTTTTGGCGTAAACCGTACCTGATGAAAGTGCTGGTGAACACACTTTAGATCTCAAAATCGCTCCTACTATACATAGATAATGAGCCTGGGGTGCCATAAAAAATATACAAAAAAAATTAGAAAAATTCACTGCAGCCGTTGTCGTCAGTTGACTCGAAAATTTGTACTCGAAGCACATTTCCTTTACACAAGCCACACGCCTCACAAACATCGCAGAAAAGGCACACGCGCACTGACGCAAAACTGTATCAGCGTCAGTTTGCCGACGTCATGTTTGATTGACGTGGGGGTGTGTCGTCACTTTTCGGAAGTTCTCTATTTGTAGACGGGGAAAGCGGGAGTTTCATTGATGTAGTGAGCTTTGTTTTTCCCACTGACTCTCACTCAATAGCATAGTAGAGTGAGAGAACACCACATAGGTCTCAATGGAGCACATGCACAAACGCGGCTCGCGCAAGTCTGCGTGCGTGCGTGCGTGCGTGCGTGCGTGCGTGCGCGCGCGCGCGCGTATGTCTGTGTGTGTCTGTGTGCGCGCGCGCGCAGCAGACATAACACATAGTGAAAAAACGTTCGCCGCGCAGACTTGTCTGTTAAACACATTGAGCCGGTATAAATTCGATCTTTACACTGCGCAGCAGCAACACTTCAATTTTCATGGGGCTGCTTTCATTGCAAGAATTGTATCCGAGTCAAAGTTATTACGTCAAATGTATTATGCGTCATCCCAATGAGAAAAACGTCATAGATTTCAAAGAAAACAACTTGACGTCTCTCCTCCAAAACCAAGATTGGTCTGACAAGCCCGGTCAGTTGTTTCCATTGAGAGAGAGAGAGAGAGAGAGTGTGTGTGTGTGTGTGTGTGTGTGTGTGTGTGTGTGTGTGTGTGTGTGTGTGTGTGTGTCCTCCCGTATACATGGCATTACAAAAGAACGACCGTGACGACAGCAGGTGATTAAATGGAAACAACAGCTGGTCAGTGGCCATCTTGTTCTGTAATTGCTTGTGTCTTCTGGTCTCAAGACTTCTAGGGGTCAGCCAGGAGTCAGGTTAGCCAAGCTAATAGAAATTTAGTCTTCAAATTATAAGCTCAAAGCATGGCTAGGACCCAAATATTGACATGTAGCCAGATTCTGATTGACAAGTCATTGCAGCCAATCACAGTGCACCTATACTCGGGAGACAGACAAATCACGCATGTGAGATTATCTGCCGGAGTATTGCAGGGTTCTCTGCCAGAACGTCGTATCTCTCATCTGATCTATCTGTATCGATGGCATAACCCTCGATTTGCTGGACAAAGCTGCCATGTAATGGCAAAACACAGTAAATCCATGACATAAGTTCAGGGGAAAAAAATTACATTTGTGTCTTTGATTTTTAAATCACCCCTTTTTCCAGCAAATGACTTCAGGGCTGCTTGTGTTGTGCCCTTGCACAGCAGAAGGAGATCAGATGGGTTGCCATGGAGGAACAAAGGGCATGGCTACAGGCGTGTGGGTTTTGTGTTAATTGTGCTGGCTTATTCCTTCCGCATCTTTCAAATCACCCCTTACATAGGTGGTAAAGGAGTTCAAACCCTTAACCATCCATCCAACATGGATGGTTCAGTCAGTAACAAATGGCTGTATGCACTGTTACAGAGGTTTGGTAACAGTGATCAAGCAGCCCCTGACAGCGTGTGTGTGTATACATATACTCTTACAATGGATATAAACAAAATGTTTTAGACTGCTCTTTCACGGTGTTTTGTGTGTGTGTTTTATTGACAGGTACAGGCACGATGGTAGCAGCAGTAAAGACACCGGCCCAGCGTGAGCCAATTGTTGTGGGCAAACCAGAGCGCCCAATGTTTGAAGAGCTACAAAAACTCCACAACCTTGACCCTGCCCGCTGTGTCATGGTTGGAGACAGGTGTGCTTCTCATTGTTGATCGCCTCTCATTGTTGATCTCACTGTCAGTACTGCTACTTGTACTAGAAGCTTTGTTTTACTCCCCAGGCTTCAGAAGGTGTTTTTTGGGTTTGTTTGTTTTTATCTAGGTTGCTTTCCCAGAACATTCAGAAATTTTATAGGGGCTCTTGCCAGTGGTATTTTGAAGTGCTTCAGGCTGAAATCAGCATGCAAACTCACATGAACTTCATATACACATACATATTCAGGCACTGTATAAACACGGGTCATACGGCTCAAAGTGTGAGTTCAGTTACTCCAATTTCATTTGTTTTCAATTTTGGGACTGAACAGTTCCAGAGAATTTGTAAAACATCAGACTTATATTTTCTTTCTGCCTTTTTTCTTTCTTTCTTTCTTTCTTTTGCTTTCTTTCGCTCTTTCTCTTTCTTTCTTTAGCACTTTCTGTCTTTCTTTCTTTTACTTTCTTTCTATCTTCCTTTCACTTTCGTTTGTACTTTCTTTCATTTTCTTTCTTTCTTTCACTTTCTTTCTTTTAACTTCTTTTTTTCACTTTCTTTCTTTCTCTGTTGTTTCTTTCTTTCTTCTTTTCAAATTCTTTCTGTCTGTCTGTCTGTCTGTCTGTCTGTCTGTCTGTCTGTCTGTCTGTCTTTCTTCTATTGTTGTTTGTTTGTTGAAACATTGGAATTTGTCCTGTTCTTTGAAGAGGACAAATTGTTCTTTGAACAAGAGGTCCAGATGTAAGTGTGATGTCTGTTTTTCTACCTGTAGGATAAACTCTGACATTGGTCTGGCCAAGATGTGTGGTCTCAAGTCCCTACTGGTGCTGACTGGAGTTACTGCTGAAAGTGAGCTTCCACTGCAGGATGGTAAACAGAATGGGCCTGCAGACAGGAGCAGGGCTGTTGTTCCAGACTTTTACACCTCCTGCTTGGGGGACTTGAATAAATTTATATGAATGTTCTGATTTAGTCTGTACAGTGTGTGTTTTCACTGAAGATAAATTTATACTTTCCAGTATCTTTCTGCAACACCCACATAATCAAACCTGTGCATAATTTTTACACCTCCAGTGAATGTATAGTTCAACCAAACTCATAAATCATGTATTTGATTGAACAATCGGCACCATGTACATGTATGTTTTAGAAGTGATTTTATCAGGGCAGCTGTGTGGATGCAGTTGAGGTGAAAAGTTTCCTTCACATGGAGAGTTTATGGTACGTGTACATGATGTTTCTTTGGATGACTGACCTGTGGCCGTTTGCAGCAATATATAAGACACAGCGGTTATTACGAAGGCAAGACATATCACTTCTTGCACGTTCAATCTTAAAATCCACTAACCAGGCTGCTGTTTTCTGAGAGGGTGCATACCTGATTGCAACTCTTTTTTCTCTCTCTCTCTCTCTTCTTTTTTTGATGAAGACGTGAGTATCACAATGCCATTGTCTTTCAATACATGTAGATCTATATGGTTACTGTTGACATTTTGCAGAATGAAATGAAGTTTCATGTTCACAGGCCTGTCCTGGTTTTCAGGCACGATGTTGAGTGGAGATCCATTGAGCTTACAATGAATGTTAGTCCCAGTTTTCTTTGGAAAATATGGAGGACCTTTTGCTCACACTGCTGTATTGTCTCTTGAGTTTTGACAGTATTGTTGACTTCAATATTTTGCCATTGGCAAACTTAGCAGCACAAGTCACCTTCAGTACAGCATGGTCTCTGTTCCAGAGCATAGAGCCGTAGTAAAGGTGTTCCCATTGTTCTCATGTTTGTTTTGCATGTTTGGAGACACAAACTTCGCAGTACATGTATGACAAGCAGTTTTGCAGAAAACCAACGAGTACAGATTAGATGTTCCACATGTTAGTCACAGGGACTACTTGTAATACATGTACTGGAGTAAACTTCCTCCGCAGATTCCACTCTCACAGTTCTGTCACTATGGCTGTTTAGGTCAGTCACAGTTTGAGGATTTTGCAAAGTTGTGGGTTGAAGTACCAGTAGATAGAATCCAGGTGGAGGCTTTATCCACAGAGGGCATTATGGTGGCATTGTTCCAAGTTGTTTTGTAACTGTTTTGTTGAACTGCATTAACTGTGATGTTGATGATTCGAGGCTCTCAAACGAGAAAATCTGAAAGAAAAAAAGAT
Source organism: Batillaria attramentaria (assembly GCA_018292915.2). Classification (NCBI taxonomy): domain Eukaryota; kingdom Metazoa; phylum Mollusca; class Gastropoda; family Batillariidae; genus Batillaria; species Batillaria attramentaria. Next base: position 500,201 of record JACVVK020000114.1, on the reverse strand, counting down.
ATAAAAAACCTGGAAATTCACATAAGATTTTATTGTTTTCATGATATTGTCTTTTCATTGAACACATGCCTGTAAGTTTTCTGTGAATTGTTTCCAGTCTCACTGGGAAGCCAGGCACTTGTTCTGGTTTGTTTTGATGACCTTTGTGTATGTTTGAACACCAGTATTAGCATGTGTTTGGTAGTGAAAGAGCTGTCTGACATATTATGTGTGTGTTGACATGTTGAACTTGAAGATTCTCAGTCTGTGATCAGAATGCAAAGAGTAAACAGTTAATTCACTATTCTTGTTTGTGAATAGTTATTGTTTTGGTTTTACATTATCATTTATAGTGTTGGTATGCTTGTGTCTTTCATAGGATGAAGAACTCAGATGAATACACTAGTATGAAAGTGTTTCTTCAGAAAATTGTTTTGTCTTCTGTTTTGTGAGCCTGGTGTGATGCGTAGTCATGTATGTCTTGCCCATTTTACTTTGTGCATTCCTCCACACCCTGATGGGGCAGAAAGGAATTAAATATTTTGACTTTGATTTTCTTACTAGTTGACTGATTTAATACATTGCAGTGCTTTATGAACTACTGTATGTATTTTGCAACCTTTCTTTTTGTTTGTTTATTTTTTAATACATTTGAGGGGATATTGACTGGTTTTAACATATGAGAATTTCTTTTTCTTCGGGTTCTGTTCCCATCACATCCTTCTTTTCATTATTTTTGCTTTTAAAAAAAATTTAAAAAATCAAATGCTGTTGCGTTTATCGAGTGTCCAGTTTTCTGTTCCTCACTGAGGAATAGGTTCCTGATTAATTTGTTTGGTGGGAATATGGGTTCTTGATATACTCAAGTAATATGGGGTAGGTAATACTGGTAGCAGATATTGAAGGTTGCATCTTGAAATTTTAGTTTTCAAACTTTTTTAAAGTAGAACATGTTTTGATTTGTTGGCTAGACTAGGGTATTGGTTTGTTGATTTAAACATTGACTGAGCAAAAACCGATTATTTGTGTCCCCTTTTGTTGGTGTGTCAGTTGTGGGTGTGGGTGTGTTGGGGCCAGACTAGGGTACCCTCCCCTAGTCGGCAGTTGTCAGGTCGGAACTCGGGGGAAAAAAACAACAACATATGACTGTGCCAATACATTGTAGGGAGTAGCACTAGCCAAGATAATTAGTGAATGTTACTTGGTGTCTCGAGATAAGAATCCTTCCCCACCTGTGACAGCGACCGAAATGTGTTCGGTTTGACCCTACTAATGGGAAGAGCAGCAGTCTGTTATCAGCCAGTTGTGGCGGGAGGGGTTGTTGATGTAAACGGTGATGCAGAATTAAACACTCATTACCTCTCCCCCTGACCTTGTCCACTCAAACATAGGACGGCGCATCCGCCACTGGGAGTGGTAAGAAATGAAAGCACTCAGCAGTAGGGACTGTTCGTTACCTGGTTGCCTGGAGAAGCTGCTTGTTGTCACCCAACCCGTCATCATCATTATAGGGCAACTATACGAGGGAACCAAGAACTAAGTTGTATGTGACGGGCCTCTTCCACATAGCGGCCGGTGTGCTGACGAATCATGTGCCTCCCCAACACGCACTGGACTTCAAATGCTCGGGTCGTGAGTTCGAATCCCGGCCGAGGCCAAATATTTGTGCTGGCCTTTTTCCTCGTTGCCCCGTCTTTGACATCACCCTTATGTGGTGGAAGAAGATGTTAAACCCTCCAACACCCCGCCCTCCCTCCTAAGACGCATTACCAAACCCAGACTTGCGAGTATAACTGGTCCAGTTGGCCGTCACGCATACATCCTCTTTTTACTGAATAAATACCGAACTTGACCAACTGCACTTACATTATCAATCAGTAACAACTGAACAAACGGGTAATGTCAAGTCACGAAACCTTTGTATTTCTCAGTGGCGCCAGAGTCATTTCCTCAGGCAGAAATGTGTATTTTGACGTTGACCACGTTGAAGTACAACTGATTTAACTAGCGTCCAGCTTGTCAGTAGAGGACTGGGGGGGGGGGGGGGGGGGGGGAGGGGGGGGGCGGGCTAACTGTCCAGAAAGAGAACACCACGTGAGCACGATCTAGTTGTGACGTAAGAAAATCTTCGAAGTAACAAGGTCAGGTTGTGACTGTCAGCCATGCATCAACAACACTGATCATGTACAGTCTTCCCGCCAGACGGCTTCATCAAACACGTCAACAGACTAGTTACCAAGCAGAGGAACCGGTTTCAGTTTGACAACTGCCTGGCACAGCTTTCCATAGGCCAACCAAAGATCTCCGATTCCAAGGTCTTTGGTCCAACCCTGTACCATCGGTAAGCGTAGTCAGTGAAGCCCGATGGTACAGAGTCAAGTTGTCCATAGACTAGAAAAGCGCACCGAATAAAGACTGGGTTGCAACGACTGAAATAGTATATATATGGTCACAGTCTCCGTCTCCTAGTGATGAATTTACACTACAGCGGTAAAATTGTGTTCAGTTTGCATTTGATGTCTTGTAAAACTGACATCGCAGTTACAAGTTCCCGGCGCTCCTGACTGTTGCCACTTTACATCGCCGGTTACGTGCTCTCCTAAGTCAAGTTAAACAATATGGAAATACTGTATCTACAGCGTTCCCTTCCACTGTAGGCTTGTTCCGTGGTTAGAATTCATGCGGGCCCGTAGAGCAATGCGTGCGTGTGGTTTTTTCTTTTCTTTTTTTCTAAGCACGGTCCTGATTGGTTGAAAATACAACGTAGCACTGCAGTGATTTATTGAAATGGCGTAATTGACGTGGCACAAGTCTTTCGGTTGCCCTGGAACTCAGTAATGGGGCAGTTGAAAATTAACTGGGTCGGAAGCCTTATTACGTGTGTGTTCGTTTTGTTTGTCGTTGTTTGGTTGTTTTTGGGTTTTTTTGTTTGTTGTTGTTTTTGTTTTAAGTTGTCTCTCCAGAAAGTGTACCGTTCGATATTTACAGGAAAACGTTCTTTCATTGCAACAGTACCATAATTATGTTCCCCAGTACCGGCACAAGTCCATCCGAACAACGTCGCGGTAAACTCTAACAATGAACACATCTATAATTTGCAGATGCAGTCTTTTTTCCACGCTCAATTTTTTACATGTCACAGACACGTTTTGCAGGTTTGCGTCAGTTGACAGAGAGAGACAGACACCTCACCAATTACAGTTTGTACTTAAAAAGCCTCAGTGGTTGTCTGTAAGCCGAGCCTATCGCTATTGTTCGTGTTTTACGCACCGCATCCTTCGTTTGTAGTGTAGCACAGATTCGCCGGTTAAGTGGTGACCCTGTTAAAGGCGTGTTCAGGTACATCGTCTTTCAATTAAACAGATGTGAGTCGCACGGGAATTACAGGAAAGCGGTTTGAAGCTGATTTCTCTGCTGCCACTGAACTATGCACATCACGTCAGCCTGTGAGGGATGGAGGTCTGAAGGAGTTTGTGTTCCTGCCGGAGTTCTGAGACATGTCTGGGTTTGGGGTTACAGGGGAAGACAAGAGACGATAGACTGCTGTAACGCGCAGCGACACTACACTTCCCTACTGTAATTGATCGGACTCTGTCTCTGTCAGTGGTGTGACTTACTTTGCCGTAACCCTATTAGGTCATTTGCCGGGTCAGCGTCCCCTGTACTTCGTGCCCGGGTCTTTTCCCCTTTTGGCCTAAATGGTCGTACGAGCTCTTTTCCTACTGACTTGAGCATTCATTTGATTCTTTGAACAATATTTGGCCACCAAAACTCTCTGGGGCGATTTTTATAAAGTCTTCTCTGAACAAAAAAAAAAACACCACGGCCACCACCAGCAACAGTTACAGTTTACAAACCTTAGAGTGTTTCGGTTAAAGAACTTTTCTGAAAGCGCTCGTTTTGGTTGAACATCGGACATCGCTGGGAAAACTTACGTGAACACTGACTCATGAATATACTATATATATATTCATTCATTCACGATGTCGTCCCATGTCATGTGAGCCAGAAGGACTTCGCCCCTTCTCTTCTTCTCTTTGTCAGTTCTCAAACTGGATTAGCGAAAGGAAAAAGTGTTTGCTACGCTTAGATTTACACGGCATCGGTCAGTTGTTGTTCTGGTCTGTGTACATGACATCTGCGATACATCTCTGGTAGCAGCGGATTGGTACTGCTGTCCCGATGTGCGAATGTAGAAAATAAAACGTTTTTGTGTTTGTCAGTTTGTTTTGTTTTCGGCTGTGCCTCGAAATTTGATTCCTTTGTTTTGTGTTTGTTGTGTTATGTGGGAATGGTCTTTAACCATGATATCAGAGCAACAGAGATAACATCACCGAAATAGTGTGGCTGCCCACGTGACGGGTTACTTGAAAACGGACGGTCAGACACGCAATTCTTTCATCCGTGGGAGTGTTCAGTCCAGGAACACCACCACCACCACCACCACCACCACTATATACCATTCCGTGGGAGTGTTCAGTCCAGGAACACCTCCACCACCACCACCACCACCACCACCACTATATACCATTCCGTAGACGGCTTCAGGGAAAGGAAACCCACCTTTTTTGACAACTTGACGCAAGAGTTTAAATTCTCAATACGTTTGTCAGGCATATAAGAACGCCGTGGAAAACTTTCCATCGACTGCGCTTACTAGTAATCCGTGCATCAGAATCAGTCACTGTGTGACAGTGTGGTATCTGAAACCATTGTGGTCACTCTGGTTGGCGCATATGTTGACCTACTTACGTAAAAGCGTGAGCAGACGAGGAGGTTATTTGGTTGAGCACTAAAGACCAGCTAGACAACGCTAATTGGTGGCTATTTTTAGCGACTTTGTCGATCGGCGTGTAGTACAGGCAGGGAAGCGTTAAGCCAACGAAAGTCATATTTCTATTTTATTAGAAGCCGCGAAGTCAAGAAAATAGTCGCAATGGCCAAAAGGAACATCTGTTCATTTGGCAAACAGCCAGATACATACAGCTTTGTAAGCGGCAGTTTTTTCCCATCGGAACTCATTACGAACATAGAGACTTTTAACAAATTATGTCACGTTATCATTTCCTATAATATATATATATATATATACAGATAACTTGCCATTTTCTGAAAAGATCTGTTGACATCTACACGTCGATGACTTTCATCTTCCTTCTGAGCTCCTTGGCACAGTGACTGTGACACTGCAAATCCACATTCAGTGAAGAACTGCAAAATGAAGGCATGCCAGGTATTAACACCATTAATTCATATTTTTCTGTCGACCACACTATGCCAGTGTGGCTTTACATGCTTTCATATCAAACGTTTGAATTCTACTTTAGGTGTACTGATTTGTAGTCTCACTTATCTCCCTTCCTGTTTGTATTTTATACTCACGAATTCACCGCCTGATCGAATGTGACCGACTTCTTAACTAGAGCAGCGGAGACAAAACACACCGTAGTAAAACACCTCAATCACCTTTAAAGTACATTTTCCGTGTGGCCGCTACCTGTGGAAGTTTAGTCACTTGGTGGGTACCGATACTCTCTCTCTCTCTCTCTCTCTCTCTCTCTCTCTCTCAGGCTCTCTTAGAATCATTTTTCCGTCGGTAAGTTGAAGCGGACATTTTCGGCATTGTTGTTCCGTTAACAAGACGATGTTAAAAGGGTAATAGAGGCAAGCAACCGCGGCAAGTTTAGCTGCTTTGCTGCTGTAAATCGTCGTGTTTGGAAAACAGTAGTGTAGACAGATGCGCAGTGTCGCCGTCAGTACACACTACTCACGATGACCGGCTTCCTCCAGCTCTGACTTCATCACCAGCAGCCCTGGCCATTCACCACGTGCTCCTAGACTAGCACGCACATCTAGCACGAGAGGTTTTTGTGGCCTTTGAACCGGACACCAGGAGACCATCCTCATGATTCGTCACCGCTCCCGGTTATGGGCGTGCGTCGGTAACCTGCCGAGAGGGGAGTCCGATGGCTCCAAACAGGCTGATCGTCGGACTCGAAATCGGAAGGCCAAAGGTTCGAATCCTGAAAGAGACAAAATGTGTAAAGGCCTTTTTTCCAGGTCAGCGCCCCGTATTTGAAATCACCCTCTCGGTGGAGAGAAGACGTTAAACCCAAAACCACTGCCCACTGAGTCTTCGTGCAGGTGGCGGCAGACAGTCTCTGTCAGCTGCTCTACAACAGGTCTTAGGCTCGGTCTCTGTATGGAAGGAGAACCTCCCTTGTTATTTCACAGACCAGAAAGAGAACTTGAATAGAACAAAACATTCCGTACACATTTGCCCGATCAGTCACGACTAACTTCATTCTTTGATCATTTGAGCTATCTGGATCCTTCCAAAACTTTCAAAGAAAACAGTTAACCAGTTTAGTCTGCCGGCAGTACTCGTGTAAACTTTATAGTGACCCTCAGCGTCAGAAGCATCGTCAGGTCATTACGTAAAGTATACAGTGTGACGAAACAGGACAGGTCAAGCAACTCGTTCACTGACCAACCTCTCTCTCTCTCTCTCTCTCTCACACACACACACACACACACACACACACACACACACACACACACACACACACTTATATATGTGTACTGCGGTTCCCACGCTGCCCTCACCGAATTCTGATCTTTTGATATCGACGTGGGCGGTCACGTGACGACATGATCAGCCCGAATCAGTTTACATCTCGTCCTTCCTGTTTCTTCATTATCTGTCCATTTCCCTTGTTCAGCCCCTCCCTAAGCTCCACCCACTCCCACTCCCACTCCCCCCCCCCCCCCCCCCCCCCCCCCCCCACTCCCTTTCCAACACTTCCCTGGGCTGAGTAGGCTGTGTCAACTTCCTGGCTGCAGCACCGGCTGGTGACCGATGAGAGTGAACATGAGACACCGGGGATCCATCAGCTGGTGCTCCAACTTGCCCGCATCCCCGTCACTCACCTCCCCTCATCCCTCCCCCCCCCCTCATCCCCGCACACCCTCCCACAACTCCAGCCCTGTCCATTAAGAGACTGCCTGTGTGTATTACTTAGGGCCCCTGGCTCCACGTGGAGCATAGGCCATCGACAACCCTTCGCCATCGCACTCTGTTCTGGGCTATTCTTGCCACTCCAGTCCAGTTGGTCCCCTGCTTATATAACTCTGCCTCAGTGTCCCGCCTCCAGCTGTTGCGAGGCCGGCCTCTCTTCCTTTTCCCCTGTGGGTTCCATGTCAGGGCTTGGCGTGTGGTGCTGGATGCTGGCTTCCTGAGGGTGTGTCCAATCCAGCCCCACTTCCTCCGCAGGATCTGCTTGGCCGCTGGTTCCTGCCCTGCTCGCTCCCACAGCTCTTCGTTCCGGATCTTCTCTGGCCATCGGATGTTGAAGATGCGCCTCAGACAGGTGTTGAGAAATGTCTGGATCTTCTGCTGCATCGTCTTCGTTGTCCTCCATGTTTCGCATCCGTAGAGCAGAACTGACTTCACGTTGGAGTTGAAGATGCGAAGTTTGGTTCTTACGCTGACAACTTTGGATGCCCAGATGTTCTTCAGCATGACCATTGCTGCTCTTGCCTTGCCGATTCTGGCTGTGACGTCTCGGTCTGTGCCTCCCTGTCCATCAACCACACTCCCCAGGTAGACAAAGGACTCTACCTCCCTGATGGACTCTCCACCGACTGTGACTGGTGTGTTGGCAGTGGTGTTGATCTTCATCAGCTCGGTTTTCCTCCTGTTGATCTTGAGCCCTGTTCCGGCTGATGTGGCTTCCAGGCATGTAGTCTTGTCCTGCATCTGGCTGTGGCTGTGAGACAGGAGTGCCAGGTCGTCCGCAAAGTCGAGGTCATCCAGCTGCGTCCAGAGTGTCCACTGTATCCCGTTTTTCCTGCCTGTTGTGGTGGTCTTCATGATCCAGTCGATGACCAGGAGGAAGAGGAACGGGGACAACAGGCATCCCTGGCGGACTCCGGTCTTCACCTCGAAGCTTTCTGACAACTGGCCGGCATGGGCAATCCTGCAGCTCATGTCTTTGTAGGTGCACTGGATCAGGGAGATGATCTTCCCGGGAACTCCATAGTGCCTTAGCAGCTTCCACAGCGCCTCTCTGTCTACACTGTCGAAGGCCTTCTCATAGTCTATGAAGTTGATGTAGAGGGGGGAGTTCCACTCCAGTGACTGCTCAACGATGATGCGTAGGCTGGCGATCTGGTCAGCGCAGGACCTGTTCCTGCGAAAGCCCGCCTGCTGGTCTCGGAGCATAGGGTCGACTGCCTCCCTCATCCTCTCCAGTAGAATTCTGTTGAGAACCTTGCCTGGCACTGACAGGAGCATGATCCCTCGGTAGTTGCTGCAGTCCCTGAGGTCCCCTTTCTTTGGCAGCTTGATGACGATCCCTTCTTTCCACTGGGCTGGCACCTCTTCCTTCTCCCAGATCTTGCTGAATAGGCTGTGCAGCATGTTGACGGCTGTCTCTGTGTCTGCTTTGATGGCTTCTGCTGGTATCTCGTCCGGCCCTGCAGCTTTCCCATTTCTCAGTGTCATGATGGCTTTCCTGATCTCCGCCTTAGAGGGCTTGTCGCAGTTGATGGGTAGTTCTGTCTCAGCTGGCGGGATGTCTGGTGGTGTTTCAGGGATGGGGCGATTTAACAGCTCCCTGAAGTGTTCTGCCCATCGTTTCAGCTGTTCCTCAGTTGTTGTCAGTGGGTGCCCGTTCTTGTCCTTCACTGGTTTGTCTGTCTGCTGAAATTTGCCCGCGAGCTTCTTGGTCACCTGGTACAGGTCTTTTAGGTTCCCTTGTCCAGCTGCTTCCTCTGCTTGATTGGCCAGGTCGTCTATGTAGTCCCTCTTGTCCTTTCTGGTGCTCCTCTTCACTTCTCTGTCAGCTGCTGTGTATTCTTCCTGTGCCTTTGCCTTAGTTCTTCTTGTTCGGCTCGTGTTCAGTGCAGTTTTCTTCTTTTTCCTAACTTCCAGCTTCTGGATGGTATCAGCAGAGATCCATTCCTTGTGTTGGGTCTTTCTCTTGCCAAGGACCTCTTCGCATGTGTCATGCCAGAGTTTCTTGCTGTGTTCCCACTGTGTCTCGATATCCATTCCACTGTCTTCTATCAGGTCTTGCAGTGGCTGGAACCTGTTGGAAAGGCTGATCCGGAATGCTGCTTGTGTCTCTGTGTTCCTGAGTAGGCCAACGTTGTACCTGGTCCGTGTGTTGTTGGCGTTGGTGTGTCTCTTAAGCCGAAGTCTCAGTGTTGTTGCAAGAAGGTGATGGTCTGATGATACATCGGCACCCCTCATCACGCACACATCTCGCCACGATCTCCTGAACTTCCGGCTGATGCAGATGTGATCAATCTGGTTCTCCGTGACATGGTCCGGCGATCTCCATGTGGCCTTGTGGATGCGCTTGTGTGGGAAGATGCTGCCTCCTATCACTAGCTGGTTCAGGGCACAAAAGTCTGCAAAGCGCTCGCCATTTTCGTTCATCTGTCCCAGTCCGTGTGTTCCCATGGTGTTCTCATAGCCTGTGTTGTCTGATCCAATCTTGGCGTTGAAGTCTCCCATAAGTATGGTCATGTCCTTGGCTCCTCCTCTATCTATCACTGTCTGCAGTTGTTGGTAGAAGTCATCTTTTTTCTCCTCTTCCGCATCATTGGTGGGAGCGTAGCACTGGATGATGTTCAGCTTGATGTCTTTCTTCTTGGTGATGAATTTGGCTGTGATGATGCGGGAGTTGACAGGTTCCCAGCCGATGAGTGCCCGCTGTGCCTCCGGTGCCAGCATCAGGGCCACGCCCTCAGTGTGTGGGGCTCCATCCTCTGTGTGTCCAGAGTACAGCAATTGCTCTCCCGATGAAAATCTCAGCTGTCCTGTCTGTAGCCACCTTGTCTCACTCAGTCCCAGTACTCCTATCTTGTAGTTCTTCATCTCTCTTGCTACTTGTATGGTCCTTCCTACTTCATACATTGTCCTGATGTTCCATGTGGCTACTCTCGTTGTTGTCCTGGGTGTTAGAAGGGGGGTCGGCCTTGCAGCTTCCTTTCGGCTTTCACTGCAATGCGTCATAGGTCTCCGGGATGGAGACCCTTCCTTGCCCAGGTGAATGTTTTGGTTTGTTGCTGTCGATGCTTCTGTAACGTTATGTTTTTTACAGGTAGGGCTGTTAACCCTACGCAAACCCGTTTAGCCTCTTGGAGAGGTGGTCCACATTCGTCTGACCTCTACCCTTCGACCTGTCCAGCTTGGGTGACCCTGCCAGGAGCACGTGCTCCCGCTGGCGTAGCTCTCTGGGTCATTGAGGTACACAAGCCACTACCCCACGACAAGGGTTGGACCATGTAGGGGCCTGTGTGTATGCGTGTATATAAATGTCCCTCCTCTGTATACAAGATCGGAGGATAAGACTTTCCAATTTGATAATCCCACGTTGACTTAGTTCCCCCAGGCCGCTCAACGAGGCTGTTTAGTCTTTACTTCAGTTTGCAGCTGTGCTGACGGATACTCCACTTTTCGTTTTCGAATTCTACCACGAAGGTTAGTGGAAACTCTTGCAAAATGATTCCTATTTTGTTTTGTATGTCTGGTGCTAATGTTTTCATGTTTTTTTTCCGTTTTTTTTTTAAAAATATATATTGTTTGTTTGTTGTTTGTTGCTGCTGTTGTTGATATGCTCATGACACACGGGAGACATTTTTGTTCCAAGAGACATGGAGAACAGTTGAACACGCGCTTCGGAAAAATTAGGGCAAAGGCATGTGGTTGCAGCATGTCACACAAGAAACACGGAAAAACACCATGTTCGCTGTATGTTTGGACTAAAAACACTTCCGTGTGACATCAGCCTAAGTTGAGCGTGTTATATTTTCCGGTCTCCCCCCCCCCCACCCCCTCCCCCTTTTTCTTTGTTTCATGACAGTCTCTTTAACGGCGACAAATTGATCGCTGAATATTGTGAAAATTGTATGGCTAAATCTATTCCGTTTAATATGAGCGAAATTTAGCAGGAATCGTATTATTTCTTTTTAAAATATTTGCTTTTCTCGTGCTTGTTTGTTTTTTTACGTTCATTGTTGGTTTCGTCAAAAAATAAAGGCGAAACTGTGAAATCTGATCGCTTTGAGTCAGTGAACAATATACCCAAAAATATCCTTCAGTAAAATAGTGTTCTGTCAGGTTTTGATGATCTACAAGTACGCAAGCTGCTAAAATACGTATCCTTAATAAAACAAAACGCTTTGAGTCAGTTAGTTCATGTGTTTTGAGTTACGGTGCATCAAAACACAAAGAATAAGGATGCTTATTACCTAAGGAAAAATGTTTAGCATCACAAAAGGTAAATCATTAGTACTTCAGTAAATTAATAATCAAATATCATCAACATGAATAGACAAATCATTTTCCTCGAAACAGTAGATAACGGCAAAATGGACGAACAGTGAAAAAAAACATTGAGGAATTTTCTTTTTTTCCCAGAAAATGGGTGAAACTGGAAGAAGTGTCGTCTGCTGTGTGCTGTTGCTTGCCGTCCTTATTCCTCTCCCTGCCAGTACTGACGACGACTTTTCCTGGGGAAACTTGTTCGGTACGTGATTGTACTTATTGCCTCTTGAGTCCCTTCGTGTAAATTTAGTCCTCTGAAGAAATACGAGACAGGGTTCTGTTTTCCTGTTTGCACGAAGCCAGACATTGACCTGACGAAACCTGATAATGGTGAAGCCTACAGTGACACCTACAGCTACAACTTAATAATTATATATATTTTCTCCATTGAACTATAATCGTGTCTTCTCCGTAATCTGAATTTGTCAAACTAAAATAAAATATTCGAAGAAGAAAATCATTTTAAAAATGTAAAAACTGGAAAATAAGCCAACTACAAAGGCAGTTTATTTTCTGGCGTTCACGTTTTGACTGCCCTTAACGTAAAAAAAAATGCTTTTTATTTGTTAATTTCAAAAACGACCATGTGACACACACGTAAACTACGTATAATCTCTACTGATCAGCAGGGGCCGTGGTCACGACGCGTTCGTAACTTTTCCGCCACCGATTTACGCACGCGAGGGTCCGTAACTTACGATTTGTGATAAAATTGGGTGGTCATGACGTTTGCGCAGAGTTACGGCCGCTCGGAAACCCTTGCGTATTGTACACCACCTAGGAGGGTGTCGGAAAGGTGCCGTAGCCTTTGCGTAAATCTGAAAAATGGCGGCCCGCTTGATTTACCTGAACTGCAAATGAGAAGAGCATTGCGACGGGAAAGGGTGTTCCGCAATCGTACTAACCCTTTTGACTTGTACGACGATGTGGACATGCTTCAAAGGTTTAGATTTAGGAGGAGAGACCTGCAGGAATTGTGCGATCTTCTGTAGGACGACTTGAGTGTAGAGGGGGCGCGTTCAGTTCACTACGCACCCTGCAATGCAAAGGCCTGTGTGGCCAGCCGTACACACATCGTGGGTTTATTTGTTTCCTTTTTTGTGGGTTAACATTTGTTGTGTGTGTTTCGGACTAGTTCAGTGCTGAACGCACTCGGTCAGTCCTCACTGATCAGCCACCACCGTTTTGATCGTATCAGTGCCTGTCAATGCAGGTCTCATTCATTGTGTTGTGGACCCGAAATGTGCGGGTTCCGAATTCAGAGTTTTGCCGCTGGTCATGTTTATCTGCCGTAGCACCGGCGTCAGGTTAAATGCGTGGCATGTATGTGGAGAGTTTTGTTGATGTTGTTGTTATCCTCTCCTCTTTCGTTGTTCTTTGATTGAGGTTCATTCCGTTGGTTTTCTTGCCAGTGAGCCTGCTACATACGGTTTGTACGTGCAGTAAATGCTTCTACTGGTTGTAGTCCGTCCAATGTTGAGATAGAGACTGCTAGGGAGCGGTCTATATGCGACGTGCATGCTCTCCTGATCACACTCTCCACATACATGCCACGCATTTAACCTGACGCTACGGCAGATAAACATGACTCGATCAAAAACTCTGTAGTGAACGCGTAGTGAACACACCCCCTCTTCTCTTTCACTCTTCACGCTGCAAGGAGAATTTGTGCAGGTCACGTGATGGTGTTTTCCGTGGGAATCCCGGGGGTCCCACACCTATCTAAAAATAACCCGTACGTGACACCGTTTCCAGTAAGTGCGCGTCGTGACCGGCCAACTAGCGGAAGAGATAGTTTTCACGTAGCCACATACGAACTTACGATCCGCAACCTATTTGCGCAAGGAAATTTGCGTTCGCGTCGTGACCTCGGCCCCTGAAATTTGTGTTTGCAATCTTTTTTTTGTTTAGTGCCTCTCTTGAGAGTATTCTACATTGCTGTTCCCAATACACAGCAGAAGGAAAACACCTCTTTTCCTGAGTGCTCTTCTAATTTCTAGTAAGTAATACACACGCATGTTTGTTTGTGGAATTTCCAGGTGGCAACAACTACTACGGGGGATGGGGAGGGGGTGACAATAGTCACGAGCACAAAGGCTGGGGCAGGAGTTACCAGTACCAGCCGCGCTATAGTGGATACCCAATGACTGGCTACAACTACGGCTACCCGGCCTACAACAGTTACCTTGCCAACCCCTGGTACGGCCGTTACACCAATGGCGGAGGTGATTCCAGCCAGGAAGGAGGAGGAGGTGGCTGGCGAGTGCCCTATGCGTTGCCAGGCAACCGTTGGGGTCAAGGACGCGCCGGTGGTGACTCTAGCGCCGAGGGAGGAGGGGGAGGAGGAGGGTGGGGTGGACGTTGGGGAGGGGGCGTGCTGGGAGGACAGGGTGGTGACTCTAGCGGAGAGACGGGCGGCTGGGGAGGAGGGCTACCCGGGAGGGTTGGAGGTGGGGGAGGAGATTCCTCCCAGGAACGTGGTAACGCCGGTCCCGTCATGCACAACGTGTGGGGTGGTGGAGGTGACTCCTCCCAGGAGGGGCCAGTCATGCACCCAGTGTGGGGTACAGCAGGAGGTGACTCGTCACAAGACCGTGACGACGCCGGGCCCATCATGCACCCGGTCCTGTGGCCAGTAGGCGGCGATGACTCGTCAGAGGAAGGACCAGAGGAAGGTCCCGTCATGCATCCGGTGTGGGGTGGTGACAGCAGTGATGACGGCGGCTCCAGATCCGGCGGCAACTCAGGAGGAGGCAACAACGTCAGGCCCACTCCTTCACGCCCACCCACCACCACACCACCACCCACAAAACGGACAACCACCCCGCCGTCATCCACCCCCTCCCCTAACATCAGTGAGTATCGCACGTGCTATTCTATTTTCCTGTCATGTATTATGCTCTGTTCTCGGCGTTCTCTCTCTCTCTCTCTCTCTCATTACAAGTTTTGTTTCTTACAAACGAACTAGCAAAATAAAAAACAAAGATTGTGGTTAAAAACTGAAGAAACCCGAAAATCGCTTTTACACTCATTTGCGCCTAGACTGAGAGTTGGCAGTATGATCTAGATCAGGTATCGAGTGGTCTAATAATTATGATATTTACTCTCTCCATTTTCTGGTTTACACACTTCTGCGAACCAACGTTGGACTCTACTAGCATTTCTTGGAACAGAGCATAGTAGCGACCCACCACATGCACGTGCTCCTCATGCTGCACGTGAAAAAGAGGTTGTTTGGACAAGGTGTACACGTGCATAGGTCATTTCGATCGTCGTATGCGCCTGCTTACTTAGGGCTAGCGACGCATCCTCAGTGGTTGCACGTGCAAGGCGGCGAGTTCTGTACGGTGCAGACGATGGAGTTGAAAATGACGACAGTGTAAAAATTGTGGACACAGCTTCACTGAGCTGCAAGAAACATAGTCACTGTCACAGTGTCAGTTACACAGCGAGGACAGAGTAGAGCCTCTCCACGTTTGATCATACACTTCTGTGCTTGCGCAAATCTGTAATGACGTCATTGAGGTCAGCTACAAATTGCGCACGTGCCTAGTTAGGGCGTTAGGTTATTAGGCAGCCGACGTGTCAGCTGGCGGCACGGACACGCTCCGTCACACTCGGCTTGCTGGCTTAGAACTACCGGCCCGACAGGTCCTGCAGGTCACGTAGACGGCCAGTTGTCAGGTCAAAGATGGAAACACTTCCCTCCCCTGGTTTTCTTCTGTCCCCTGACCCATCTCACCTGCTCGCCAGGACTTTGATCTATATCCGTCCCACTGCGTCAAAGGAGCGAGTTAATTCTGTTTTCGATTTAGGCTGACAGGAGTCACGCCCACAAATATCAGAACAGAAGACATCAAGACTCAAAGCATACGGAGTGCATAAAACTCAAACCTTTTTTTATTTTTTAATAACCCGAACTCATTGCCAGCCCCGGTGGAACAAAATCCTCTAAGTTCGTGGAAATAAAAAAGCAATTTCATTCCTTTCGTATTCTGATCTTTTTCAACTCTCTCTCTCTCTCTCTCTCTCTCTCTCTCTCTCTCTCTCACGATTATTAGATTGGTCTGTAGGACAGCAACGGCAATTGTGAAACAATGGCTACAAAAGTCAATAATTTTCTACTGTTGGAAACTCAGGCAGCGTCTCTCTCTCTCTCTCTCAAAAAAAAAAAAAAAAAAAAAAGGGCGTAGAACGGGATAAACTTGGTGATCACCTGTTTTTCCTGCGTTGACAAACTTGATGCCAACATATCAAAGAGTACCAAAGAGGCAATAAACAAAGAAAAAACTCAGTTTCACAAAATAGTTTTTTTTCAAGGACAAAATCAGACGCAGGCGTGATCTTCCACTTGTGCCGTGGGTAAACTATACTATTACATGAAATGCCCGGATTTGGACAGCTGAAACATCGGACCTAACCCTACTGTGCGTAAGTCCCGTGTTTTGGCCTAAAGTATGAAATTCCACTTAGTCTTTCCTGATAAGGGTGAAGGGGCGTGTGCTATAGTGATGTACAAAGATGGCCCTATCCTCGTCCTTAAACTACCAGATCAACATTAGTTCGGAGTCAAAATTTAGGGATTGGAATATGTTTTGACTTTATCACCCATTACAGAAGCGGGGCACAAATTCTGAAACCTTGAAGGACAAAAAAAAAAAAAAAAAAGCTGATCCGCCCATAGTCCCCCCCCCCACCCCCAATTTTAATAGAAGGTTAAAAGACGAAAACAAGTTAGTATGTTCAATGCCTTTATCACAATTTGTTGACACAAATAAAGGCAGAAAGATTTTGTTTAAGCCTTATATATTTGGACAGCAGTCATCCTGAATGGAATGAAAAATTATGCTCGTGTACCAATTTTGAATATTCCTTTTCTTCCTCTTAATAATAATAATAATAAAAATAACAACAACAACAACAATAATAATAATAGTAGTAGTAGTACATGTAATAGTAAATCATAATGATCATCGTCATCAACAGAGTGCCAGCAGGCGCTTGACGTGGCCGTGCTGGTGGACGTGTCGGACAGTATGACGTCAGATGACCTACAGAAGGTGCAGCTGGGTCTTGATGACTTTGTGGATGACCTGAACCTGAGTGACGCTGGGAAACGCATGGCGCTCGTGACCTTCACCTCTGCCCTCCACATGCAGACCTCACTGATGGGCGACCCGACCCAAGTGAAGAACAGCATCCAACGAGTGACGAGAGACCGCGGGCACCCAGACACGGCGCTCGCTATCCAACACATGATGGCGCTCATGGCTTCTCAAGGACGGCCAGGCGTGCCCAAGGTAGGGCTCTGTGTGTTTGGGGGGGGGGGGGGGAGTTTTCCGTTTCACGTGGGGTGTTTTCCAAAAAAAAAAAAAAAAGTAAAATTAAAAAAAAACACTTTTTGGCGTGTGCTGAATACTCTCTCTCTCTCTCTCTCTCTCTCTCTCTCTCTCTCTCTCTCTCTCTCTCTACTTTTTAAACATACACACGTCAGATTTTCGATTTTTTTGGTAAATGTATTCATCAAGCATTTTTCGCTGACATTTTCAGGCGTGTATCGTGATCACGGACGACAACTCAGCCGATCGTCACCAGACGGCGCTGCAGGCGGCGCTGGCCCGGAAGATGGGGATCCAGATGTTAGCTGTGGGCGTGGAGTCCGGTCTGGACTTTGACGAGCTGCACGAGGTGGCGGATGACAGTTACCACTTGCTGTTCGCTGACACCTTTGAGGACCTACCGTCAGTCATGGACCTCATCCCCTCCACCATCTGTCCTGGTCAGTCTCTTCTCCACTGTTTGCTTCTGGCTGTTTGTTTGACTGGTCCTTGGCAGACTTGTTTGACGCCCGTGTGTGTGTGTGTGTGTGTGTGTGTGTGTGTGTGTGTGTGTGTGTGTGTGTGTGTGTGTGTGTGTGTGTGTGTGCGTGCGTGTGTGTATGTGTTGTTGTTGTTGTTGTTGTTGTTGTTGTTGCATCGTCAAATCTCGTACAGCAGTCAGGGACAGGTGTGTTGCTGCGAAATGGTCTCCCCAAATTTTAGCTATAGTTCCAAGAAATCTTGTCTTGAAGGTTGGTTACTGGAGTTATCAGTAAACTGTCTGCACAATGTTCGAGGGTTAGAGTTTGTTCGTTTATAACTAATTGAGTAACTGTAAGAGGTTAATAAGGATCGGCGACTTACACAAAGAGACCGAGTGTATTTTGCGCTGTGTGACACTCCTTGCACGTCCCGCAATGTCAGGCATTCGAGTGCGTGGCTAGTAGTTGTGTCTCTGGTACATCAGCATTAATTTGCCGCGCCTCTTGACGTCATGACACTCGAAAGATGAAAGTGATAAATACACGCAAAGGTAACGTAGTTGTAAACCTAACATATTTCACTTTTTCTTCGCTAAAAAATAAATAAATAAATAAAAGATAAAAAAATAAAATTAAAAAAAATTAAAAAACAGAAGGAAGGGTTTGCATGTATCCCGGCCATGTATGTGATATAAAAAGTTGTAGCGAGAGAGATAACATGACCCGTGCCCCGCCACACGGACACAACCAGTCGTACAGCCAGATAAACCGGCCACAAACAGTGTGTGGAGCGCTTAGCATCCGTCAACAATTTCCAGTTTCGTGTCTTACCCTTCAGTTGCACTAACCGGCCTCACCTAGTCCTACCTCAAACCCTGTCTTCTTTGTCTTTTCGTCTGGAGAGGACGTGTGTAAATAAGGAAATAATTATTTCAATGTGGACAGGCAGTCAGATGTGGCAAAGTTATTAAACAAATAGCTATGTTTCCCACATTACAAGTTCCTTGATGTAGTGGACTAGCATGCGCCGTACGTACCACTACTTGCCGCTCCCTTGCTAATAGAACCTTTATTGACAGAGTGATCGTCGATCGAGATATCGCATAACCTTATAAGGAAAAGGGGGACTGGGATGGCGAACACACACACGCACACACACACACACACACACACACACACACACACACACACACACACACACACACACACACACACAGAATAATTTTTTCATTTATTTAACAACTTCTTATTATAGTGACGGATTCATATTTCTCGTTCTGTCTCCCTTCACTAGCCGCGGGAAGAAACAGGATAACATAGGTCTACCTAGGTCTTTAGATAAGGAATGTTGCGTGCCCTTCTATAGACCTTGTGTTCCTTAGATGCTCACAATAGCTGCGGAAGTTTTCACAATGATTTCAGAAATAGACTCTCATTCCGCTAATGGACATCAGTACGTCTGATTTTTTAACAGCAAGTTTTCCTTTTCTCGCTTTTTGACAAGCGTGTTGTGTCGAGTGTGAAATCGAACAAGCAAGCCGGCCAGCGGGCCATGCCCCGTGTTATCGGATGTTTTGCCCAAACTCCACATAAAACAGGCAGTGAGTGCAAAAGGCAAACTCCACTAGCTCATTTGTTGTGGAATGGCTTGTGCAGATGCTGGCGACACAAGGTAGGGATAAGGGGATGTTAATCGTTCTGAGGGGCTATTGGAGAGTTCGGTCTTTTGAAGTCTTTCTTTATTATTCCAAACACACCCAGTAAAGACAACTTTGACTCCTTTAAATCAACGTTTACGTGACAGAAGACATATACCTAGCTGATTAACTGAAGAACTCTGTCCACAAGGGCAGTAAGGAAATGCCGAAATGATGACAAGAAAGGTATATAGCCTACTTGTTAAGACATTTCAACTCCTTCTGCTAAAACAAATGTATATTTATTTTAAAAAGAAAGAAAAAACGACGTTTGGGAAGTCTTCTTCACATTTCCTCCATTTACTCTGCATGAACTATTACGCAAAGTCAACTGTGAGAGGCCCTTGGCATCATGTGATTGCAAAGAAATTTCTTCTGTGCGATCTGATGTCAATGCGAACTGCGGCATATGAGCACCCAAAAAAAATGTAAAAACATCAACATGCCAGGTGTCGTGTCTTTCCTATTGAAACAACTAAAACAACTTGAAATGACTTCTGATAATATAAAATTCACAATCTGAAAAAAAAAGAGGGAAAAAATGGGAAGACAACATCACTGTCGATAACTAGTACAGTGGAATCCGCGACTCAGACATACGTGATTGAAAGATTACCCTGTCCAAAAAGTGAGAAAGAGACAAACTTTGAGAAGACCTCCAAGTGTACTCGTGACGTCTGTAGGAAATATATAGACAGTTTGCAGGATAGTGACGAGCAAGACGTTTCAAGATTTCCTGTGAAAAGTCCACTCACACTTACGTATCCATAATTTTTACGCAAGGTGCTTCAAGATTTCCTGTTAAAAGTCCACTCACACTTACTTTTCCATTATTTTACGCGAGGTGCTTCACGATTTCCTGTTAAAAGTCCACTCACACTTGTCCATTATTTTACGCAAGGTGCTTCTAGATTTCCCGTTAAAAAGTCCACTCACACTTACTTTTCCATTATTTTACGCGAGGTGCTTCTAGATTTCCTGTTAAAATGTCCACTCATACTTACTTTTCCGTTATTTATGGCAAGCTGCTTCAAGAGTTCCTATTAAAAAGTCCGTTCACACTAACTTTTCCATTACTGTACGCAAGGTGCTTCTAGATTTCCTGTTAAAAGTCCATTCACACCTACTTTTCCATTATTTTACACAAGGTGACAAAGTCCTCAATCGTGACTGAAACTCTATTAGGGCGGAGACAATCATACAGTCGTGAGTTACAAGTGCTGCTGTAAAGTGACGGGTGACTGGCGACGGCTGAGGGGTGGCGGGTGGCGGGTCAAATGGCCAAACACAGCTCGCGATATTGACCGTAATGGCGCTATTTGGTCTTCACTATCCGGGCCTCCTTGACAGCATCACTATCTCCCACAGAACGCATCACAACACAGAGGGAGCTGGTGACACTGAGTATTGTTATGTTTGGTACAGGAACTACAGGTAGGGTTAGGGTTAGGGTTAGGGCCGGCTAGTGCAGGTCAAGCAGCGGGCCAAAGAGATAAGCCTTTTTTCTTTTTCTTTTCTTTTCTATCTTCTGCTGTCATGGTCTTTGGTCATACTACCGTCGCCTGCTGCTTTCTCAAGACGGGCTGAGTTTAATAATAGAAAAAATTATAATGATAGTAATAATAATAATGATAATCTGTTGTGTGAACTCGCTTTTCATTATTAGTTTTCCTAATACAGTATTTCGGCCATGTATGAAGCATTTTCTGAACATCGCAAGTTGATGGCAAAAACGCAAAACCTTCCGAACCTGTACCCCTGCACAAAAAATAAATAAAATAAAATAAAATAAAAATCGCGCGTGAAACCAAAAGTAATGGACGACGAACAAACATACTGTTTTCTGTTCCGAGTAAACACACTTTTAGGTTCCAACTGCCAATTCGGAAGTGTCAGCATCTGATGTAACAACTCTGCGATCTATTCTGAGCGTTTCCCGTGGCGACTAGGAGTGAGGAGAGGAGCGCCCATACTGCTCACATTGCTGGAGTTTACACAAAGACTCTGTGTTCTCACGATACGGAAGGGGAGTGTACACTGATCATTTTGTCATCCACATGTAGATGTATATCACAGCCGTGTTGAGCGGGCGTAATTTCCCTCGCGCTGTGTCGATCATTGATTATACGTTATACACACTTTGCAATACGTAGTTTACGCAGAGACTGACATATTATGTAGTATGTCTCTGGTTTATAATGCCGGTTACAACCGTTGTTGTTGTTGTTGTTGTTGTTGCTGTGTGTGCGTGCGTGCGTGCGTGCGTGCGTGCGTGCGTGCGTGCGTGCGTGTGTGTGTGTGTGTGTGTGTGTGTGTGTGTGCGTGTGTGTGTGTGTGTGTGTGTAGAAGCTGTTTTTACTATGGGATGCGTGGACTTTAAGTGGATGAATTTTCAAGTGTCACTTCGGTACACACACACACACACACACACACACACACACACACACACACACACACACACACACACACACACACACACACACACACACACCGTTCTGTTGGCCCTCCATGCATATATTCTTGTGTTCATGTTCATTGTTTCAAGTGTGTTTTGTGTGTTTGCAGCTGCACATATCCGTGTGTAATTGTGTAGATTAAATTGTGTGTTTTGGAAACCACGTTTGTTTGTTGGTTTCAAGTATGGGTCAGATTCCCAGTGTCTTGTATTTTTTGTTTCTTATCTTGACGTTTTGGAAATCAGATCTGTTGCGCATTTGACTTGTCCACTTACAGAGCTCGTAACACTGGCTTTGCGTGCATCCACTGTGCATTGCATGCCGCGTTATCATATCATTTCATTACTAATAATTTTTAGCATAAAACAAGGCTTCCTTTCTGCTGCTTCCTGTGTAGCAAACTGAGTCTATGTAATAGCCCTCCGTCGTTTGTCGTCTGTCCGTGATAAAACTTTAACACTGGCTCTTTTTCAGATTTTGTAAACAGTAGAAACACCAAACTAAGCACAGTGGTAGTTGGTGACAAGGGCTTTCCAGACAAGCTTCCATGTGTGCAATTTGGGTGACAATGACCTCAGGAGTCAAGGTCACCGGGATTAGGTGAACGTTTCGGAAATTAAAATTTTGGCAGAACACTTGCTTCATCTGCATTGATACTGAGTTAAAGAGGGCTAATGCTGCCATTGTTATATTCACAGGTCGTTGTGAGCTGTTTTCGTGGTATCTATCATCACACCACTTAGACACCTGGACAATGAGTGACAGTGTCTGTAATGCTGGCATTGAGCCAACAGAAGCGTACTCGATGACGCGGTGTCCACACTGAGCGCTTCAGTAGTGTAACAATAATCGTAGAATTTGAATGTTCGCCCGCTCGCGCAAAGCGTAAACAAGAGTGTACCGCATTAAGAGCTGTACTAATCATCAAGATAGAGTATTTCGAACACTGATACAGGCGCACTTACCAGCGAAACTGTTCCAAAACAGCACAGATGGAATTAGCCCGTATAAAAGAAAGCCTATTTTAGCGACCTCTAGTGAAGGTCAATGTCAAGGTCACACGTGAGTCATAAAGGCTTAACCCTAACTGGCCCTAGTCATAAAGGCTTAACCCTACCCCTAGTTTACTTACATGATAGGCTGAATATGTGTGAAATTTGCATGTTTTGTGGTGAACTAATCTACTAAATGTCTCTGTAAGCTGTGTGTGCAGGCTTTTTCAGTTTAACCCGACTAACAAGGGATTTTTTTTTCTTTGCATGTTCCTCAATAGACCCCACCACCACATCAACAACTACTACCACCACAACTACCGAAATTTCTCATATCCGCCCAACCAAGTATCCCAAACCCACACCAAACAACTTAAGATCACCACGCCCATACAGAACTCCGCCTGTTCTTAACTTGCCTTCCCCACCTCACAGACCTCCTGTCGTGCCAGGAACAGTAACTGCGCCCCACAAAGTCCCGCCGCTTCCCTCCATAGTCACCCCGCCCTACTCAGGTCAGCTCACAACACCCAGGCCCGACCCACAAACTCCGCTACCCAGCTCCGCCACAGCCGTCTTTTCGGACGACACGGGTACCCCGGCACTGCCTTTCAAAACACCACCCATTCACGTCAGGATGCTATCACCAGCACCAGTTACTGGGCTTCCACCATTAGTGGGGCAACCAAGTTCTCCGCACACTGACATTCCGCATGCTATTCCCACGAAAAATCCTGACAATCCTGACGTGCAGACGCCAGATCCTGACTACCCGTTTGCTGTCCCCACACCGAGGCCTCACAATCCTGGAGTGTCTACACCAAATCCTTACAATCCTAATACTGTTCCCACGACAAATCCTGACAACCCAGGCCTAAACACACCAGATCCCGATCACCCTTTTGCTATTCCCACACCGAGGCCTCACAATCCTGGCGTGTCTACACCAAATCCTGACAAATTTCCCACGTTAAATCCAGACAGTCCTGATAGTGTGAAGACAACACCAGATCCTAACCATCCTTTTGCTGTCCCGACACCAAGGCCTCACGATCCTGATGTGTTCCCACCAAATCCTGACAATGCTAATACTGTTCCCACGACAAATCCTGTTAATCCTAATACTGCTCCCACGACAAATCCTGACAACCCAGACCTAAATACACCAAACCCTGACCATCCTATTGCTGTTCCAACACCAAAGCCTCACAATCCCGGTGTGTATAGACCAAATCCTGACAATCCCAATACTGCTCCGACGACAAATCCTAACCTACTTACACCTGACCCTGATCATCCTTTCGCTGTTCCCACAGCAAGACATAATCCTGCTGTGTCTACACTAAGTCCTCATAACCCTGATAGTGTTACCGCAACACCAGATCCTGACCACCCTTTTGCTGTCCCCACACAGAGGCCTCACAATGCTGGTTTGCCTACACCAAATCATGGCAGTCCTAATACTGTTCCCACGCAAAATCCTCTCCACCCGTTTCCTGTCCCCACACCAAGATCTCATAATCCCGATTATTCTACACCAAATCCTGACAATCCTAACGCAATTCTCACAAAACACCCTGACGTGCACACACCAAATCCTGACCATCCGTTTGCTGTGCCCACGGCGATTCCTCACACTTCCGGTGTACCGACACAAAATTCAGGCAATCCTGGTGTTTCCACATCAAATCCAGACGTGCATACACTAGATCCTGACCACCCTTACGCTGTCCCAATGCCAAGGACCCACACTTCTGGCAATCCACTTCAAACACCAAACCCTCATAATCCTAGTGCTCCTGGTGCAACACACGGTCCGCCCACCGTCCTTGTCCACATTCCAACGTACAAAACTCCGCCCTTTCCACAAACAGCGGTGCCTCCATACGCCACACCACCGTTGATCGTTCCGGCCAATCCAACTTCACCCACAACTACTAAGAAGCCTGACAACCTTGTCACTGTCAGCAAACCAACCTACAAAACGCCACCAATTCGTCAAACAGCGGTGCCTCCATACGCCACACCACCGTTGATCGTTCCTGCCAATCCAACTTCACCCTCAACTACTAAAAAGCCGAACAGCCCTGATACTCCCAGTACAACAACCTTCAAAACGCCAGCGATTCCTAAAATAGCGGTTCCTCCGTATGCCATTCCAGCCAATCCAGCTTCATCCACAACTACTAAGAAGCCTGACAATCCTTCAAATCTCAGCACATCAACCTTCAGAACGCCAACAATTCCTAAAACAGCGGTTCCCTCATATGCCACACAACCGATGATCGTTCCAACCAACCCAACTTCATCGACATCCACAACTACTAAGAAGCCTGACAATCCAATCACTCTCAGCACATCAACCTTCAGAACAGCTGGTGTGTCTACACCAAACCCTTCTATTCCTAGTGGTTCTCTCACCACAAAAAGCGGTTACGGCACCCCAACCCTCAAACCTCCTGCTATGTCGACACAAAACCCTTCTATTCCGACTGGTTCTCTCGCCACAAAAAGCGGTTATGTCACCCCAACCCTCAAACCTCCTGGTATGTCGACACCAAACCCTTCTATTCCCACTGGTTCTCTCATTACAAAAACTGGTGCTGGTGTCGTTACACGCACTCCACCCACTGTCCTTGTTCACACCCCAACATACAAAACTCCGCCCTTTCCACAAACAGCGGTGCCTCCATACGCCACACCACCGTTGATCGTTCCGGCCAATCCAACTTCACCCACAACTACTAAGAAGCCGAACAGCCCTGATACTCCCAGTACAACAACCTTCAAAACGCCAACGATTCCTAAAACAGCGGTTCCTCCGTATGCTACACCGCCACTGATCATTCCAGCCAATCCAACTTCACCAACAACCACTAAGAAGCCTGCCAGTCCTGCCACTGTGAACAGACCAACCTACAAAACGCCACCAAGTCCTAAAACAATGGTGCCTCCATACGCCACACCAACCATTCCAGCCAATCCGACTTCATCCACAACTACTAAGAAGCCTGACAATCCTGCCACTGTAATCAGACCAACCTACAAAACGCCACCAGTTCGTCAAACAATGGTGCCTCCATATCTCACACCACCACTGAACATTCCCGCGAACCATACTTCATCGGCACCAACAACTACTAAGACGTCTCACATCATTGATCTCAGTACATCAACCTCCAAAGCGGCAACGATTCCTAAAACAGCGGCTCCTCCGTATGCCACGCCAACGTTGATCGTTCCAGCCAATCCAACTTCATCTACACCCGTGCCTTCCACTGTGGGCACAACAACCCTCAAACTTCCTGGTATGTCGACACCAAGCCCGTCTATTCCGACTGGTTCTCTCACCACAAAAAGCGGTTACGGCACCCCAACCCTCAAACCTCCTGGTATGTCGACACCAAGCCCGTCTATTCCGAGTGGTTCTCTCACCACAAAAAGTGGTTACGGCACCCCAACCCTCAAACCTCCTGGTATGTCGACACCAAACCCTTCTATTCCAACTGGTTCTCTCACCACAAAAAGCGGTTATGTCACCCCAACCCTTAAACCTACGGGTATGTCGACACCAAACCCTTCTATTCCGAGTGGTTCTCTCACAACAAATACCGGTTACGGCACCCCAACCCTCAAACCTCCTGGTATGTCGACACCAAACCCTTCTATTCCGACCGGTTCTCTCACCACAAAAAGCGGTTATGTCACCCCAACCCTCAAACCTCCTGTTATGTCGACACCAAACCCTTCTATTCCGACCGGTTCTCCTCACCACAAAAAGCGGTTCACGGCACCCCAACCCTCAAACCTCCAAGTATGTCGACACCAAAACCCTTCCATTCCGAGTGGTTCTCTCACAACAAAAAGCGGTTACGGTACCCCAACCCTCAAACCTCCTGCTATGTCGACACCAAACCCTTCTATTCCAACTGGTTCTCTCACCACAAAAAGCGGTTATGTCACCCCAACCCTTAAACCTACGGGTATGTCGACACCAAACCCTTCTATTCCGAGTGGTTCTCTCACAACAAAAACCGGTTACGGCACCCCAACCCTCAAACCTCCTGTTATGTCGACACCAAACCCTTCTATTCCGACCGGTTCTCTCACCACAAAAAGCGGTTACGGCACCCCAACCCTCAAACCTCCAAGTACGTCGACACCAAACCCTTCTATTCCGAGTGGTTCTCTCACAACAAAAAGCGGTTACGGCACCCCAACCCTCAAACCTCCTGGTATGTCGACACCAAACCCGTCTATTCCCACTGGTTCTCTCACAACAAAAACCGGTTACGGCACCCCAACCCTCAAACCTCCAAGTATGTCGACACCAAACCCGTCTATTCCGAGTGGTTCTCTCACCACAAAAAGCGGTTACGGTACCCCAACCCTCAAACCTCCTGTTATGTCGACACCAGTCCGGTCTCTTCCCACTGGGTCTCTCACCACAAAAAGCGGCTATATCACCCCAACCCTCAAACCTCCTGGTATGTCGACACCAAACCCTTCTATTCCGACTGGTTCTCTCACCACAAAAAGCGGTTATGTCATTCCTACCCTCAAACCTCCTGGTATGTCGACACCAAACCCTTCTATTACCACTGGTTCTCTCACCACAAAAAGCGGTTATGTCGTCCCTACCCTCAAACCTCCTGGACTGTCGACACCAAACCCGTCTATTCCCACTGGTTCTCTCACCACAAAAAGCGGTTACGGAACCCCAACCCTCAAACCTCCTGTTATGTCGACACAATACCCTTCTATTCCGACCGGTTCTCTCACCACAAAAAGCGGTTACGGCACCCCAACCCTCAAACCTACTGCTATGTCGACACCAAGCCCGTCTATTCCGAGTGGTTCTCTCACAACAAAAACCGGTTACGGCACCCCAACCCTCAAACCTCCAAGTATGTCGACACCAGTCCCTTCTATTCCGACTGGTTCTCTCACCACAAAAAGCGGCTATATCACCCCAACCCTCAAACCTCCTGGTATGTCGACACCAAACCCTTCTATTCCGACCGGTTCTCTCACCACAAAAAGCGGTTACGGCATCCCAACCCTCAAACCTTCAAGTATGTCGACATCAAACCCTTCTATTCCCACTGGTTTTCGGACCACAATTAGTGGAAATGGCACCCCAACCCTCAAACCTGGTGTGTCGGTACCAAACCCTTCTATTCCGACTGGTTCTCTCACCACAAAAAGCGGTTACGGCACCCCAACCCTCAAGCCTCCTGGTATATCGACACCAATCCCTTCTATTCCGACTGGTTCTCTCACAACAAAAAGCGGTTACGGCACCCCAACCCTCAAACCTCCTGGTATATCGACACCAATCCCTTCTATTCCGACTGGTTCTCTCACAACAAAAAGCGGTTATGTCACCCCAACCCTCAAACCTCCTGGTATATCGACACCAATCACTTCTATTCCGACTGGTTCTCTCACAACAAAAAGCGGTTACGGCACCCCAACCCTCAAACCTCCTGGTATGTCGACACCAAACCCGTCTATTCCGACCGGTTCTCTCACAACAAAAACCGGTTACGGCACCCCAACCCTCAAACCTCCAAGTATGTCGACACCAAACCCGTCTATTCCCACTGGTTTTCGGACCACAATAAGTGGAAATGGCACCCCAACCCTCAAACCTGGTATATCGACACCAATCCCTTCTATTCCGACTGGTTCTCTCACAACAAAAAGCGGTTACGGCACCCCAACCCTCAAACCTCCTGGTATATCGACACCAATCCCTTCTATTCCGACTGGTTCTCTCACAACAAAAAGCGGTAATGTCACCCCAACCCTCAAACCTCCTGGTATATCGACACCAATCACTTCTATTCCGACTGGTTCTCTCACAACAAAAAGCGGTTACGGCACCCCAACCCTCAAACCTCCTGGTATGTCGACACCAAACCCGTCTATTCCGACCGGTTCTCTCACAACAAAAACCGGTTACGGCACCCCAACCCTCAAACCTCCAAGTATGTCGACATCAAACCCTTCTATTCCCACTGGTTTTCGGACCACAATAAGTGGAAATGGCACCCCAACCCTCAAACCTGGTATATCGACACCAATCACTTCTATTCCGACTGGTTCTCTCACAACAAAAAGCGGTTACGGCACCCCAACCCTCAAACCTCCTGGTATGTCGACACCAAACCCGTCTATTCCGACCGGTTCTCTCACAACAAAAACCGGTTACGGCACCCCAACCCTCAAACCTCCAAGTATGTCGACACCAAACCCGTCTATTCCGACCGGTTCTCTCACCACAAAAAGCGGTTACGGCACCCCAACCCTCAAACCTACTGCTATGTCGACACCAAGCCCGTCTATTCCGAGTGGTTCTCTCACAACAAAAACCGGTTACGGCACCCCAACCCTCAAACCTCCAAGTATGTCGACACCAGTCCCTTCTATTCCGACTGGTTCTCTCACCACAAAAAGCGGCTATATCAGCCCAACCCTCAAACCTCCTGGTATGTCGACACCAAACCCTTCTATTCCGACCGGTTCTCTCACCACAAAAAGCGGTTACGGCATCCCAACCCTCAAACCTTCAAGTATGTCGACATCAAACCCTTCTATTCCCACTGGTTTTCGGACCACAATTAGTGGAAATGGCACCCCAACCCTCAAACCTGGTGTGTCGGCACCAAACCCTTCTATTCCGACTGGTTCTCTCACCACAAAAAGCGGTTACGGCACCCCAACCCTCAAGCCTCCTGGTATATCGACACCAATCCCTTCTATTCCGACTGGTTCTCTCACAACAAAAAGCGGTTACGGCACCCCAACCCTCAAACCTCTTGGTATATCGACACCAATCCCTTCTATTCCGACTGGTTCTCTCACAACAAAAAGCGGTTATGTCACCCCAACCCTCAAACCTCCTGGTATATCGACACCAATCACTTCTATTCCGACTGGTTCTCTCACAACAAAAAGCGGTTACGGCACCCCAACCCTCAAACCTCCTGGTATGTCGACACCAAACCCGTCTATTCCGACCGGTTCTCTCACAACAAAAACCGGTTACGGCACCCCAACCCTCAAACCTCCAAGTATGTCGACACCAAACCCTTCTATTCCGAGTGGTTCTCTCACCACAAAAAGCGGTTACGGTACCCCAACCCTCAAACCTCTTGTTATGTCGACACCAGTCCCGTCTCTTCCCACTGGTTCTCTCACCACAAAAAGCGGCTATATCACCCCAACCCTCAAACCTCCTGGTATGTCGACACCAAACCCTTCTATTCCGACTGGTTCTCTCACCACAAAAAGCGGTTATGTCATTCCTACCCTTAAACCTCCTGGTATGTCGACACCAAACCCTTCTATTCCCACTGGTTCTCTCACCACAAAAAGCGGTTATGTCGTCCCTACCCTCAAACCTCCTGGACTGTCGACACCAAACCCTTCTATTCCCACTGGTTCTCTCACCACAAAAAGCGGTTATGTCACCCCAACCCTGAAACCTCCTGGTATGTCGACACCAAACCCTTCTATTCCGACCGGTTCTCTCACCACAAAAAGCGGTTACGGCACCCCAACCCTCAAACCTCCTGTTATGTCGACACCAAACCCTTCTATTCCGACTGGTTCTCTCACCACAAAAAGCGGTTACGGCACCCCAACCCTCAAACCTCCTGGTATGTCGACATCAAACCCTTCTATTCCGAGTGGTGTTCGGACCACAATAAGTGGAAATGGCACCCCAACCCTCAAACCCGGTGTATCGACACCAAACCCTTCTACTCCGACTGGTTCTCTCACCACAAAAACCGGTCATGTCATCCCTACCCTTAAACCTCCAGATATGTCGACACCAAACCCTTCTATTCCCACTGGTTCTCTCACCACAAAAAGCGGTTATGTCGTCCCTACCCTCAAACCTCCTGGACTGTCGACACCAAACCCTTCTATTCCCACTGGTTCTCTCACCACAAAAAGCGGTTACGGCACCCCAACCCTCAAACCTCCTGTTATGTCGACACCATACCCTTCTATTCCGACCGGTTCTCTCACCACAAAAAGCGGTTACGGCACCCCAACCCTCAAACCTACTGCTATGTCGACACCAAGCCCGTCTATTCCGAGTGGTTCTCTCACAACAAAAGCCGGTTACGGCACCCCAACCCTCAAACCTCCAAGTATGTCGACACCAGTCCCTTCTATTCCGACTGGTTCTCTCACCACAAAAAGCGGCTATATCACCCCAACCCTCAAACCTCCTGGTATGTCGACACCAAACCCTTCTATTCCGACCGGTTCTCTCACCACAAAAAGCGGTTACGGCACCCCAACCCTCAAACCTCCTGTTATGTCGACACCAAACCCTTCTATTCCGACCGGTTCTCTCACCACAAAAAGCGGTTACGGCACCCCAACCCTCAAACCTCCAAGTATGTCGACACCAAACCCTTCTATTCCGAGTGGTTCTCTCACAACAAAAACCGGTTACGGCACCCCAACCCTCAAACCTCCAAGTATGTCGACATCAGTCCCTTCTATTCCGACTGGTTCTCTCACCACAAAAAGCGGCTATATCACCCCAACCCTAAAACCTCCTGGTATGTCGACACCAAACCCTTCTATTCCGACCGGTTCTCTCACCACAAAAAGCGGTTACGGCACCCCAACCCTCAAACCTCCTGTTATGTCGACACCAAACCCTTCTATTCCGACCGGTTCTCTCACCACAAAAAGCGGTTACGGCACCCCAACCCTCAAACCTCCAAGTATGTCGACACCAGTCCCTTCTATTCCGACTGGTTCTCTCACCACAAAAAGCGGCTATATCACCCCAACCCTCAAACCTCCTGTTATGTCGACACCAAACCCTTCTATTCCGATCGGTTCTCTCACCACAAAAAGCGGTTACGGCACCCCAACCCTCAAACCTCCTGGTATGTCGACATCAAACCCTTCTATTCCGAGTGGTGTTCGGACCACAATAAATGGAAATGGCACCCCAACCCTCAAACCCGGTGTATCGACACCAAACCCTTCTATTCCGACTGTTTCTCTCACAACAAAAAGCGGTTACGGCACCCCAATCCTCAAACCTCCTGGTATATCGACACCAATCCCTTCTATTCCGACTGGTTCTCTCACAACAAAAAGCGGTAATGTCACCCCAACCCTCAAACCTCCTGGTATGTCGACACCAAACCCTTCTATTCCGATCGGTTCTCTCACCACAAAAAGCGGTTACGGCACCCCAACCCTCAAACCTCCTGGTATGTCGACACCAAACCCTTCTATTCCGAGTGGTGTTCGGACCACAATAAATGGAAATGGCACCCCAACCCTCAAACCCGGTGTATCGACACCAAACCCTTCTATTCCGACTGGTTCTCTCACCACAAAAAGCGGTTACGGCACCCCAACCCTCAAACCTCCTGGTATATCGACACCAATCCCTTCTATTCCGACTGGTTCTCTCACAACAAAAAGCGGTAATGTCACCCCAACCCTCAAACCTCCTGGTATATCGACACCAATCACTTCTATTCCGACTGGTTCTCTCACAACAAAAAGCGGTTACGGCACCCCAACCCTCAAACCTCCTGGTATATCGACACCAGTCCCTTCTATTCCGACTGGTTCTCTCACCACAAAAAGCGGTTATGTCACCCCAACCCTCAAATCTCCTGGTATATCTATAAACCACGTAAAAATCAAACCTTCTGGTATGTCGACACCAAACCCTTCTATTCCGACTGGTTCTCTCACCACAAAAAGCGGTTATATCACCCCAACCCTCAAACCTACTGCTATATCGACACCAATCCCTTCTATTCCCACTGGTTCTCTCACCACAAAAAGCGGTTATGTCACCCCAACCCTAAAACCTCCTGGTATGTCGACATCAAAACCTATTCCGAGTGGTTCTCTCACCACAAAAAGCGGATATGGCACCCCAACTCTCAAACCTCCGACACCAAAACCTTCTATTCCGAGTGGTTTTGGGACCACACTTAGTGGAAATGGCACCCCAACCCTCAAACCTCCTGGTATGTCGACAAACCCTTCTATTCCGAGTGGTTCTCTCACCACAAAAAAAGGTTACGGCACCCCAACCCTCAAACCTAGTATGTCGACACCAAGCCCGTCTATTCCGAGTGGTTCTCTCACCACAAAGAGCGGTTACGTCATCCCAACCCTCAAACCTCCTGGTATGTCGACACCAAACCCTTCTATTTCGACTGGTTTTCGGACCACATTAAGTGGAAATGGCACCCCAACCCTCAAACCTCCTGGTATGTCGACACCAAACCCTTCTATTCCGAGTGGTTCTCTCACCACAAAAAGCGGTTACGGCACCCCAACCCTCAAACCTACGGGTATGTCGACACCAAACCCTTCTATTCCGAGTGGTTCTCTCACAACAAAAAGTGGTAACGGCACCCCAACCCTCAAACCTACGGGTATGTCGACACCAAACCCTTCTATTCCGAGTGGTTCTCTCACCACAAAAACCGGTTACGGCACCCCAACCCTCAAACCTCCTGGTATGTCGACACCAAACCCTTCTATTCCGAGTGGTTCTCTCACCACAAAAAGTGGTTACGGCACCCCAACCATCAAACATCCTGTTATGTCGACACCAAACCCTTCTATTCCGAGTGGTTCTCTCACCACAAAAAGCGGTTACGGCACGCCAACCCTCAAACCTCCTGGTATGTCGACACCAAATCCGTCTATTCCGAGTGGTTCTCTCACCACAAAAAGCGGTTATGTCACCCCAACCTTCAAACCACCTGGTATGTCGACACCAAACCCGTCTATTTCAAGTGGTTCGTTCACGACAAATAACGGTTACGGCACTCCAACCTACAAATCTCCTGGATATCCAACTACAAGCACACAGCAGCCATACGTGTCTGGGCATGACCATCTTGTGCCGCATCTTGCATCCACGACAACGCCTGCTCCTGATACACTAAAACCTGGCGTTACGACAACCATAAATCCTATCAATGTCACGCCATCTAATCCTGGCAATGTCACACCTCAAAATCCTACCACCCAAAACCCAGATATTGTCACACCGCTCAATCCTGACAGTCCTACACCACTCAATCCTTATATTCCAAACACTAACACACCAATCATTACTGTCTCGCCTCCTTTGAATCCCACAACAAACCCTAACAACATTACTCCATTGAATCCTGACAGTCCTACACCTCTCAATCCTGATACTCCAAACACTAACACACCACTCATTCCTGGTACTGTCTCGCCTCCACTGAATCCCACAACAAACCCTAACAACATTACTCCATTGAATCCTGACAGTCCTACACCTCTCAATCCTGATACTCCAAACACTAACACACCACTCATTCCTGGTACTGTCTCGCCTCCACTGAATCCCACAACAAACCCTAACAACATTACTCCATTGAATCCTGACACCCTACACCTCTCAATCCTGATACTCCAAACACTAACACACCACTCATTCCTGGTACTGTCTCGCCTCCATTGAATCCAACAACAAATCCTGACAATGTCACACCACTCAGTCCTGTCAGTCCTACACCACTCAATCCTGATACTCCAAACACTAACACACCACTCATTCCTGGTACTGTCTCGCCTCCACTGAATCCCACAACAAACCCTGACAACATTACTCCATTGAATCCTGACAGTCCTACACCTCTCAATCCTGATACTCCAAACACTAACACACCACTCATTCCTGGTACTGTCTCGCCTCCACTGAATCCCACAACAAACCCTAACAACATTACTCCATTGAATCCTGACAGTCCTACACCACTCAATCCTGATACTCCAAACACTAACACACCACTCATTCCTGGTACTGTCTCGCCTCCACTGAATCCCACAACAAACCCTGACAACATTACTCCATTGAATCCTGACAGTCCTACACCACTCAATCCTGATACTCCAAACACTAACACACCACTCATTCCTGGTACTGTCTCGCCTCCACTGAATCCACAACAAACCCTGACAACATTACTCCATTGAATCCTGACAGTCCTACACCTCTCAATCCTGATACTCCAAACACTAACACACCACTCATTCCTGGTACTGTCTCGCCTCCACTGAATCCCACAACAAACCCTGACAACATTACTCCATTGAATCCTGACAGTCCTACACCTCTCAATCCTGATACTCCAAACACCAACACACCACTCATTCCTGGTACTGTCTCGCCTCCATTGAATCCCACAACAACCCTGACAACATTACTCCATTGAATCCTGACAGTCCTACACCACCAATCCTGATACTCCAAGCACCAACACACCACTCATTCCTGGTACTGTCTCGCCTCCATTGAATCCAATAACGAATCCTAACAACGTCACACCACTCAGTCCTGTCAGTCCTACATCTCTCAATCCTGATACTCCAAACACTAACACACCACTCATTCCTGGTGCTGTCTCGCCTCCACTGAATCCCACAACAAACCCTGATAATATTACTCCATTGAATCCTGACACTCCTACACCTCTCAATCCTGACACACCAAACACTAACACACCACTCATTCCTGGTACTGTCTCGCCTTCATTAAATCCAACAACAAACCCTGACAACATTACTCCATTGAATCCTGACAGTCCTACACCTCTCAATCCTGATAGTCCAAACACTAACACACCACTCATTCCTGGTACTGTCTCCCCGCCATGGAATCGCACAACAAACCCTGACAACATTACTCCATTGAATCCTGACAGTCCTACACCACTCAGTCCTGTTACTCCAAACACTAACACACCACTCATTCCTGGTACTGTCTCGCCTCCATTAAATCCCACAACAAACCCTGACAACATTACTCCATTGAATCCTGACACTCCTACACCTTTCAATCCTGATACACCAAACACTAACACACCACTCATTCCTGGTACTGTCTCGCCTCCATTGAATCCAACAACAAATCCTGACAATGTCACACCACTCAGTCCTGTCAGTCCTACACCACTCAATCCTGATACTCCAAACACTAACACACCACTCATTCCTGGTACTGTCTCGCCTCCATTGAATCCCACAACAAACCCTGACAACATTACTCCATTGAATCCTGACAGTCCTACACCTCTCAATCCTGATACTCCAAACACTAACACACCACTCATTCCTGGTACTGTCTCGCCTCCATTAAATCCCACAACAAACCCTGACACTGTCACTACATTGAAACCTGACAATCCTACGCCACTCAATCCTGATACTCCTACACCTTTCAATCCTGATATTCCAAACACTAACACACCACTCACTACTGTCTCGCCTCCTCTTAGTCCCACAACAGATCCTGACAACGTTACTCCATTAAATCCTGACAGTCCTACACCTCTCAATCCTCACAGTACTACACCTCCCAATTCTGATACTTCAAACACAAATACACCACTCATTCCTCATACTGTTACGTCTCCCACACAAACACCACTCACCCATCAGACCCTGACACAAGCACCACCCACCCACCAAACTATCACACAAACGCCACCCACCCATCAAACTATCGCACAAACGCCACCCACCCATCAAACTATCACACAAGCTCCACCCACCCATCAAACTATCACACAAACGCCACCCACCCATCAAAACGCACCCACCCCATCAAACTATCACACAACGCCACCCACCCATCAAACTATCACACAAACGCCACACACAACACCCCACACACCCATCAAACTATCACACAAACGCCACACACCCATCAAACTATCACACAAACGCCACCCACCCATCAAACTATCACACAAGCTCCACCCACCCATCAAACCCTGACACACGGAGCAGTGACGCCCCATATTGTGACACCGACGCCGACACAAATCCCTGTAACAACTGATGTGGTGCTTTCGTCTCCCACACCTCAAACAGTCACGCCATCTTCACAACCCGGAACAGGGTTGTCCACTCAAATATCCACCACAGCCGCTTCCTCCACCACTCCCTCCCCCTCCCCCTCCCCCTCTCAATCTCCCTGCCCTACAGCTTGTCCAAACCAACCAATAATCACTGTACCTGTGTGGCTGCCACCCTTCACAGGCACAGGCACCGGCACCCTGCCCCCACCCATACTCGGCTACACTCTTGGTTACATCACAGTGCCTGTACTAGTGCCCACACACATTCCCAACATACCACCTGCAGTTAATTGTCCACACACACAAACACCCCCAGCCACACCAGGATCTCCTGCGACAAGCACCACCTCTCTCGGCAGCACCACTCCCACAGGTGCTGTACCATCACAAACTATACCCACCCAAACGACGTTACATTACACCCCCAGTGGTGCTGTACCATCACAAACTATATCCACCCAAACAACGTTACATACCACCCCCAGTGGTGCTGTACCATCACAAACTATACCCACCCAAACAACGTTACATTCCATAACTAGTGGTGCTGTACCATCACAAGCTGTACCCACCCAAACGACGTTACATACCACCCCCAGTGGTGCTGTACCATCACAAACTATACCCACCCAAACAACGTTACATTCCATAACTAGTGGTGCTGTACCATCACAAACTATACCCACCCAAACAACGTTACATTCCATAACTAGTGGTGCTGTACCATCACAAGCTGTACCCACCCAAACAACGTTACATACCACCCCCAATGGTGCTGTACCATCACAAACTATATCCACCCAAACAACGTTACATTCCACGCCCAATGGTGCTGTACCATCACGAACTATACCCACCCAAACAACGTTACATACCACCCCCATTGGTGCTGTACCATCACAAACTATACCCACCCAAACAACGTTACATACCACCCCCATTGGTACTGTGCCATCACAAACTATACCCACCCAAACAACGTCACATTCCACGCCCAATGGTGCTGTACCATCACGAACTATACCCACCCAAACAACGTTACATACCACCCCCATTGGTGCTGTACCATCACAAACTATACCCACCCAAACAACGTTACATACCACCCCCATTGGTACTGTGCCATCACAAACTATACCCACCCAAACAACGTCACATTCCACGCCCAATGGTGCTGTACCATCACGAACTATACCCACCCAAACAACGTTACATACCACCCCCATTGGTGCTGTACCATCACAAACTATACCCACCCAAACAACGTTACATTCCATCCCCAACGGTGCTGTGCCATCACAAACTATACCCACCCAAACAACGTCACATTCCACACCCATTATGCCCACGCTGCCCCAAACCACGGCAACCCCAGGCACACCATCGCTGATATCGTCTTCCAGGCCCACGGGACAGCAGACCACGTCATCGCTTGTCAGCCACTCCATCGTGCATCATATAACTTCCCCGCCTACCGTCAGAGGTTAAGTTAAACTCCACCCTCATCGTAGCAAACCGTGTGTGTGTGTGTGTGTGTGTGTGTGTGTGTGTGTGTGTGTGTGTGTGTGTGTGTGTGTGTGTGTGTGTAGGAAATCATGACTAATTTCCTCTCCTGAGTAACGTTTTAGAGCCTCGCTTTAAGGACGGGTGCTTTGTGGACTGTATTGCTCGTTTAAGATTACTAACATATGCATGGCAATTGATCCGTAGTTCTTGCATGGCATGGTTATGATAAGTATATGCAAAATAACGGGGAGACAGGCTTTGTTAGTTGTGGTCACAAGCGAGCTTTTGTCCCAAGGAATGGAAAGGAAGGGGATGGAAAGAAAATTCTGACTGCCGAGAGAGCATCGCAGTG
The DNA here is from genome assembly GCA_018292915.2 of Batillaria attramentaria. Lineage (NCBI taxonomy): Eukaryota > Metazoa > Mollusca > Gastropoda > Batillariidae > Batillaria > Batillaria attramentaria. The sequence goes on along the minus strand of JACVVK020000114.1, from coordinate 462,165 downwards.
AACTGGGATTTTCATGCCTCAGTCGTACTCATTTTGTCGCAACAGCTTCAGGGACAACAACAAGGGCGACAACTCCAAGTTCTAAACCTCCCTCCTCCTCCACCACCCACCCCACAGGTCCGAACACCCCAAAGAAGACAACACCGGCCAGGGTGACCACACCCACTCCCCGTGTGACCACTACCAAAAAGACCACTCCCTCCACGACAACGCCCAAACCAACGACTACCAGCACTCAACCTCCAGCGGTCAGCAGCACACCAAAGCCAGACAGGCCAGGTTGGTAGGCAGCAGCAGCTGGTGACGTGTATCGGTTAATGTACATGTATCAAAGACCTTGGAAACAAGGTCTGTATCAAAGACCTTGGAATCAGACCTTGTTTCCAAGATCTTTGCATGTATGATGTTAAAGGCAAAGAAGCAGCACTGTTATCTGAGTCATCTTCACTCAGACGTCACCCGTTTCTCTCTCTCTCTCTCTCTCTCTGAACTTCAGAGCTTTGCCACACTGACTAACCTGCTGTATGCTTGCGAAAATGAAAATCACATGACTGTGTATACAAGTACATATGTGTGTGTGTATATAATGTAATGACACCATATCATCGCCAACATGAACGTTGTTCGTCGCTGTAATCGGTCATCATGTTGTCACGTGGCACCGGCAACTAATATAAATGTCCACAAAATGTTATGCGTTGATGACACAAAGTACGGACATTGTCTTGTATTGCGGGGATTGTGTCTCGCGTAGCTGCTCGTTTGCCTGCTGTACGCCTCGTAATTGTATTGTTCATGTGTGTTGCCGGTTTCCAGCGACGCAGCTTGCTGCTGGCCTTGTGTGTGGTTGTCTGTCTTATGTAACAGTGTGTGTCTGCTGTAAATGTCACTGACCTGAACACATCACGTGACGATTGTATCCAGGGAGCTGATGCATGAAAAGAGACTAGACTAGTCTGAGACTTAGCTCTAATTTCAGACATATTTACATCGGGACAAGTAACAGCGTGTACTACAATTTAGACCCTGAAATAGTCGTTCCCTTTCTTTAGTCTCCGTTCATGCATCTCGTACTAATCATTTAGTATCCGCTTAGTCAAGCTAGTCTCGGACTTACGTCCTCCGTGCTTCAGACGCTGAAGACTGCATGTGTAAAATGCCGTTAATACCTTATATAACCGTATGTGTGTGCCGGCTTACATTGTTTGTGTAGTAATATTCCTAACATATTAACATTTGACGCTTGCTTCAGCCATGTCAGAATTATGTGTCAAACTGTAACATATGTCATCTGCTACATGACGTATTGTACAACAAGAAATGACGTGTGTTGGACTGATTTACTCGTTGGTTTCAATATGTTTGTACTAACACTGGTTTTCTGTTCATTGTCGTGTTTAGACCTTTCATTTGTCCTGCTTCTGTGCTGCTGCAAAGCTGTATACGCCAGCGTACGCTGTTAAGTGTTATTGTCTGTTACACTGTTACACTGTATACCCATGTGGGCGAGCTACACAGTATGTCGGGAATAATCTGCGCACTGTGCTGTACAGCAAAAAGCAAGTGCTAGTCCCAACACTGTACAGCATATTGCAAGTGCTAGTCCCAACACTGTACAGCATATTGCAAGTGCTAGTCCCAACACTGTACAGCATATTGCAAGTGCTAGTCCCAACACTGTACAGCATACTGCAAGTGCTAGTCCCAACACTGTACAGCATACTGCAAGTGCTAGTGCCAACACTGTACAGCATACTGCAAGTGCTAGTCCCAACACTGTACAGCATATTGCAAGTGCTAGTGCCAACACTGTACAGCATACTGCAAGTGCTAGTCCCAACACTGTACAGCATATTGCAAGTGCTAGTGCCAACACTGTACAGCATACTGCAAGTGCTAGTCCCAACACTGTACAGCATATTGCAAGTGCTAGTGCCAACACTGTACAGCATACTGCAAGTGCTAGTCCCAACACTGTACAGCATACTGCAAGTGCTCGTCCCAACACTGTACAGCATACTGCAAGTGCTAGTCCCAACACTGTACAGCATACTGCAAGTGCTCGTCCCAACACTGTACAGCATACTGCAAGTGCTAGTGCCAACACTGTACAGCATACTGCAAGTGCTCGTCCCAACACTGTACAGCATACTGCAAGTGCTCGTCCCAACACTGTACAGCATACTGCAAGTGCTAGTGCCAACACTGTACAGCATACTGCAAGTGCTCGTCCCAACACTGTACAGCATACTGCAAGTGCTCCTCCCAACACTGTACAGCATACTGCAAGTGCTAGTCCCAACACTGTACAGCATACTGCAAGTGCTAGTGCCAACACTGTACAGCATACTGCAAGTGCTAGTGCCAACACTGTACAGCATACTGCGTTTTGTGTTTGTGTGAAACCCGTCTGATGTCTGCTTTGATAACAGGTACAGCGTGTGGTAATTCATGAGATATTATGTCAACACAGCAATGCGGAAGACAGGCTTTCCTGAGTGTTGCGAAAAATGATTAGACATACACTGATACAGAGCTTGAATTTACTGCTGGTGTTTTGGTTATTGCTGATAAGATGCTAATAACAGATACAAGTGGAAATGCCTTTGTCCCTGTGTCGCCGTCAGTGATTTGAGTAGGGATGTGCCGATTAATCGAAAACCGGAAAAAATCGATTTAGTTTTTGGACGATTGAATAAACCGGTTCGACGCTCGAATTGCGATTCACTCGGCAACTTCCCGAACCTTTCCGGACATTGCCGAAGTTGTAAACGGGGCATAACTCTTGTCGCTATCGACTGAAAAATGCCAGAACAACTTCAACAACGTGAACGTCTCGTCGAAAATCCGAGAGGGAAATCAGCAGTCTGGAAAAGTTTCTTTGTGAAAGAAGTTGGCGGAACAATTCTGACAGATGAAGCCATTGACGCTTACTCGGGGTTGCCTCCCCTCAAAGGTCACCCGGTTCGCGGTAAATCGCCGAAAAAAACCGGTTTCGTCGTGAAATCGCAATTCGAAAACCGGTTCGGCCCACCCCAATCGGAACATCCCTAGATTTGAGAAACAAACGTTTCAGTCAAGACAACCAGATATGGGCCTTGCCGTTGACATAAGATTTCAAGGTAGACAATTCAGCGCGAACACACAGACTCCACTGTGACAACCAAAGCAACTCTGTACCATCGGGTTTCACTACAAGCGAGGACCCCGGTACAGGGTTGCAACCAAAGAACCGTCCTCCCACTGTGGCACCAAATCTCCCGCACACATGACGTGCATGAAACACAGTACGGTCAAACGTTTCAGTGTACTTAAGTTGTCCCTGAACTGAAAGGCTGAAGTTCAAAACTAACTACATTACCGTATAGTTTCACCAAAATTAAAGTTTCATCAGTCCTAGTCCTGTCTGCTTCCACCGTGAAGAATGGCAGTTTTAAGTAGATCGGAAATGTTCAGTGGTTTTCCACACGTTAGGCGATTGTTACTGACAGTCATATACTGCTTCTGCGTCACATATCATTTGTGATAACAGTTTGATGTGCGTCGCATGCTGCAGCTATATGTGACAACTGTACCATGGTGAACGGCGTGGGCTACAAGGCCCACTGGGGGAAGTGTGACCTCTTTATCCAGTGCATGTTCGGGGCTGACGGCAGCGTGACGGTACGCATCAAGCAATGTCCACACGGCCTCCACTGGGACCAGGCAAGTCTCACGTGTAACCGCCCGGACCAGGCACGCTGCCCGCACGGTCAGTATATATAATAATATATGCCAGACTACTATCGTAGCAGTAGTATGTGTATAAATATATACAAGCCTTCCTGTCTTTCTTGTACATTGGCCTCTTAAACAAAAATATTTACATATATATCTTAAATAAAATCTTAGAATATATTTGTAGATGTCCGCAGTCACTCCTAGTCAAGCCAGATAGCATTAGTAGCGGTGAACAGCGTCACCAATGAGAGGGCTGGGTTCGCGTGTTACCATGGTATTTGGCACCGCCCCGGTCCTCAAAGGAAAGTCATGCAAGGTTTCCCGGGCCCAGCATCCTTGCCCGCTTCTTCGGAACTGGGCCGTGTTCAGTGCACAAACTGAATGAAAAGAAAAAAGGCAGCGGTATGTTTCGGAGACCAGATTTCTACGCACAACACAGATAGTCTCTTGGAATTTCCTCCCCCAAAGTTGGTACTGTCCGTAAGGGGGTGGGGTGGGGAGGAGGGATTTTCGTTTCCTTTTTGAATCCCCCAGTGTCGTATTTCATGGTGAGCTTGTGATTGTGTTGTCGTCAGATCGGTGTCGTCAGCCAGGTTTCCGCGTGTACCCGGCTACCAACAACTGTCGTGGTTACTGGCAGTGTGTCAACGGTGTGTCGGACGGCAAGTGTTGTCCCCAGGGTTACGCCTTCAGTATGGGAGGAGGCTGTGTCCCTTCGGCCACGTGTAACACTCCCTGTGGTGTCTCCCCACCCTCACAAGGTCAGTTTGCACCTAATCCCACAACACGCTGCACCACAGATATCTGTGCACTCTACAGACTGATGCACACTTCTAACACCCTTGAGAGATACGATGAAAAAAAAAATAATTCAGTTCCCGTTCAATGCTACTTCCGGTGTGAAGCTATTGATCAGAGCTAGCCACCACAGGTGGACAATCACAGAAAATGACAGTCAATGTATGGGACAAAAGTAGCACACGATGTTCCGTTGCCATGTACATTTTCATGGACGCCAGGAAAGCCAACGGTACCGGCTGCGGGTAACTTTCTTTTTTTTTTTTTTTTTTTTTTTGCTGCCCCAACTCTTTGCCAGCTCCAGTGGTGTTCCTCCCACGTCATGGGTGGAACCCACGGAGGACTCGGAAGCTGGGACAATTTTTATTATGCATGATGATGGAGATGAGGATGATAGTAAGATGATGCTATGGAGGTCCATGTGGTTTGGGACTGCGGGACAGGGCCGCATTCCACGCTTCCTGTCATAAATATCCCGGCATTAACCAGGCCCGGGAACTACGGCACCTGCGGTGCCGGCCGTGTAATCATCCACATCATAAGACGCACCCGTGAAGTGGGTGAAGCTCGGCTGTGTGGCAACAGCCTCCCCATTGGGCCCATAGCACACCCGCTCTGGGTAGGAGCCGACCTAGGTAGGAAAAATCCCGCTTGCCTCGGCTGGGATTCGAACCCGGGTCTCCCGGTCCATGGTACGAAGTGCTAACCACTACACTACGGGGGCTGGTTGCTGCGGGTAACTTTCACTCTGTCTGAATGCTGTAATTCTTCATGGACAGAGTTTGTCCAAGGTTTTGGAATTGATTGTCTGTATGGGAAGGGCCTAGTTTCCGTATCCTGTGTGTGATGTTTCAGACGTCTGTGACAAGCGGCCCGTGTCACGTATGCCGTTGACGTTCGAGCAGTACGTGCCTGGAGCCGGGTGGCGCCTCATGTTGTGTGCACCGGGCACCGCTTATAACCACTCTGCCTGCGGATGTACAGACACGAACCCTGCAACTCTGCCAGGTATTAAGGATTACCTTGCATTGTTTGTTTATTGGTATTGTTTTGGTTTGTTTCCGTTTGTTTTCGATTTTGTTTTCTTTGTTTGTTGGGTTGTTTTTTTAGGTTGTTGTTTTGCTGTTTGTTTCTTGTTTCGGGTTGTTGTTGTTTTTGGGGTTTTTTTGCTGTTTGGGGTGTGTGTGTGTGTGTGTGTGTGTGTGTGTGTGTGTGTGTGTGTGTGTGTGTGTGTGTGTGTGTTGGGAGGGGTCTGTGATATGACCGTGCTTATGGACCGTTTTAATGCTAGAGGACACTAAGCGAATATACTGTATAATTTGGATGACTCGTTCATTCATATGATTCATGACTGCGCCGTTGTGTGTGTGTGTGTGTGTGTGTGTGTGTGTGTGTGTGTGTGTGTGTGTGTGTGTGTGTGTGTGTGTGTGTGTGTGTGTGTGTGTGTAGAGTGTCGTCCCGAGCTGTATGTGCCATTTACTGGCGGTGTGGTGAGGGACGAGTCAGGTAACAACAACTACATCCAGAACGAGGGGGTCCAGGTGGTAGGAGGGGCAGGCTACTTTGACGGCAACTCCGTGCTGCGTGTACCACGCTTCGCTAACACGGATTACGGCGATTTCCTTCTCATCCGACTCCGCTACAAGCAGGACGGAGGGACAAAGGGCACAGGGCCTGGTCAAGCACTGGTGGCCAATGGCGACTGTCTGAAGCCGAGTTCCATGTACATGGTGGCTGGGCAGAAGGACGTCAGTTTTGGTGTGAAGACGACGACGGAACAAAACGCGACAGTCAGCGTGCCCAGCACGGTCAGTGAATACTGCTTGTTCGTAGTCTGTGGAAGATCAGTGCATGCAGGTCTATATCCTTCGTCGTACGTCGCATTAAACCTTGTGCGCCGTACGTCGTGGGTGCAAGCGCACCCATACTTTGAAGAAGAAAACTTGTACCCGTGATACTTACCTTGATGCCCCAACACAACCTGTTCTGCTTGGGAGAAAAGAGAACGTCTGGGAAGTGGGCTTGTGTGTGTGTGTGTGTGTGTGTGTGTGTGTGTGTGTGTGTGTGTGTGTGTGTGTGTGTGTGATTTGAGACTGACGTAATACTATGTATCAGCGCTGAGCCTCACATTCGGTTCGGTTTCATTTGCAGAGTGGCGGTTGGCAAGAGGCAGTATTGTACGTGGACAGGAACACACTGTCAGGCAGCGTCAACAGCTTCTCCAAGCAGACTCTCTTCACAGGTTAGTCACACTCATGGTCGTCTCAGGATTCTGTCCGTGTCCTGTTGTCCTTAGTAATCGTTTGAGTGAAAAGTGAATGTTTGTAATACACTTCTTTTTTCATACACAGGTTCACTGGCTACCAGTAAATGTGCACTACAGATCGGACGGGGAACAAATTTCGAACATTTCAAAGGATTAATGGACGATGTAAGTTTTACACTTAACAACTTTGAAATTTCGTTGACAGGCGGTAATTATTTGTTTTGTGTACACACACACACACACACACACACACACGCACACGCACACGCACACACACACACACAGAGATATGTATATATAATGTGTGTGTGCGTGCGTGCGTGCGTGTGTGTGTTAATGACTGACATTGCACTTTCCTACAGTAGAAATTTTCTGAAAAGTTTAGGTCGTTTAAAAGTTTTCTGCAACACGACTGATCTTTACGTGTAAGAGACATTTCAACTTGTTTTAGCTTGTTATGAATCTATTAAGAGATACAACATCATTCACTTGTTTAATAGCCAGAAGCCAGCATAACTTACCGAATTCAAATTCTGTCATATTTTGTTTCAGATAACAGTTTACCTGTGCCGACCCAAGACGTTCTAAATCTTTAACATGTAGCCTATTTACAAATTGTCAAACGTCTATTTACGGCATTCAGTGAACAGTTCATATTGTACACACACACACACACACACACACACACACACACACACACACACACACACACACACACACACACACACACACGCGTAAAGCAGTGTAGCATACCGATCATTCACATCCACTCTAGAGTTTCCGTCAAAGGAATGGATAGGAAATGAAGCGGTATCTGAATGGCTTTATCCAAGGACCGCCTTTCTTTCAGTTACTGTAACTTATTTATTTTCATGTGCACATGTGCAGGTGTTGTGATTTTGACACTGTCCTTGACGTTACGAGTCGTGCTACACGTTGAATACTTGTCGCAAATGTAACTTTTTATTGAATTAAAACAAAGCGTTCCGATTACTACAAAGACTGTGCTTTTCGAAGTGTAATGCTTTTCGTAGTGTGTGTGTGTGTGTGTGTGTGTGTGTGTGTGTGTGTGTGTGTGTGTGTGTGTGTGTGTGTGTGTAACGTACAAAGCATTTATCACCAACAGACATTCAGTGTCTATACATTCTGAGACAATGACAATGTCAAAGCCCATAACAAACAGATTTAGTGACCTTGACCTTGCGTCATCATGCCAAGTTTGGTGTGGCTGGCGGTCAGTTTCTGAGAAAATGCCAATGTTAAGGTTTCGTAAAGTTCTTAAACAGCTTGTACGGCCTTGACCTTAAGGTTAGGTAATTCAAAAGAGGTATGTCACTAAAGGTTTAATCAATGTGCCAAGTTTGATGCCTCCGGTGTTCGTACTCTATGAAAATGTGAAAATGTATCAAAGAACGGGCGTGTCTTGAAAGGTTCCTTTACTGTTTATCATCATCCAACTTTGGGATGCTGGTGTCGCAGTTTCTGAGAAAATGTTTAAGGTTTCGCGACGTTGTTCACAAATAGCTTGTAGGCCTTGGTCTTGAATAGAGGTCATTAAAAAGAGGTACGTCAGAAAGGTCTTATGAGTTTCCATCATCATACCAAGTTTAATACTTCTGGTATTCGTACTTTCTGAGAAAATGACTATGATAAAGTTCACAACAGACGTGTTTAATGACCTTGACCTTGTCGTGAAAGGTCTCATGGCTGTCTATCAGTAAGTCAAGTTTGATGCTTCTAGTCTTTGTAGTTTTTGGGAAAACGACAATGTTAGTTTTTCTAGCACGCCCGCCCGCGCGCGCGCGCGCACGCACACACGCACGCACACACACACACACACACGCGCGCGCGCACGCGCGCGAGGTTGGACACTCAGAGAGACAACGGACGATTGATACACTGTAGACGATAGACTCACTTTGTTACACACAAGTGCGCCAAAACACGACAAGAAGAAGTAGACAAAGTGGGATTTTTTTTTCAAATGTGAACCTAAGAACAAATAGTAAAATCCGCAGTTGCTGTGCTTCACTTTCCACATCTACAACAAATAATTTCACACTTATTAACAAGTAGCGAGGGTGTGTGTGTGTGGGGGGGGGGGACAACGCAGCGAAACTGTTATGATATTAGTCAGCAACTTGTTGATTTGCAAAGAGAAATACCCTGCCCTTGGACAAAGCCTAAAAACAAAAGGGAAAAAAAGCAATGCCCCAGTTTGTACAAAAACACTATAACTGACATGTCTAAATTCATATGCTACCACTTACGTGTAGCTGGCACATCGTTGATGCCCTTACGTGTTCTGATCATTCTTTCACGTACAAGGATTCTGATTCTGATTCTGGCATCGACAAAACAAAAGAAAAAGCTACGGAACACAAATCGGCACCTCTCTCCATCACTGTCTAGACGTTGCGAATCATGGAGGTTATTTAGAGAACACACTAGGCAGCAGTCGACGTGATCCGTGTTTAGCTCAGCGTGTTCCCTCACTCACCTGCTACCTCTGATCATGCACAACACACCGGCTCTCAGTTCCTTCTCTTTACTGAACCTCCTGGTTTATTCATATCTGACCATAAATCGTAAAGTCTTTTGTCAGCCAAGAGCGAGGTAGTGTTTGTCCTAGGTGTGCTAGCTGCGCACTTTGAAGACAACGCGGCAAAACCTCGCTATGGAACTGAAACGTACGAATGCACATACTAAAACTGAAGAGGGCTTGGTAATATGCACGTTGAAACGCGAACCGATTTAACACTCCACTGATCAAATTGATCTGAATCTGATTTGCAACAAAAGACTCCCCAGATGTTGCAGTTTGCTTCAAATGTGGCCACATCAGTGTCTGTGTAAATATAACGTTCAACGTATACGTACACATGAACCGCGGTTTTATTTGTATTTTCTCTTGTGACGGCACGTTACATTAGCGTAGCAAGTGTGAGGTTGGTGTTCTACGTGCTACACGGCGCTGGACGCTTCAGGGTCGTCTTCTGGAGGTGCTTCGGCAATGAGCCTGTGGGCAGCTTCGGCCTGAGCAGTGGCAGATTCTTTCCCCTCGATTTCGTCGGCTGGCACCTTGTAGAGGAAGCGTGTCTGAGTGGAGACAGGTCCCGGGCCGTGGGACACCACGTGTAGAAAGACGACATTGACAGCGCTCGTAACCACGCACAGCAGCAGTAGTCCAGGGCCGGATGACTCCACCACCAGAAGACTGCCATTATCGTGGCGTCCTTGTCGCGCGTAGAGCACATATTGATTACACCACATGCCGGCAATCATCATACAAAGGCCTGAAATCAGACCAGTTGCATACATAGTCACATTGTCAACCCCGTTCACGTGTGTGTGTGTGTGTGTGTGTGTGTGTGTGTGTGTGTGTGTGTGTGTGTGTGTGTGTGAATCAATACTTCCGTGGCCTCTTTTGGGCGTATAGTTTACAGTAGATACCAGTAAGACTGAAGCTTGTGATAAACATATTTTCGGCGATGGATGTGCTGTCTTCCCAGCCACACAGATTTGATCTCCAAGGTCGCTTAGGCCACGGAAATTTTGTTCCGTAGATTCAAGCTTTCGATGTCATTCACGTTTTCGTGAGTTTACCTCGTCAGTAACCCCAGTCGCGTGGCTAAAACATGAGGTCGTACCTTTATCATTGGCTTGGTTCCCGAGTTACCTCGTCAGGCGCTTGTGGTTTCCAAACTCGAAATGGTCGAAGGAATTTGTCGTCTTGACAAATAAGGCAATTGAGATACGTTGCTAAAAATACCTAGGCCTTTCAATGTAGCCTGTTCTGCTCTTCGTGTGTACTTACCGCAAAGTATGCAAAGGCCGAAGCAGACTTTGTTCAGTGCCGAATTGCTGTGTTTTGTCGCTATACCAGCTATCTGTAGCAGAACGTTCAAGATAGCCAAGACCATTCCTGCAGTGCCAAGGCTCTTGGCAACAGTAACCATTCCCGAATCTGCACGCATGCACGCACAAACACACACACACACACACACACACACACACACACACACACACACACACACACACACACACACACACACACACACACACACGCACGACGTAGGATTAAACGCATGGGCCCGCTTTGTCAGAGCACGTACGTCATCAATAATTGCAGAATAACATGAAACCAAACACATATTGCTATTCACACCCATCCACCTGTCAATCAGCGCCGCCCTCAGAATGAGATATTACAGTTTGTTGGTGAGCGACAGCTGAACACAATATTCATACAATGTATTATTGTATAGCGGCTGCATCCAGATCAAAAGTGCCATAATTCTTCTTCGTTTTCATAATTATATATGATATGGAGTATAATTGTATCTGCTTAAAGAAAGAAGTTTATATTACATAGAGTTTTCACGATGAGGTGCCCCGATTACGGAAAAAAATACCACAAGAGTTGTTGATTTCGACTGAAAAGCTGCGAGTTTTAACGCAAATTTCGCAAGTCTTTCCTTGTCCCGCCCTTGAAACCCCAACCACCAAGCCTTAATTATCTGTAACTATTGAACCACCCACCGTACGCTTTCAATTTCCACCTTCCTCATAACATAGCAGCATTATCCATTCCCATCTGACTTATTCCCTTCACGCATACCGACGAAACGAGTCCACCCCCTCCAACCAACACAGGAGACTCCGAGACACTTCACCAACACCAACAAAACAACAAGAACACGCCCGGCAAAACATAGAACACACCCCATCCTATCTACCCGACCACACAGAGGATCAGAACAAACCACAACAACATCATCCGAGATCCCACAACATCAACAATACTGATCCTTACATGTAGCATGTCCCTCACAGATCTGAAAAGTTTCAGTATGTCAACAATTATACGTCTTTTTGTCTGACAGTAACCAGTATTTAGAACGGGGCTCTGCACATTGCTGTACCCGCAAAAGGCATACTTTGTGCCTAACCTAAAAAAGCCCATTTATTGGGGTCATATAGTGAAAATGACAAGATAAACGGTGACGCGGACGGAGAAAAAATTCGGGGAGACCACCACAGCATTTGGGGACCTGTGCTCTACTGATTTCTGTTTTAAAAAATTAAATAAACAAATAAAAAGTTAGAATCAAAATTGTTCCGTATTTTTCCTAGGTAAGATGGGGAATAACAGCTAATTACACGCTGCAAGACAATTTCACTCTGAATAACAATCATAAACTTAAAGATTATAGTTGTCTCGCTGTCTAAAGCAAAGTTTCCGACCGTGTGTTCGATTTTACAACAAGCCGTGCAGACGACTGGCACTGAGAGAAACCAGTGACCGTATAGACAGTCTCCAGTTCACTGAAAGGAGCCAAAGCCATTGATAAAGTAGAGAATAGAAGAACAAAACTAATAACACCAAAGACCTTGGAATAACACCATTGATCCAAAGATCTTGGAAACAAGGATTCCAAGGTCTTTGATTGATCTACGTACAACAATGACAAGGGATGACGACATGCCAAATTACGTCACCATGTTTCAAAGTCGTGACGTCCACCAGAGAGACTAAATACACAGTCTCTGCGTCCACAAACCTTACGCTGTCTCGCATTCGCTATGGCTCAGTTCAAACAAAGCCTTTGAGTGTAATTCTTTTTGATGTTAGAAATCGTAAGATTACTCTATGTTAAGCTTTTAGCCAGTATTGAGGAAAACTGATCTTTGTGTTAAAGAACTGGTTTGCGTGCTTGAAAAACTAGAGAGGCAGAAGCCTCCATGGCTATCGTCACGCAAAGTGTAAAACCTCTGGTATTTGTAGATTCCAAGAAAATGCCAATGTAAAATTTTCAAACAGACAGCTTTAGTCAAGGTTATTCAAAATGATATGTTTCGAAAGGTCTTACAGTTGTCTATCAGCTAGGCAAGGCGTCCCTCTAATCGAGCTATCTATCAGCATGCCAAGTTTGGTGTCTCTGCTGTTTGTATATTCTGAGAAAATGTCAATGTTAAAGTTTTTCCCGGGCACACACACACACACACACACACACACACACACACACACACACACACACACACACACACACACACACACATACACACACACACACACACACACACACACACACACACACACACGCGCGCGCGCGCGCGCGCGCGCGCAGACGAAGGGTCATTACATAGACTCCCTTTGTTACACAAGGGAACCAAAACAGTTCATGAAAATCTACTCACGGGGAAAAACAATGATAACAAATTTTCTTGCCAAAATAAATAAGTAAAGACACGCTTACTGATAGAGTGTCTAAATACAGCCGTTCAAATTAGAAAAATAATCTCTAGTCTCACTATTAACGCGGGTGGAGTGGGTGGGTGGGGTGGGATGGGGGTTTGGGGGTTTAACGGCCTTTTCCACCACATACGGGTGATATCAAAGACGGGGCAACGATGAAAATCACTACTGATTTACGCAAAAATCAAAGATTGTATGCATATCTTCATAGCTCAAACAGTTTGTTTTGCATTTTTAAGCAATCGATTTTTCTTCTTCTTTTTAAGTTGTTTCTCTATAGAGAAACAACTTTATGAGACGGGGCAGATTTTGCTGCGCGCAGCAGCAAGTTTCATTGACACAATACATACTTTCACGCACATAGTGACGTAACGAAACCTGCGTCATAGACACTTGACGTGCACACTATGCTGCTGCGTTCTTTTTGGCGGGAGTTGTGAGACGTGTGTGTGTGTGTGTGTGTGTGTGTGTGTGTGTGTGTGTGTGTGTGTGTGTGTGTGTGTGTGTGTGTGTGTGTGTGTGTGTGTGTGTGTGTGTGGACGGATGTAATGATGGCTATCTCCTAAACCACCTCGATGGAGGCCTTTTTACTTTGAGATAAAATGGGAAATCACCTTCTCCAGAGCTACCTTTCACGATTTTTAGCCTGCCGCATTTTCAGAAGAGTTATCGCCGATTTTAAAAAATCGGTCATGTTACGAATTTTTTCGAAAATGTTGTTCAAATTCCTTCATTTTCTAGACTTTGGAAGTTCACCCAATCACACTGCCTGTATTCGTGCTACAGCTCTGTAGCTCTGACTGGTTTTGTGTAAAATAAATATTTCCGAGGTAAGGGTGGTTTGCACATAAGATCAAATATCTATGAAAAGACTACTGCAAATTACTTATCATCGCGGCGTTTTTGTCTAGTGTGACAACTGCACATATGACAGGAACTACTGCACCATTATAGCTTTAGCATTTAGAATAACTGAACTTTTAGATAAACATAACTTTTTCAAGTTTCTGCGAGAAGCACCGGTCAAAAGAGTTCCAAATTTTCGATTTCATAAGTACAACCCAAGGTATTCTAGTCCATGTTTCACCAGCCCTCTAGATCTTCCAGATTTTATGTAAAAATTAATTTAGCCAGGGAAGTCACAAAAGCAACAGGGAAATCACAAGATATGCACAAGCATCATCTGTCATACCACCAGTGTGAAGCTGACGTCAAACGCTTAGTTCACAGACAAAATAAGCAAGTATCGTCACTGCCTCCGACATTTCACCAGCCCTCTAGATCTTCCAGATTTCTTGTGAAAAATAATTCAATCGGGGAAGCCACAAAGCCAACAGGGAAATCACAAGACATAAACAAGCTTCCTCAGACGATCGCAGTGCTAGAGGCTGACGTCAAAATGTTTAGTTCGCGGAATTGACGTCATCTCTCTCTCTCTCTCTCTCTGTATGACGACCTGCCTGAGGCTGGCGTCAAATGTTTAGTTCACGGAACTGACGTCTCTCTCTCCCTCTCCCTCTCTCTCTCTCTCTCTGGGGAGCCAGGGTGGCCGAATGGTAGAGCGATGAACTTTCAATGCTCGGGTCGAGAGTTCGAATCCCGGCTTGGGCCAAATATTTGTGCTGGCCTTTCTCTCGTTGCCCCGTCTTTGATATCACCCTTTTGTGGTGGAAAAGGACGTTAAACTCCTAAACACCCACCCACCCACTCTCTCTCTCTCTCTCTCTCTCTCTCTCTGTCTGTCTCTCTCTCCCCCCCCCCCACCCGGCCCCACCCCCAGTCACGTGACTAATCGGTCGAGGTCGTAGAGGATCTAGTGTCATTGGTAGAACTGGGAGAGGGGAGAACCGGCAACAATAACAACAAAACAGACAAAATAAAATGAAATTTGGAGAAACAAGTTTGTAGGACGGGGCCGTTCCTCCTTGTTTTAAGTTGTTTCTCTATAGAGAAACAACTTTATGAGACGGGGCAGATTTTGCTACGCGCAGCAGCAAGTTTCAGTGATACAAAACAAGACTGTGACGTTTCTCCACACAATACATACTTTCACGCACACAGTGACGTAACGAAATCTGCGTCATAGACACCTTACGTGCACACTATGCTGCTGCGTTTTTTTTTGGCGGGAGTGACGTGTGTGTGTGTGTGTGTGTGTGTGTGTGTGTGTGTGTGTGTGTGTGTGTGTGTGTGTGTGTGTGTGGACGGATGTAATGACGGCTATCTCCTAAACCACCTCGTTGGAGGCCTTTTTACTTTGAGATAAAATGGGAATTCACCTTCTCCAGAGCTATCTTTCACGATTTTTAGCCTGCCGCATTTTCAGAAGAGTTATCGCCGATTTTAAAAAATCGGTCATGTTACGATTTTTTTCGAAAAAAATGTTCAGATGGCTTCATCTTCTGAAATTGGGAAGATCATCCAATTATACTGCCTGTTTTCGTAGCTCTGACAGGTTTTGTGTAAGAAAAATATTTCCGAGGTAGGGGTTGTTTGCATATAAGGCCAAATATCTATGAAAAGACTCCTTCAAATTACTCATCATTCCGGTATTTTTGTCACGTATGCCAACTGCACATATGACATGACCTACTGCACTATTATAGCTTTAGTATTAAGAATAACAGAGCTTTTAGATAAACACATTTTTTCACGTTTCTGCGAGAAGCGCTGGTCAAAAAAGTTCCAATTTTGCAATTTCGTAAGTACAACCCGAGGCACTTAAGTCCACGTTTCATCAGCTCTCTAGATCTTCCAGATTTTATATCAAAATTAATTCAGTCACGGAAGTCACAGAAACAACAAGGAAATCACAAGATATGAAGAATTATCACCTGACAGACGAGCAGCTTGAGGCTGACGTCAAATGTTTGGTTCACAGACAAAATCTGCAAGTATCGTCACTGCTTCCGACATTTCATCAGCCCTCTAGATCTTCCAGATTTCATGTGAAAAATAATTCAGTCGGAGAAGTCACAAAGCCAACAGGGAAATCACAAGACATGAACAAGCATCCTCAGACGATCTCAGTGCTAGAGGCTGACGTCAAAAGTTTAGTTCACGGAATTGACGTCATCTCTCTCTCTCTCTGTATGACGACCTGCCTGAGGCTGACGGCAACTGACCTCTCTCTCTCTCTCTCTCTCTCTCTCTCTCTCTCTCTGGGGAGCCAGGGTGGCCGAATGGTAGAGCGTTGGACTTTCAATGCTTGGGCCGAGAGTTCGAATCCCGGCCGCTGGGGCCAAATATTTATGCTGGCCTTTTTCTCGTTGCCCCGTCCTTGATATCACCCTTTTGTGGTGGAAAAGGACGTTAAACTCCTAAACACCCACCCACCCTCTATCTCTGCCTCTCTCTCTCTCTCTCCCTTCTTCCCCCACCCGACCCCACCCCCAGTCACGTGGCTAATCGGTCGAGGTCATAGAGGATCTAGTGTCATTGGTAGAACTTGGAGAGGGGAGAACCGGCAACAATAACAACAAAACAGACAAAATAATATGAAGTTTGGAGAAACAACTTTGTAGGACGGGGCCGTTCCTCCTTGTTTTTACTGACCCAGAACACAGGGTGGGTGGGTGGGTGTTTGGGGGTTTAACGTCCTTTTCCACCACATAGGGTGATGTCAAAGACGGGGCAACGATGAAAAAGCCAGCACAAATATTTGGCCCCAGCCGGGATCGAACTCACGGCCCGAGCATTAGAAGTCCAACGCTCTACCGTTCGACCACCCCGGCTCCCCGACTCAGAACACAGCTTTTACTCATAGATGACACATAGTACATAGTGTTGCCAGATGACTATACTACTTTCAAACCCACTCTTGTCAAAGTCAACTCATAGGTTGTCAAAAGGACGAGAAACCTTGAAAAGATTGTGGCACACGCCATCTTGCTCCCATGTTCAGGATGATTCAGAATGGCTGCATGGGTCACAGAGTTCTACCATCTGATAATTATCTTACCCGCCTGAAATAACTTGGTATTATCCGAGGTGCCGCTACAGATCGTCCAGTCTAACGCAGCGTCACAGGACGGTATCCCCATCAACCCCTCGCCAATTTCCAGTCTTGTGCCATGTTGCTGCACAGAGAGAGACACAGAGAGAGAGAGAGACAGAGAGAGAGACAGAGAGAGAGACAGAGAGAGACAGAGAGAGAGACTGTTAGAACATCCGCGCACTTGTCGAAGTCAACTGTAAAACCGTAACGCTACAGTAGCCGCCATGGTCGATTTAGCAGTGAATGCGTCACAAATTAAACCTGGCGTCAAGCAGTAAACCATTTTCTCAGCCGGATGACCGGTATTTTAACGAACTATTGTCAAGTTGTGACCGTCTGGTATAGCATCACACACTCGAGGTACCAGAGCGCCTGGCTGCTCTCTCATTTAACACCGGTGTCACAGGATATTTCGGAACCGGACGAATGGGAACCATTCCGATTTATCCTGGCCCTGGTGGCAGGATGTTTCGGAACCATTCCGATTTATCCTGACCAGGTGCGGGATAAATGGGAATGGTTCCGAAATATCCTAGGATTTTTGGGAACCGCTTCCGATTTATCCTGGTTCCGAAATATTCTGCGACACCGGGTTTGTCCTGCTCGTGCGTGAAACTCATACACGTTTTCATTTTATTAGTCTGCTTACAGCATCAATCGCTGTTCGCTGCCGGTGCCCGGTGAACCACTGCTGGACGAACATGCCGGCGCAAGAGAAGGCGGCTGTGGCACAGGCGATACTCAGATTCACGAAGTGCAGTGGATCGTCGGGCTGCATTGGGCCAGCCATGGCGACTGGCCCGTGTGCGAACACCGGCCGATTTGCTGAAAACCAACATGAACATGTTTTATTTGTATGATCCCCACACCATAATTTCCCCCTAAGTGGATAATAAAGATTTATTGTATTGTATTGTATATTTATAACTGTTTCCTGAAGTTGTCCTACCCACTGTCCATTTACCGCGTTTTTTGTCTGCCTTTTTCGCCATTACATTTAATTCTGTTTAGCTACTGACGACAAAAAGTGACAATTACGTAAAATTTCAAAACTGAGGAAATCCTTTGTTAAAACTTGACTGAAGATTGTATCTCGATCGCACACGTATTTCTTTCTGCACAGTGAAAGGTAGACAGTATTGTGGGTAGTTGTGGTGCAACACCATATGAATGCAACTAGGCCACGAGCCGTTATACAGCTGTGCTTGGTGAAACGGAACTTGTCTATTGGAGTGACTGAGCCGGTGGGCGTTCAAAGGTTTACCGTCATTTGTCTACCGCGAAGTGATGTTAGACGCACTGATTTCGCAGAAATATATCGGAACCGCATGGTAGCTTGTAATAGTAAAAAATAATCCACTCTAAGGTCCACTTTTGAAGTGCAGAGGTGCCATTTCAATGCTCGTTTCGCTTTGAAATATTTTTTTTTTCCTTCCTATTGTAAATTTTGAAAGAAATGCACGTGACTGACCAACTCGGCACAATACACCGCCGACGACTTGCATATGGCCAGTAACACTACTTGTGTTTTCAAAACAACAATTTAGAGCAGTTACCGTGACCGTGGTGTCCCCCGTCTTGCCTGTTTCAGCTTATATATGTTACAGTGAATTTGTGTAATCAGGGATTTCATGAAATCCCTGAAATTTTCAGTAAGTTCATGTAATTACTGTTTCACTCGGGGATTTCATGAAAACCCTAAAATTTCCAGGGATTTCATGAAATCCCTAAGTTTTTGTCATGGTTTTTACACTATCTTACTGGCTGAGTTTAGTGAATTTGTGTAAGATCAGACAACCGGTGCCTAGACCCTGAAATTTCACTCGTACCGGCCCCTGCAGTGTAGTGGTTAGCACTTCGGACCATGGACCGGGAGACCCGGGTTTGAGTCCCAGCAGAGGCAGGAGACATTTTTCCTACCTAGGTCGGCTCCTACCCAGAGCAGGTGTGCTATGGGCCTAATGTGGAGGCCGTTGCCACACAGCCGTGATTCACCCACTTCACGGGTGCGACTTTCGGGATGTATGACACATCCTATGATGTGGATAATTACACATCGGCACCACAGGTGCTGTAGTTCCAGGGCCTGGTTAACTCCGGGATATTTATGACAGGAAGCGTGGAATGCAGCCCTGTCCCGCAGTCCCAAACCACACGGACCTCCATAGCATCATCTTACCATCATCCTCATCTCCATCATCATCAGTGCTCAATCATAATATTTTTTAAAAAATGCCCCAGCTTTCGTGCCCTCCGTGGATTCCAATCCATGACCTGGGAGGAACATCACTGAATAATAATAATAATAATAAATTGCTTTTATATAGCGCAGTATCCCAGTGGACGCTGGCAAAGAGTTAGGGCAGAAAAAAATCACTCGTAGATCAGATGACAAGTTCAGAATTGCCTAGACCCTGAAATTTCAGTCTTAGCAGCAGCTCACCACAGCATTCTCACCATGTGACAACTCTGTACACAAACAGTAATTTCTTTTGACTGATGAAACTGCATGTTCACGAGGGTACACTAACACTGCAGTCTGCTACATGTACTTACAACTGCCTACCACTCCACTGCAAGCATGTCTCAATCCAGCATGGAAGAGACTTTCAAAGCGGAGCTATTTGCACGCTACCAAACACACCACAAATATCTGATTCCAAAAGAAGACTACTACAAACTCGCGGAGAGTGTGAAATCTGCTGCTGGTGGTGGTCAGAGAAAGAGCAGAACGACTATTATCTCCTGACCAAGTAAATTTGCTTCACGAAAGGGGGGAGGGGAAGGGGTGTGTGGGGGGGGGGGGGGGGGGGCGGGTAGGGCAGAGGCTTGAAAATTCTAACAACAGGGGAGGGGGGATTTTCATTATTCCATTTCAGTCAATAAATACCTTTCACCTGAGGAGATCTATTACGTCATTTCCAGTATTTGAGGTACACATAAAATTATTCTGACAACATTTTCAGCACCAAGAATACGAGGGGACGAACAGATACTCTCGCCCCACCCACCCCTCCCCAAGTCCTACGCGAGTGCATGGTTTTCGAAGATGGATTTTACTGTGACATCTTACATGTATGAGTTGCGCGACATGTACTCGCTTGTTTTATCATTAAAAAAAAAAAAAAAAAAAAAAAACTATGGTCATCGTACACGTATGAGTTGTGCGAAATGAACTTGCACATTTTTTTCTTCTTTTACTGTAACTATCTTACATATTGGTTGCGCGAAATGTACTTACATTTTTTATTTATTTTGTATCTTCTACTGTGAGAACTTGTATGTTTTGTTTTATACTGTGGCTGTCTTAGATGTAGAGTTCCGTCAGATACACTTGCATGTATTTATTATTTTCACTGATTATATCAAATGTTTGAGTTGTTCGAGATGTACCTCTATGTGTTTACTTTCTTTACCATGTCTGTCCTTAAAAAAACCCACAAAAGATTAGTTGAACGGGATGCACTCCTGTGTTCGGCTTAAGAAAATTATGGGTCAGTGATTTCCTGAAATCCCTGGCCCTTGAAATCAGGGATTTCATGAAATCCCTGGAAATTTTAGGGATTTCATGAAATCCCCGAGTGAAACAGTAATTACATGAACTTACTGAAAATTTTAGGGATTTCATGAAATCCCTGATTACACAAATTCACTGTAACATATATACTGTATATCTTGGCTGTATGGGAATATTGCAAGCGGCAACTGCCATATTTGTTCATTCTGCCACACAATCCGCGCACGTGTATCTGATGATCATCAAAACGTGCCACTGATCATCAGAATCGCAACGCCGGCAAGAATGAACGCGTCACGGATTCTGTATAGATTACGACGAGAAAACCGAAGCATATCCAATGAATGGCATCACTACCCCCCCCCCCCCCCCTCACACACACACACACACACACACACACACACACACACACACACACACACACACACACACTTCCCCAAACCCCCGATCCTCCTATCCATCCCATCCTCCCCCATCCCCCCCACAACCCCCCCCCCCCCCCGGACAGACACACACACACAAAGAAGAAGGCACGTTGAACGTCTGTTTGTTTCTTTGGTGGTTTGCTTGCTTGTGGGGAGACAGTGCTGCTGCTCTGTGGTGGTTGGGCATCGGACAGACGACGAGATTTCGTAGACGAAGCTGCACAGTACTTACACATGCTGCTGTACCGCCTTCGTATTTCTGCCATCTTGCCCTCCTCTGCTTGCCCTGAACCCGCAGCTCGTACTTCTTCCATGGTGCATAAGTTTCTGACACACACAAAAACACTACCATCATCATCATAATCATCATCGTCGTTTGTCATTATCGTCGACGTCATCGTAATCATCATCATCATCATCAGTAACATCAGGAACAATAGCAGCGCCATCAATCATCTCTGATACTTTGGTTCATGTACTACTGGCCGGACTGCATCATACACAGACATCAGAAGACCGTCCAAGGTGTACGAGCAGTTCCCATTTGATCTGTGTATAGACTCTCCATCACGGGACTCTCTTTAACAGGCCGACACGGGCGTGAGCGCCAACCAGCGAATCATCGTAGAAACTCAAACTTGGAAGCGTGTGCCGGAATGCCTCGTGTTGTGGCCTATGCTTCTTGCTCGTCGTCAGTCTCTAACGTCTGTTATGGTACATATACAGGCAAAGATACAGGCACGGGCCGGTATAGATTTTGGCGTGACAAAGGACACTGTGAATGCCTCGCGAACTGCATTCCAAGTGCCGCTGGGTGACTGTGACAGCTTTGCTTCAGCGTAGTGCAGCTCGGCGCCCTGCTGACTTGAAAATGAAAAGGAGACCCTGTTTTCAGAAGTTAGTGATTAGATACATATACTTGCCAGACATCTGTGTACCCGAGAATAAGGGTTGTCAGGTGCCGGTTTCAAAAGGGCTCTGTGGTTTCCTGTATGCACGCTTTTTGCGTGTGATGACACGCGAAGGTTTATCAGCCTTTCCGACAACGTGCAGCATGTCGGAAAACAGATAAAATTGACTATCATGGGTTATCACTGAGGAGCAGGAAACAATGCGTGCTGATGGAGAGCAGTCAGTGAAGGAAAACAGATGTGACTTGGCTTATCTCTCCCTATCCTCAAATGACGTCAGCGTAACAACTGGAAGCGTGGTAGTTCCAAGTCAAGTCAAAGGAATTTATTGTCTGAAAATGTTTCACAGATATCTGATATAGTGATTTCGTTTTAATTCACGACACAATAAATTCACAGAACACTACAGGAGACTAAGGCTTATGTACAACTTACACACTACAGTGACTTCCGTTTGTTCATGGTAACAATTGCATTTAGAATGACGCTATTTTTTTTTCTGTTTGTCCTGCTCAACATACATCTCAGCCTGCTGCTAGACGGCAGGAGTTCATTTATAACGGTGTGTGTGTGTGTGTGTGTGTGTGTGTGTGTGTGTGTTCTGATGAGATACATAGCCACAGCACTTCTTACTGTGTGTTTCTCTGCTAATCAGTGTGTTGGTTGCCGGGCTTGTAACACTGAGTGGTTTGCCCTGAGGGCTAGGTGGGTGGGTGGGTGTTCGGGGGTTTCACGTCCTTTTCCACCACATAGGGTGATATCAAGGACGGGGCAACGATGAAAAAGCCAGCATAAATATTGGGCCCCAGCCGGAACTCACGACCCGAGCATTAGAAGTCCAACGCTCTACCATTCGACCACCCCGGCTCCCCTTGCCCTGGGGGTTCGAAATAGTGCAGACGGATGAAGTCCTGCATGTCCAATGTCTGAACACTGACCACATGCAGGAGGAGGGCTGCGTGGCAGATGGTCGATTATAAATGAAAACTATAGTCATGTGTCACACACACACACACACACACACACACACATCTTCCCGACACGAAACTTCCTCGCACTTTGTCTCGGGAAACTTTCCGTGCGCGAAGTCGGTCAGACTGCTCTGAGTCAGTGAAGGCCACAGAGAGAGGCTGTCAGTGGTTGTGTTAATGGTTGTGATCCGGAAGATCGACAGGAAACCAGGATGATGCAGCCCGAGACTGGCCGTGGTGTGATAGGGACTGCATGGTTCGCGAACCCACAAAACAAGTGTGGCTTTCAGACAGACCCAGCCAATACACGAACGATTTCACGTGTCACTTCCGTCGTCAGTTCCAAACTATGCAGCAAGTGTCTCCGGTCTTCTGCAGTGGGCAGGACACTAGATGACGCCAGGCAACGTGAGAGGTGGATATCAGTGTTTGGTTCGTTCACTTTTGGACCAGCTTCTTTGCAGTGCCACATTCAACGGCGCAATTTTGGGTGGATGCTAATTGTACCTACGTGTATTATGACTGATGTGGACGTCTTTGTTTTAAACAGAAGTAACCGTTTAAGCAGGCTGGTGTGATGTTTTGACCCACGAACACGTCCGATTGTAGAACATTTTCAAGTCACTACACGTAAGTCAGGGAAACAAACAACAACAACAACAAATACTGTACATTCTTGAGATTTCTCTGGGCAAAACTTAGGAAAACGGTACATGCAGGTCGGAAAATCACCGAAAGCCGGCGGAGTTTTGTGTGTGAGTGTGTGTTTGTGTGTAAAGAATTTGTTCCAATCTGACTTTGACAGCAAGCTATCTAAGTGTATTAGCGATGAAGATCAATCCAGTTAGTGTGGCCGCTTTTGTCCTGACGGTAGTGGCCGTTGTGTTTGTACTGGTGGGTTTTGCGTTGCCGCGGTGGTATCAGCTGGAAACGGCAGGCAACCGGAAAACATGGTACGGACTGTGGTGGAGCGAGGAGTGTGACGATTCTGAATGTAAAACGGACAGCACCACGGAACTCAAGGGTGGACAGGGTACGTACTGGATACATTCCGTCCTAGTTCAAACTTTTTACGGGCCTAAATTTAAAAAAAATAAAAATAAATAAAATCTCTCTCTCTCTCTCTCTCTCTCTCTCTCTCCTTTAACGTAAGAACACACGTCACATGCATTTAACAACAGGTCGCTTTCATAAGCGAACTCGTCAGCTATGAAGGCGGTTAACGTACCAGTAGTTCAGTGTAGGCTCACTGGCACGGGAAGCTGATCTAGTGACACCAGCCTTAAGATAAGGTGACCATTTCACCAGAATCTGAAACCAGCAAAACAGTGGAGTTGCACAGAATTCAGTTTACACTGATGTCCCTCACCTGCCTACATTTATCAACCCGTCACCCTCTGAGTGCAGGTATGCTGGGGTCTGTTGTATGGAGAGAGACTAGGGCCGACGTAGGGCTAAGTCCTAGTCTAGTCTGACTTAGCTGAGACTCAAAGATTAGTACGAAATGCATGAAGGGGAGACTAAGGCAAGTCTGCGACTGTTTCAGGGACTAAACGGTAATACACGCTGATGGTAGTACCACCGTAAGTAAGACGAGGGCTAAGTCTCAGACTAGTGTAGTCTTGTTTTTCTTGCATCAGGTGATGTTATGATGTTAGTGATGTTAGTCCCATGCTGTAGTGCTACCTGCTAGACTTTACGCCATGTTCACTGTGTATTTTTCAGAGTTCTTTTTCATCTCGAAAGTGTTCGAGTCGTTAGCCGTGCTGCTGGTGCTGGTTGGCCTCGTGCTGCACGTCGTGTACGTCCCACTACGTATTCCGCTCGTGCGGCAAAGTGCCATCTACATGCTAGGAGCGGCAGGTAGGACACGTGATGCGTGTGAGACAGTAGTACGTCCATTATTAAAGAAATCGTCAGAGAGGGGGGGGGGAGGAAAGGGGGGGGGGTGGGGGGGGGGGGTAAAGTCTAGCAGGTAGCACTACAGCATGGGACTAACATCACTAACATCATAACATCACCTGATGCAAGAAAAACAAGACTACACTAGTCTGAGACTTAGCCCTCGTCTTACTTACGGGGGACTGTACGTTGGGGCAGGTTTGTTGGGTTTTTGAAAGCAACTACAAAACGTTTTATAAGTCTATCCACTCATTCATTCCGATTTTTTATTTAAAGTGCGGTTTTAGATTCAGTGAGAACAGTAAACTGGAGCAACGGTAAGCGAAAAAAGATAACTCTATAGATTTCCGCGTCGAACATCGGCCCTAGACCGATCCATTCTCAGAATGTCCGATAATTTTCTTACCAAAGCGGACAGACGTGATGTCATTTCTGCGTCATATGTAGTGGTATATGGTCAAGTGTGGATTGTTCTATTGTTATATTAAAGGACACATGTCCTATACTCTTTTCGGTCAGCCAGGGCTATTGCTGGTTCATGCTTTACTGTTTGTTTGCTAGGTTTCGTTTCTGTTTTTGTTATGGGATCGGTTTCCTCTTGGTTTTGTTGGGGTTGGGAAACTTTTAAAAAGTTTCATTTATCTGGAAACGGAAACGGTAATGACTGCGAAGTGGTTACAAGTTAAGCAAATAAAAGCGACACAAAAGGGACAGAAACCACTTAACTTTGACAAAGGACGGCACAGGTCGACGTTTCGGCTTACGCCTTCTTCAGGACATAAACAAATGGGACATAACTTCAACAAACAAGCAAAAGGTAACTCTGCGGACGTACTGACATACACGGCGCGAAAAAAAAAAAAAAAAAAAAAAGGGTGGGCGAGAAAAGGACCAGAAAAAATAGCAAAATTATCACAACACCCATCCTTAGGTGACAGAAGACCATGGACTGTGTGTGAAAAAAAAAAAAAAAAAATGTTGGGCAGAAAAGAACAAAAAAGAATAGTGAAAATTAGCAATCACAACACCCATCCTTTGGTGACAAGGACCATGGATTGTGTGTGAAAAAAGTTCAGAGGGTTATGTTACGGCTTTTCGTTCAAACCACCCGGGGCCTGACTTCCCAGGCGCTGAATAATGTGCGACTCCATGTCGCGTCTGTCTGTGGCGTCACCGTGCATAAGCCACAGGCCAGTTACTGTCATATTTAAGATGGAGTGGCCTGCAGAATTGAAATGCACGGCAACGGGTTTTATTCTGTTGTGTCTGGTGTCGGCGATATGTTCAGCAAAGCGTGTTGCCAGGCTACGTCCAGTTTCCCCAACATACAGTTTGTGACATGCGGTACAGATGATGGCGTATATGAGGTTTGTACTGTCGCATGTGAAGTGGCGTTTGATGGTCATTTTTCCTTTGGGGCCCTTGACAGAAGTCACTGTTGAGACATGACAGCAGGTTTTGCAATTTTGTTTTTTGCATGGAGTTGTACCAGGGGGTAGGGGTTGGTGGGGCCTGACATTGGCGCGAACCAGAAGGTCTCCTAAGTTGGTGTCCCTCTTGTATGCAACAAGAGGTGGGGTGTGGAAGGTCTGTCCAACTGTGCAACTCTTCGACAGAATGTGCCAGTTGGACATGATGATACGTTGGACTGACAGATTATGGGGGTGAAATGGAATGGAGAAAACCGGACGTTCCTGGGCAACTGTATTAGAAGAGGTGTTAGGATGGTGGTGTGTTGTGACTTTCAAAAGGGCTGCATCAATGGTGGTTTGGGGATAGCCCCTCTTTATAAAGAACTGCGACATTTCAACTGAACGTTCTTGAAAATCCTCTAAATCTGAACAAAGCCTCTTAAGGCGAAGGAACTGTGAATATGGGAGGCTGTGTTTAGTGGCAGGACTGTGTGATGAATCGTAATGCAGGTATGCATGTGAGTCTGTAGGCTTGTAGTGCACTGAGGTGGAGAGTGAACCGTTTTGAAGATTTACGGAGATGTCAAGGAAGTTGACTGCAGTCGCTGAGATGGCGTACGTGTATTTGATGGCTGGGTGGAAGTTTCGCAAGAAATCGATGTATTCCAGGAGTTGTTCTTCGGAAAGAGAGGTCGCTCCAAACCCGTCGTCAATATATCTCTTGTACAGCTCAGGGACCGGGCCTGTGTACAAAGACTGCATTCTATACTCCAGGTACCCCATGAAGAGGCAGGCGTAGGATGGGCCCATTTTCGTGCCCATGGCAACACCGCTGATCTGTGAGAATATCTCACCATTGAACTCAAATGTGTTCAAGGTGAGGACCAGTTCTGCCAGGCGGAGGAGGGTATGGGTTGGAGGGTTTTTGACTTGACGTTTGTTCAAGAAGAACTCCAGAGCTTTGAGCCCATCGGTGTGTGGAATGCATGTGTATAGCGCAGTGACGTCTACAGTGAAGAGCAGGGTGGGACTGAAACTGATGGTGTCAATAATCTGTAGGGCGTGGTTGGTATCTTTGACGTAGGTTGGCAGGTTTTGGACGAAGGGTTGCAGGATATAATCAAGATATTGTGAGATGTTTTCCGTAGGGCAGCTGCAGGCGGAGACGATAGGGCGACCTGGGGAGTTGGCTTTATGTATCTTTGGAAGCAGATAGAATTTTGGTTGTTTAATGTTGTTGTTAATTAGGAGTTTTGCTGTCTTGGGCAGTTCATCTTTCTTGATCGAATGGAGGACCGTTGTTGAGACCTGTTTTTGGTCTGCAGCTAACGTAGGAGCGGGAAGGGCAGCGTATGAGTCAGGATCAGATGGGTGTTGTGATTGCTAATTTTCACTATTCTTTTCTGCCCAACATTTTTTTTTTTTTTCACACACAGTCCATGGTCTTCTGTCACCTAAGGATGGGTGTTGTGATAATTTTGCTATTTTTTCTGGTCCTTTTCTCGCCCACCCTTTTTTTTTTTTTTTTTTTTTTTTCGCGCCGTGTATGTCAGTACGTCCGCAGAGTTACCTTTTGCTTGTTTGTTGAAGTTATGTCCCATTTTGAAGAAGGCGTAAGCCGAAACGTCGACCTGTGCCGTCCTTTGTCAAAGTTAAGTGGTTTCTGTCCCTTTTGTGTCGCTTTTATTTTCATTTATCTGTTCTTAGATTTTGGGTTCTTTCGTTTTTTTCCTTTTGTTTTGTTGTTGTTATTTGTTTGTTTGTGTTTTGTTGTTGTTGGTTGGTTGGGGTTTTTTTTTTGTTTTGTTTTTTTTGTTTTTTTTGGGGGGGGGGGGGTTGGGGGGGGGGGATGGGGGGGATTTGTTTTGTTTAATTGTTGTTGTTTTTTTGTCGTTGTTTGTTGTTGCTTTTTGGTTGGTTGGTTTTTTTTGTGTTTTTTTTTTTTGGGGGGGGGGTTGTTTTGTTTTGTTTTTGTTTTGTTTGTTTGTTTGTTTTTTTTTGGGGGGGGGGGTTGCTGTTTGTTTGTTTTAGGGGGAAGGGGGTGTTTTTGTTTTTGGTTGGGGGTTTTTTTGCGTTATTTTTGGTTTTTGTTTTGTTTGTTTTGTTTTGTTTTGTTTTTGTTTTGTTGTTTCTTTGTTTGTTTGTTGTTGTTGTTGTTTTGTTTTTTTGTTTTGTTTTTTTTGGGGGGGAGGGGGGGGGATCGTTGCTGTTTCATTTTTCTCGTTTCACTTTATTTCCTTGCTGAAATGAAGTCTGATTGACGATGTTTACGATGCTGGTTTGAAATAACCGAATGGTTAAGAAGCATACATACCTAGTGACAAACTGATTGAAAAGAATAAAAATGCAGACGCGGACGACCGGCTAAAATTCCAAACATCTAGTCTGTCTCGCCGCTCTTGCAGCTCTAATGAGGCAGTCCGAATTTCGCGCAAACGCAAAATAACACACACACACACACACACACACACACACACACACACACACACACACACACACACACACACACACTTCCTATGGACTCTAACGACAACGTGCTGCTACATGTACCGGGAAAAGGGGAATATACTGTACTTGCCTGCCATTGCTGAAGGCTGATTATGAGTTACGGTTCAAGCGAAGAAAGGGGTCATCAGCAAGTACTGCCCTGTTCAATGAAACTTCAGTGCCAACCTCACAATCGATTGACTAGATCTTACTGTTTACGCAGTCCCCGGCTGTGGCCATTTTGTCTCGACAAAGTGATTCAAGAGGCCGTCTGCATCAGTAAGAACTCTGATGATCCCAAGAAATAACTGACTTCTCAGAAAAGTTTTGTAGTGTGTCGATACTAACTCGTCATCCTACCTGCTATGCTCACCTGATGAATGATTTCCCTCTGCTGCTTGTGTCTGGAAGAGCTGGAACTGTTTTACATGGAGGTCATGGGCCTTTTCTTGTCGCATAATGTATGCGGTCATATTAGACAAAGTAAGTGACGTAACGTCTCGCGCCAGATAGCGTCAAATAGCGTTGACGTAGGGTCCGTGCAAACAGCACGCTAAACTGCTTTCTGCATAATTATTCATGATCCAAGGCGTAGCCGCGCCCACAAATAGCCGCCACACCTGTCAATCATGACTGAGCGAAATTACTCTGTAAACGGGAACGACTTTGTTACAAGAATTCATTCCAGCCAAATAAAACTGATTGTACCCGTGTAGCACCTCGCCGCATACGCCATAAAGTAAATGACGTCAACCAGCTAGGCTTGCTACACGACGTCATTTGTTTGGGGTTTTGCGTATGCAAAGTGGCACGAACAAGTCAAGTCAAGTCAAGTCAGAATACTTTATTTATCCCCGTAGGGCAAAAAGTGTACTTTCTTACATACTCAAACATCGGAGATAGCTTGCTGACTGGTGCCCATATTACAAGAGTAAGTTAGTCAGCTAGTTCGTATACTACAAACTCTATAGACAGATCTGAGTCAGATGAATCGGACACACAGTCAGCATGCCAAGTCCGATAATGAGAAAATCAATGTCCACGGTAGGCGCAATGGTTCTAGGGACGACGGCCTTTCAGAAATGTCGATTTTCTACAAACTGACATGCATCACTGAAACCACAAATCAAATCATAAAAGCTACACATTGTAAGGTTTTCTTGATTCGAGTCATTCGTGCAGGTGTTACCCTTCATCTGAGGCAAAATGGCTTCACCAGTGAATGTTATGCAAAATTATGATGTGATTTTAAGTAACTCAAGTTCTTTGACGCACCGTCGTCAGTTTCATCGACTTTTGTTCGCTAGAATTTGTCACATTTTTGCACACGATGTTTCTGGTGAATCTGATAGAAAATGCATGCATGATCAGTTTTGGAACAATGCTAGCACTCACACATTCCAGCGCAGCCGATCAAATTCACGCATTTCATGTTGCCAGCTGTCAGTCTCAGCCCTCAAAACGTCTAAAAGCGAACTGTTTCGTTTTCTAGAAGTCTGAACCTCATTTTATTAGATTACTTCTTTCCTTTTTAAATTTCAGTGTAAAGTACATGTTGTTTTTCCTGTCAGGCCTGTTCCTTCTACTGGCGACCCTAATATTCGTGGCGCTGTATGACAACCTGCATGGACCTTCGGAAACCATCCACTTGGGCCCTAGCTTCCCCATCTCCATAGTGGGCGGGCTCCTCTGTATCGCTGCCTCCATCGTCACTGCCTGGGCGTCGGTGCGCAAGGCCAACCTGTCTGATGATGACGCAGCTCCCCTGGAGATCGCTCCAGCGGAGATACAGTAACGCAAGTGATGCATGACATGAACGTCGGGTAGAATAATGACAGTACCGAGTGACATTTTAAGCGTTGTAGAGAACACATAATTGGAACATGCAGATTTTCAGTCATCAACTTAAAATTTCAAATTCACAATCTGACGCAACATCTCGGGAACGTCTTCTATGGTCCATGCCGGGACAATGTGGCATTTCAAATATTGTCTTAAAGCACAAAATTTGAAAAAGTAGATTTTAAGTCAGACACCTAAATTTCAACACCTCAAAGCTTCTACCAAGCGGAACAGTCTCTGCTGACCCTACACTGAGGAGCAGTCAAACAGTAGATTCAACAAATTCAACACACGGTGAGCCCACCGTCAGACTGGACTTGAAGTTGTAGGCAGTGATGGAGTGAAAACAGGTCATCAGACACGTCTACGTCCATTTTACATTATATGTATTTCATAGCGCCGCGTACACGTTTCTTCGGTTGTTACAATGTAGTTGCCATGTCCACCATCTTGCGTGCATCTGACTTTGTACTGGGAATGATATTCAAAATGCCACATTGTCCCTGCATTGTAGAAGGGAATCCGAGGGTGAGACCAAGGACTGTAGATCCGCTACGCTATAGTGAATGATCGTAGTGTATCTAGAGTCCTTGATGACACCAACAGTTATCATGGATTTTACCAAACGGATAACGAAACCACTGGTAAAAGCAACATCTGTTGCAAAGCCATTCTGTTTATCTGTGGGATGGTGTCAGCGAGTCTCTACTGTGGAAAAAATAAGCTGCATTGACTCATGCCCACCCATCAATCCCACTCAACATAAATTCAACACTTGTTGGTAGCCATAACCAGAGACATACATAACAGTAACTCTGCCATAACTGCTGCATTCGCATTTACTCTTCGCAAACTTTTGCTTAGTTTACATGCGCTTAAGTTTAAGTTACATACATAGTTTAAAATGCTGTGCGCTGTACTCGCAGCGACCAAAGTATGCTATTTATAAACATTGTACAGTTTCAATGTCTGGAGCTGATGCTGCACAAAATAACCCAGACAGAAAGATGAATTTAAAAAACGATGAAAGATGTTTGTTCACATAGTAATGCAGACATCGTAATGATGTGTTGTCAAGTCCTAATTAAGACATAATGAAGCACACTATATGTGAAGCAATTGCTTATTTTTACTTGTAAAGGCTGCTTGCACTCTTTCAAACAGTACACCTCACACACACACACACACACACACACACACACACACACACACACACAATCAACAGAATAAGGAAACACAACTCTGAGCTTAGGTTTTTTGGATATTTAAGATATTTGCTAGGAGATAAAAACGTTTTCTAGGTTGTTGTTCTGTTCAATGCTATGTCAGAAGAACTTGGCAAAGTGCAGAGTCCCTCAATATTTGAGGCTCAATATCTGCATCAAATGATAGAGGAGAAGACCCTTGAAAAAGGTTTTAAATCATGGAAAAGCATGTACACAACCTGATTGGTGCCGTATTTATTTTGTGCTTAACTGTACATAGCATGCACTCCTTTGCATCTGTAGGCTGAGATTCCAACACCTATAAAATAATGCCCGCCATTTATACTACATAATCCATGCAATTGCTTCGATTGCTGAAAGAAAGTCGGCTGTAATTTTGTGATGGTACCCAACCAAACGCATACACCCACCCACACCCACCTCACTTCAAGCATTCTTCTTTCTGGTAAGACCCACAGTGTAATTTATGTGTTTTAGTGTACAGCCTACATGAGAGTTTATTAGCAGACAATAATAGAATTCAACCCCTTTGATATACTGTATTTTCAGTTTTGGTGCATGACGATACATCAGAATGAACAGGTAATTAGTCTTTCAGTTTAGTTAACAATGTGTGTGGACTTTTTGTTCCCATAAGTATAAATGCAGATATATACAAAATTTTTCACCTCCGGGAACAGAAAAAAATGTACACATATCGTCCAACTTACCGCCTCAACACTAAAGTACACCACTGAAACATTACCCCCCCACCCCCCAAAAAGCATGTACATGTATTTGTAAAACATCAGATAAATAATTATAAGCATATGGCAGTACAAAAGGCATTTTATGGCAGGTAAATTGACAACAGCTGAAGTGTGAAAAAACAAGCTGTACATCGTCAGTGTCCCTGCCAAACATTGTATGCAAAATGTGTTTATGTGTATTATTATTGCACTTACAAAGCTGACAAGGACACTGGTGATATGTACATAATGATTCTATTGCAATCTAAATCTACATGTACAGTGTGCACATCTACATGCCCTTAACTAAAAGTAAAATTTTCCAAAAAGGTACAGAGATCAGGTACATAAAATGTGTATACAGTCTCATATACTCAACCTGCAACTCACCCAAGAGGTGGAGGCATTTGTAGATTGAAAAAAAAAAAAATTCCGCTCACATATGCTCTCAAACTGACTTATCCACTGAAAAAGATTCAAAGTCTGTGATCAGAAAATTGCTCTGACACTGGCAACATTACTGACTCTATGTCATCAATCTGTGCTACCATTCGCAGATGACAGAAAGCTGGATATGTATCTATGCATACCTACAGCCAATAACATTTATGTGAATCAAACCTTCATGGTATATTCAATGCACATGCATTTTCTACTCTTCTTTCCTGGCTCTCCAGCAGTTGAGGAGATCAAATACATGTAGATCAACCGACACAACACAACAGTTTTCACTGAGGAAGGTTGGTAAGAAGCCAGCATCTATATAAAATGTTTAGTAGTGATGCCATCAGTCATTAGAAATGTCAAAAAGTGTACAACTGCAGTTGTACTCTTTCAGACCTACTACTGCCGTTTTGAATATACATGTATTATATGCTTTCAAATATTTACACATTGCATAAGTTTAACATAATCTTCGAATCTTTGTTCATGTTCATACAATGTTCATGATTTGACTATGTTTGCACTTGCAGTAACAGGTGAATCACTGTTCATCCCACGCAACTTTAGCATCACTGATGTACATGATGGTATTCATTGAAGTCTTGCAACTTGAAATAAATGTGAAAATGCATAATTCAGCAGGCTGTTGGGCTTCACCAATTTTGTCAGCATCTGTGGAAAGCTGTTCTCCTAAATATCTTGTGCAACAATCTGTCCCAGTTTGATCAGAATTTCTGCAGTAATGCTCATCCACAGTTCCTTCCAAATTTCATTCATATGTCACACCAGTCACAGCAGAACTCAACAATGTCTCACAATTACTGCTACCAAGTTATTCTCAAAGCCTTATGGTCATGGGCAATGGGAGAATCATCACATGCGTAGCAGCACTGTGGTAGTAAGACATCCTGTCACAGCACTTGTGTCTCTGCTCATCAACTTCTGTAGAAATAAGCAAAGCCTGCATCAGCAATGAAAGCTAAAAGATCACAAGACAGGTAGCAGGAAACTTTGAAAGCTAAAAGATCACAAGACAGGTAGCAGGAAAGTTCCCTTCTGCGTGCAACAGTCTATCCATGAGGTTCAAAAATTAAGACTGAGCTAATTAAGTTTTCTGTGTCCAGGGGAGAACATCCATAACATGTACTATACACCTTATCCATGCATTTCCTACGATACACGTGCTGAGGGGAGAAGCCTTATCTCGTAAAATGATCAGTGACCAAATATAAATTTGGATTATCACCTGACCAACTTTCATCAATCTGTCAACAATTACATGCAAAACGTACAGGTGAGAAAGAAAACAAACCTTGGAAACATTCCTACAAAGTACCCATCACTGACTTTTTCAAAAACCCAATAGCTGGTAATAAGCAATAATCAAGCAGTCTTACCAGATAATAGTATGCTGGCTCAGACATTTGAAAGGGAGACGTGTACGAAGATATAGGTATTAGAGAAACGATCTCCGTAGATGTCAAACAGCGGAAAGTGCCGGTAACCTGTTCACAGACAAAACCAAGTTACTGGTGATCCTTTTATAGTTGTGGTTATGACAATAAAACAAACCATTTGTGAAAGCGGAGATAGCTCGGAATTTTTTTTTATCAGAAGAGCTTCCTGCGTGTGACCATGCATATTGCCCTATACAACAGGAACTGTCAGAATCAAGATGCATCTGTCTGAAGTCCTCCCAGTACTGCTGTATATAGAAATACCCAGCTGTATTCACAGTGTTTCAGCTGCAATCCTGCTGGCATAGTACCACAAGTGCAGCCTGGGGTCACGCGTAGTGTTGTTTTTTGGGATCACATTTGTCAACAGACCGTTTTTGGTGATTTTCGCCGGTGTGAGAAAAAAAAGAGTGTAGTTTTATGGATTTTTGTATTTGTGGGGAAAGGTGCATGTCAGGGGGCTGCAACAGGAGGCAAGCTGCCAGTCAAGCTGGGAGTCTTTTGGAACAGGTCAGGTGGGTGAGGACGCTTTCAAACAGAAACTGAAAGTACCGTTGGATCACTCAAGGGAGGGCCGGGGGGAA
This sequence comes from Batillaria attramentaria, assembly GCA_018292915.2. Taxonomy (NCBI): domain Eukaryota; kingdom Metazoa; phylum Mollusca; class Gastropoda; family Batillariidae; genus Batillaria; species Batillaria attramentaria. Next base: position 427,219 of record JACVVK020000114.1, on the reverse strand, counting down.
ACAAGATAATGATCTATTTTAAATTCCTGTCAGGCGCCTGCCCCTAAATGGTCAGTGAATGGTAATTTTCAGTTTCTTGATTGGAGCATATTTAGGGGTGACTATGATGCCTGATGTTAATTAGAGTTACATGGGCATTTTGAGGCTTCAGAATTTGTGGTGTTCATTGTAATTATTGAAGTAGTGGACATGACAACAGCTTGATTTACAAGCAAAAGGTTTCAGTAATGTTACAAAAGAACCCACCTTCTTGCAAGCTGTTGAAAGGCAAGGCGTAGTATCCAATGAAATCATCCACACCTCTGTCTTCATCTTTCACAACGAAGCGGACAATGGCCAACTCTGGCACACGCACAGTGAACATACAGCTCTCATACCACCTCGGGTTGAAACCTGTCACGGAAACAATTGCCGTCAAGAACAGAACAAAATACTAACACTAAAATTGTCACTGCTGTGAAGTTTTGGTGATAGTATGTGCTGTGTATAATGTCACTCAAACCCGTAGTGCTTCTTGTGGTGACAACGTTCACCTGGTGAATTTGATGATGACTTGATGCAGCACATGGCTCTACCCTAACTGAGTGCTCACTGGTGTATGACCCTAGCTCCATATCTGTAAGCTGCTACAAAAGTACATGTATGTACAGGTACATGTTAAAACAAATTCACTAAATAAAGACAATGACAATGGAAGGTGATGAAGGAAGGTCAAAGGGAAAAAACAACAACAAAATGAAACAAAACAAAACAAAAAACCAAAAACGAAAGACAAACGTAAAGCAAAATCAAACAACAGAAACCAAAAAAAAACTGCCAAAATGGTTTCTGTGCCTTGAGCCAGACACCATCTGGCTGGAAAAAAAAATTGCTCACAACACGTGGGGGAGAGATTTGAAAGAAGGTTAGGAAAAAATGTTTTACAGCACAGTGATAAAGTGCCACTAACTCCAGCATAACTATAAACTGAGGAAGGTAATTAATTAAGTCTACTCAGATACAGACCGTTGTTTTGGATGACCTTTGTGCGATACTCGGCGTTGTCATTCGGGGCTCCGTGGACCTCTATCTTGATGAAGGGATCAATGACCTCCCCTTTCTTGGAATCCTTCGGTTTGGGAATCTGTGATCCACTGATAATCTGCTCACATTCACAGAATCAACCATTAGCTATGAGTGGGACATTAGGACAGACATCACAGTACCTGACTTTCTGACTACTTCCTGGCACCAGAATGTGTCTAAGCTACTCCAGACATTGAACTGTTAATTACTGCAGTACATATAAACTTGATCATCCACATTTTTTTAATTTTTTTTTTTTTTTTTGGGGGGGGGGGGTTGGAGGGGGGGGGGGCTGGAGGGGGGGGGGGCTGGAGGGAGGGGGGGGGGCTCAGGTATTAATGCTTTGCCATGTACATAAATGGCATCAAACTTATTACTCAGGAAGCAACAAATGGTGTGGCTTTTAAAAAATTAATGTGGACATCATTTCACAACCAAGTCTTCTAATGACATATGTTATTCAGAACAAACAGTAAACCAAGTTAGTGCTGTCTCGTGACAGAATTTCTCTAGTGCACACACTGAACTGAGGACATCACTTACAGTGAGTTTCAGTGTCTTCCTATAGCTCCTGGCCACCGTTCCATTCAAGATTCCAAACATCTCTTCTGCCAGCAGGAAGTTGGGCTTAAGGACATATCCACACCCACCGTTATCCAGAAAACGGCCATGGTTTATCTGCATACATTCACCTCCAGTCTGGTAGTTGAGGGCCACTGCAGAAATACAGTACTCAGGGTTACTATCTGCACATACACCTTAATTTCCAGCTTCAAAAATGTTGGAAAAAAAATTAAAATTTAATTTAAAACAGGATGGTGTATCAGGGTATATCAGCTTAAAAATGGTGAGTAGGTTGGAAGCACTTTTTTATATTATGAAGAAAAAAATTTTTTTTGCTTTGTGTGTGTTTGAGGTACAAAGTGGAAGTTGTATCTGTTATGAAAAACCTGTGTGCTAAACCAAGAACAAAGTTTCTCATGGTCTCAATGCTTCACAAGTTATTCATCTCCCATGAAGTACCCTTCCTCTAAATGCCATGTACGGCTAAGCCTAACACTTGAGGTTTATTTGTGTACACCAATTTCTGTCATAACAAAATGTCTGTTTCACACACAAACTCAAAGCCAGACTTTAAAATAGTGATGTGAGAGATATTCACTCACCAATCTGACACCCATGATTCCAAGCTGGGACGGGGTTGTAGTTTGAAGAATCTGTGCGGGTGCCTGCAGGGTACGTCCGGATCAGTTTTGTATGCGTCACAATGTTGAGTCCAAGAGCATTGGTTGACATAACCTTCTCCACTTTGCTCTCACCCAAGGAAAACACCACAAAGAAGCCAGCTGCCCACAAAAAGTGCTGCTTGACCTCAGCTTGTTGTTGTGTTTGCAGTTGTAGAAATAACAAGTCACAAACATGCAAAACTCATTTCAATGACAGATCTAGATAGCTAATTCCGTCATGGTGCTGCTGCTTTACCAGACAGAACATCCACGCAAAGGAAAAAAGATTCAGCAACTGAAAAAAGTTGTTCTCATGAGCTATCTCACCATTCTTGTTTCAGATCTTCCTAAATGGAGACGGGGAAAACAGGAACTTCCCGGGATTTAAAGGAATATGCTTGAGTGCGGTGTTCTTGAGAATTCCTATGTATCAGTCATTTGTCTTTACACCAGACATCATGCAGCCTCTGGGGGCTCTGCCGGGCAACAATGCTTTCAGATGTAAACTGTCTTGTAACAGATTTCCTTCTCCAGTTCTGTTACAATACGGTGAACTATTCTCTTTCACTGCTACAGAATTACTATCCTTAGACACTGGGCAGCGTCAAAACATACACGTTTTTGCTTTTTAACGACTTTCTCACCCCCCCCCCCCACCTCCCCACCCCCCATGTCACACTTCTGGTGCACAGCTCTACAAAACACACATGCCAACAGGTAAATGACACAAACACATATAATCAGTAACTCACGGATACTAGCAGCCTGATCAACATCTTTGAAGCCAACACTCTTCATGCTGGTGAGACGCGACAACGCTGGATTGAGTTTGATTTTCTTGTGACCACTCTCCGCCTTCACTACTGACTGTTCACCGCTGCTGTTGTTGTTGTTAGAACCACTGTCATCGTTGTTGTTGATAAGGATGCTAGTTCGGTTTTGTGTTGTCTGGCCAGCATCAGCAGCTTCATCCTCATCACTGACTTCATCCTCATTACCGCCTTCCAATGCCAGTGGTAACTTCTTGCCCTGAATATAGCATGTCACAAATATGTTATCAGATACACATTTCATTTGTAATTATTTTATAAAGATCCAACATCCACTTCATAAAGATTTCTTCCAAAGGTTTTTTACCTACTGTATAAAAACTTTACAAAGACTTTATCATGTAAAAATCTGTTACTGGAGTATGTGACAGTTTAGTTGACTTTATATAGACTTTATGAAGATATGACACACACGTACAATATCAAGACGGTACAATAATTTTAAGTTACTTTGGCCCATTCCTCAAAATGAAGTTACATTGACACCTGGCACTCACCTTGATAATGATCTTGTTCTGGAGTTGTTCTGGTGTGGGTATTGCAGTAAGCTCGGTATCCGGTGACCAGATCATGTCACCGAGGACATCTTCCATGATCTGTGCCATCACTGCCTGCTGCTCCAAACTGCAGTGGTTCTCCAGTGAAAGTGTCACTGGGAAACTGCAACATTCACAGACCACATACTGATGCCAGATAATATAAGATCTGAATGTCAAAGTTATTCGTCCAATGAGGACAAATATTACAGTATGGCCTGGAATGTGTGTAACCACTGAGCTGAAACCAAGCGACCACTGATCACTATATAAAACAGACAAGGGTGCTCCAGTAAAGCTAGGGGACAGGGGAAATATTGAAACAACTTACGGACTGGTTTTGAAGGCATATTCTTTGACAGCATGGATGACATCTCTGAAGAGGATTTTTGAGGTGAGAGTGTGACCGTGATAGATGACTGGTTCGTTGTCTGGGCCATCCCAACAGTCCACTGTGGGAGAAAGCACGAAAATGTACATCTGAGGTACATCACACACACACACACACACACAAACAAACAAAAACAACACACCTGAGTAGAAATGATAAAGGACAGGCAGAGATGATTAAAAACCAAGAACATTTGTATTAAACATTGTCCATCGTGGCGCAGAAATGAAAGGACGTGTCTGAATTGGTTAGGAAGTAATCGGGTATTTTGAAAATAAGTTATCCTATGACCGATGTCTGACACGGACATGAAGCCCTCTGTGTGTGTGTGTGTGTGTGTGTGTGTGTGTGTGTGTGTGTGTGTGTGTGTGTGTGCTCTTTTACTTTTTTAGTCGTTCTTACGTAGTGTACATTGAGTGAATGGGTTGGTTTTTTTGTGTGTGTTTTTTTTTCTTTTTTTTTTTCTTTGGTTTTAGACTGTAAGGCGCCTAGAGCTTGTTCCCTGGGGATAGGCGCCCTATAAATATTATTATTAAATGTCCTGCACTTTTACCAGCCAGGACATCTGTCCTATTATAGTTCCCATGGAAACAGTAAAGCACAAGTACATACACTCAACACATCGGCAGCCTTTGGTGAGAGCTGAGATGTACATCTCCACTTTGCTAGGCCCTTTCAGTTGGTCTTCTGCAAGGTATCTGCAAACAAAAACCTCTTCAACTGCAACAAAATGTCAGATTGCTTGTCTGAACCTGCCTGCAAATGCATCGCCATTAACAAATAAGAAATTTCATGAAAGAAATGAAAGTACACATCTGTCCACACAATATGGGTAACAGTTATGAACAAACAGCGGTACATATATATTCTTCACTAAACTCACTGACAAACCACCTGGCATAACCACATCATCAGATAAACACACACATGCAGCCAACAAATGCCCATTACGACAGATACTGTAATGACAAGAGAAATCAGACAATACTGACGTGTTGTGCGATGAAGCTATAAAATAGTGGGTGATGGGTCGAGACATGTCCTGGTACACAGCGCTATGCATTGGCTTGAACAAGAATTGTCGCTCCGAGGTCAGGAACGTCTGGAACCCTATAATTTGCCAGGACAAGAAGCACACCAATAACATGTATTACACAAGCACATCAAAACCAAGGGTGGGTGAGTGTTTGGGGATTTAAGTCCTTTTCCACCAAATATGGATGATATCAAAGACAAAGCAATGAGAAACTATAGAGAGGCAAAAGCCTCCATGGCTCCCTTGTGACACAGGTCAAGGTCATTCACAAGAGTGTTTGTAAAGCCCTTATCACTATCCATTATCATGCCAAGTGTCTCTGGCGCTCTGAGTTCATGGCATTATTACAGTTTTCCCTGAAACAGTTTGTATGGCCTTGACCCTCGGTCAAGGTCATTCAAATGAGATCCCATCAATGTCTATCATTATGCCAAGTTTGATGCCTCTAGTATTTGTAGTTCCTCCGAAAACAGTAATGTTAAAATTAACAACAGACAGCTTTAATGACCTTGACCTTCAGTCAAGGTCATTCAGAAAGGTAGGTCTCATTGCTGTCTATCATCATGCCTTGTTTGGTGCCTCTACTGTTAGTTGTTTTGGAGAAACTGCCAAAGTTGAAGTTTCCCCAAAAAACGCTTGCATGACCTTGACCTTGACTAAAAGTCACTGAACACAGGTATGTCTGTAAAGGCACTGCTAATGTCAATCATCGCAGATATAGTTTGATGCCTCTGATTCTACTGGATTCTGAGAAAATGCAAATGTAAATTTTCCCTACAGACTGTTTTAATGACCTTGACCTTGAGTCAAGGTCATTTACGGTGGTATGTGTGCATAGGTCTTATCACAGTCTATTAGCACGCCAGGTTTGGCGCCTCTGCTGTTTGTTGTTTCTGAGAAAAGGCCAATGTTAAGGTTTCACAAAAATAGCTTGTACGGCCTTGACCTTGACATAAGGCCACTGACTACATGTATATCTGTAAAGTTCTTATCAACATCTATCATGATGCAAAGTTTAAAACCTCTGGAGTTTGTAGATTATGAGAAAATGCCAATGTAAATTTTTCAAACGAGCTTTAGTGACCTTGACCTTGAGTCAAGGTCATTCAAAATGACATGTTTTGAAAGGTCTTGTGGTTATCTATCAGCATGCCAAGTTTGGTGCCTCTGCTGTTTGTAGATTCTGAGAAAACGACAATGTTAAAGTTTTCTGGACACACACACACACACACACACACACACACACACACACACACACACACAGACAAACAGACAGACAGACAGACAGACGACGGAGGGTTAATACATAGACTCTCATTGTTACACAAGGGAGCCAAAAAGGCCAGCACAAATATTTCATCAAAACCAACAACAGACTACATGCAAATGACAGGACAACACAAAGAGTCCAAGTTTTCAGTGCACCCATCTCAATATATATGTCTGCACAAAGCATGCGAAAAGTGATGCGAAAAGTGATGCGATTTACAAATACATGTACTAACAGCACACATCTATGTTCAACCTGAATTCAGCCAGTAAAACAGACAAATCAGATTTGGTTTCTGGTCAAAGCTGTTTACTGGACTCGGAATGTAAGAGGTATATGAAGCGTCAACTTCTACAACAAACAGCCAGGTAAGAAATCAGAACAGGACAATACCACACTAACCAAACTTTTGCCACAGTTTACACAGATGTCACATTGACTACTGGTCCAAAATGAGTGCAGCCAGCTGGCAAAGATGCACATACCAACCATGGAGAGTTGGTGGCGTGATTTACACAAGCCATCTGGTTCACAGTGCTGCACCAACCCCTGACAGTAGTCCTCATCCACATCCAGCATCTGACAGGTGAACAGTTCACCAATGTTACACCAAAACATGACCAGCAAAGTATTTGCAGATGTACTGTTTTTTTGACAGCAACTAAGCATATTCTTTTACTCTCTTTTCTGTTTTTTGCAAGGGGGAGGGCAATTATGGGGTTTTTGGTGTTCTTGTTTCTTTGCTTTATTGTTAATGTCTAATCTAAGTACTTGGTGAACTACAGCTACAGCTTAACAGGGGTCAATGCAAACAATCATATGCCATGATTACTAAGATTTACTGACGCCAGCTTATGTTTTGGAACATTTGTGCTTGTGAGTGGACCTCTGCACTGAAACAGTGGTTCGATTTTACACACTACCAGAAGAGCTCAGAAAATTTGTGAGCACAAAGATATTGGGAAAAAAATCAAACAAATGAAAATCAGTTCTAATTAGCCAGACACACACACACACACACACACACACACACACACACACACACACACACACACACACACACACATATGCATACACGCGTGCACACAGGGACACATGTATATTTAACTTCTAATACCTTCTGTCCCTCTCTGAGAAAAGCGAGGATGTCCCGAGGTGCCATGTAACCCTTTCCTCGTGAATATCTGTAAAAGAATTTATTAGGTGCATACAGGCATATGGCAAACACAACATTGCAGGAATTAGAAAGGCCCTGCCCGCAGAACTCATTACAAACATTGAGACTTGAAGGATTCTGACCTAAACATGCTAACTGGGCAAAAATGTTTTAATCAATTATCAACACAAATACTAGGGCAGGTGTGTGTGTAGTTCTGCAGGTGTGTGTGTGTAGTTCTGCAGGTGTGTGTGTGTAGTTCTGCAGGTGTGTGTGTGTAGTTCTGCAGGTGTGTGTGTGTAGTTCTGCAGGTGTGTGTGTGTAGTTTCTGCAGGTGTGTGTGTGTAGTTCTGCAGGTGTGTGTGTGTAGTTCTGCAGGTGTGTGTGTAGTTCTGCAGGTGTGTGTGTAGTTCTGCAGGTGTGTGTGTGTAGTTCTGCAGGTGTGTGTAGTTCTGCAGGTGTGTGTAGTTCTGCAGGTGTGTGTGTAGTTCTGCAGGTGTGTGTGTAGTTCTGCAGGTGTGTGTGTGTAGTTCTGCAGGTGTGTGTGTAGTTCTGCAGGTGTGTGTGTAGTTCTGCAGGTGTGTGTGTGTAGTTCTTCTGAGGTTTCGGATGAGGTATTAATCATAAGTGTGTTAACAGGTGACAGCAGGAATCACGTTCAAGTCTAACCTTAGAAAAAGCTCCTCTAGTTCTGGACGCCGTGTTAGCAGATTGTAGAATCGCACAAACTCTTCTCTGTCCAGTGTAGGTTTGCCTTTTCCTGGAGTTTTTCTTGTGTCTGCTTTCTGAAAGAATCACAAGTCCACACACTTGAGGTATGAAAACGTGCGTATAGGGTCCATGAACTACCTGCGACTGGTCACGCGCTACGCGCGACTGGTCATAAGCGACGCGCGGTTGGTCATACGCGACGCGCGGTTGGTCATATGCGACGCGCGGTTGGTCATGCGCTACCCGCGATTGGTCGTGCGCTACCCGCGATTGGTCATACGCGACATGTGATTGGCCATGGACTACCGCGACAACCCGCGACTGGTCATGAGCGGCGGGCGACGGGCCGTGATACTGGTCATGCGCGACGGGCCGTGATATTGGTCATGCGCGACGGGGCGTTTGGTTAAAACTCATACGTCAATCAGTCTTGCCCCCCCCCCCCCCCCCCCCGTCAGTCACCCTTCACACCAGTCTGTGTCTGTTGATTGGTCAAAGCTCATACGTCAATCAGTCTTAGTGTTGAGACACCGGGTATTGAGGCGTGTAAGGGCCGCCGCCTGTCTCGACGTGACGTCAAACAAAAGACAGAGCACGTGCCCGTCCATAGTATCGCACCTGGGAAGAGCTTCACAAATCACTGGGGGGTGATATTGGTCATGCGCGACGGGCCGTGATACCAACTGCGCTCGGAAAAGTATAGAATAAAAGAACCACCACTTCGCCTACTTCTTCCTTGACTCAAGACATGTACAACGGTGGGAGTAATGGGGTGTGGGGGGGACGTAGGGGGGGGGGGTTGCAGTAACTAAGCAAGGTCGTTACCATCTGTGTCTGATTGGTTAAAACTCATACGTCAATCAGTCTTTGTCCTGTCAGTCACCCAGAAATGCGACTCACCCAGAAATGCGACTCTGTTCTAGTAAGCGCAGTCAGTATATACATACATGTGCAAGACGCAAGTCAACTTTGAGGGCAGATACGTCACAAAGAATCACTGCGTTTACGTTTTCTGACTCGTTTTATCGTTTTATTTTCAGACACAAAGTAGCCCAGACAGCACAGTCTATTGGGCCAATATTGCAGCAATGTTGCTTCTGCTGATGCTGCACCGCTTTGCGGGCCAATGAAGGGTTGGCGCGCGCGGCGTGCTCTATCGCCTTTGCTAAAGCAAGTTGCACCCACACACGCACTGAATTGCGGTTCCAATAGCCTACAGATGGCTGAGCGCACGCGCGTGCTGACCCCTGCCAGCCCCTAGACCTCGCGGCGCGTAAACTGACCACACACGTGTTTCGCATTCGCATGCACATGCAGCGATTCTTGTGTTTAGACTAAGGCCGCCATTTTCAAACCACTAGCACCGCACATTTGGTGAGACCTTCGCTGCCAACAGTTGCAATCATCAGCCAGGATTCAAGGTATGTTTGTTTAATTATCAGTTTGAAAATATAAGGCAAAGTTTAGGCCAGTTTATCGCTCAAACGTGCTAATGACTTAAGTTCAGTGGTATGTCTTACAAAACTTGATACAGTGATTAAAGTTCAGATCCAAAGGAATACTTCAATGGGTCGTTAAGGTCATTGCCTTTTTTTTCTTTTCTTAAATAAGAATGACATATGGTGCACACCGATTCAAGGGTGATTGTTGAGTATAACTGTTTCCTGTAAGACGTTCATAAAATGTATAATTGCAGGTCCTGTTCCTCCCAGCCATCGGGGACGCCAGCCTTACGGAAATTGTCACAAAAATGTGGAAGTGGCTCAAGACTTGCTTTTACCTACACATTGAGTAAAGTCAAGAATAAAGGCAAGCTACGGGACCTTCAGCACCTGCTGGACACCATGTACGGTAGGTGAAAAAATCCTGTTTGTGTGTGTCAACAGTTTTATTAAACTACTGCTAAACAAACAGCTCTGTGATGAATCATGGTGTGTCTGGATTTTGTTCATTATATAACTAGCACTGTTACATTTGTTATTAGTCAAAGTTGGGGGGGGGGGTAAAATAACTGGAAAATGTTTTTTGCTTTGTGGATCAGTTGTACTTAATAAAATTAGTACAGTTTAAAAGATTTTTTTCTGAGAAATTGTAAGTTACTGAGTAAAATACAATACTGATGTTGCCAGGCAGTTACGAGATTTATCATATTTAATTATAATTCCTTCACATATATTCCACTGTTTTGTTCCAAACAGGGTTTTGCATTCCCCTTTCTGTTTTTCAGAGGCAGTGAGGCAGAAGCACACTGATGCTACCCTGGTTCAGCTAGACGCCTCAACCGGCTGTTTCATCACGCGGTCAAGTGACAGAGGGGGGCAACAGCAGGAGCGAGAGAAAAGAAACGCCAGCAGAGAGAGAGAGAGAGGGGGGGGGGGGGGAATGGAAAATCAATACAACAAACGAACCTGACATTTGTTTTTGACTTGTTTTATTATTGAATGAAAGTTGAGTGCATGATGTGTTGTGTCATGGTTTACCTGCGATACTGTAAAAAATCTTGCATTGTGTACCCGCATGTTTCAAAAACCCAGTCCAAAATTCAGCCAGTACAGGGTCCATGCAAGGAAGACAAACATTGCCCTAACATTGGATCAACATTGCATCCAAGAACAATCCAATATTGCATTCAAAGCATATCCAATGTTCAGCCAATGTTGGAGTAATACAGGACCAACATAGCACCAATATTGGACCAATATTGGATTTACATTGGATCCAATGAAAAATCCAATATTGCCCCAATATTAGACCGATTTGCACTTCCAACATTGGTCCAATATTGTAAAGCAACATTGCCCCAATAAAGGAGCCAATGTTGGGGCAATATTGGGGCAATATTGCCGTGCTGTCTGACAGGGGACTGCCCCTATCGTATCCGCGTCCGGTCTCCATTCACACACTCGGAATGACAACACACACACACACACATTCATACATGTACCAGGGGCGCCGGGACCGGGGGGGGGGGGGGGCAGCTGCCCCCCCTGTACCCAAGCAGGGGGGGGGGGGCAAGAGTATCTTTTTGCCCCCCCCCCCTGGAAAATCAGGTGACTATGGCAAGAGGGGGGGGCAAAGCCATGGTCTTGCCCCCCCCCTTCCCCTACACCCCCCTCCTTCTACCCCTCTTCCTGCTCTCTCCCCACTTTTTCAGAAGCACAGCAGATACCAGCTACCACTGATATATGTGCGTGCGTGCGTGTTTTGTTGTTGTTGTTGTTCCTTCCTTCATCACCTTGCCTTGTTAACTCTTTACTTCTTTATTTCTTATTTTATATTTTATTTCTTAACAATGATTTATATGAAGCTTTTTACTGGTAACAGCTTTTTATACAGCGTAGTTGCGCACAATAGTTTTACATTAAAAACAAAATCTTACGATAACGAAGTGTATAGTCTGCGTACCATTGTGTGTATGTGTGTGTGTGTGGGGGGGGATGTGCGTGCGTGTGTGTGTGTGTGTGTGTGTGGAGGGGGGGGGTGAGATATTTAACGCGTCCCGACTCCCCTGAAGGCCGGTTTAAAAGAACTTACCCGGACACCTGCCACCGTTTATCGAGAAAACTATTCAGAAGATAGGTATGATTGGATACATCCTGCGATACAATCTTACATGACCCAAACCTGATCGTATAACCAGGACACGAGACTGGGGACTAGCTGGTTGTGCACTGCCACACACTTACATTCCTAGATAGCCCATGCGTAGCACAGCAACACGTAAAATAGTGAATACAGGTTACAGATCACTGATAGCTTCTGAGGCATGTAGTACCAATACCGCTAATTATAGGGAGAAAGTTTTGCTGGTTTTCAAAGTTTTTTCGTGTGGTGTGAAAAATGACAGGTTGGGGGGTGTTTGTTGGTTTTGCACAAAATCCAAGTGAGTGAGATCTATAACAGGTGAGTTTGACAACCCTGAAAATGAGCCTTGCTTTTGGCCTAGGCTGTGGACTACTTGTGTTCATACCCAGCTGTGTATCTTGGGTGACTAGCTAAAAGACGCCAGAGGAGTGAGGGAGTAGGTGGTCGCTGCAGTCATTGCAAAGAAAGGGATTATCGGAATTTCTTTAAAATCAGCCCACACTTGACTCTCTGGCAGTTGTGTGTGTGTGTGTTTTTTTTTTTTGTTTTTTTTTTTGTTTGTTTGTTTTTTTTTGTTTTTTTTTGGGGGGGGCAATTTTGATGCGTTCGGAGGGTGTTGCGTGAATAGGAGAAAGTAGCGTTTTCCTTGATATGAGGATGATTGTGTGTGTGTGTGTGTGTGTGTGTGGAGGGGGGGGGGCTTTGCTTGTATGTCTCAGAATAGTAATCGAGGCCGTTATTCCCTTACCGTCAAGGTCCCTAGATCCACCACGGAGTCCTTGCTGCAGTCATCTCAAGGCAGATAGAGATGCCGTGTGGGAGGCATACTACTCAAAATGGTAGTTATCGGGATGGTTATTCCCCTACCGCCAAGGACCGGTGGCGATGGCCTTGACTAGGCAGTAATTCTCACTACGCTGCTCATATGTCAGCCGCCACTACCACCCACTTAAAGAAATTAAGCCTTAATGCTGAAACGCACACCGCATACCTGAAATCTTGATGTCGCAGTGCTGAACAAAAGAATCGCATGGAAAATACTATCAAGTTACTCACTCAGCCGTAGACGGATGCAATAGGATTACTTTTATGGCTCCCTTGTGTAACAAAGGGAGTCTGTATTCTAACCCTCCGTCGTCTGCGTGCGTGTGTGTGTGTGTGTGTGTGTGTGTGTGTGTGTGTGTGTGTGTGTGTGTGTGTGTGTCTCTGTCTGTCTGTCCGCAGTAAATGTATAGAAAACCTTAACATAGGCATTTTTTTTCAGAATCTACAAACAGCAGAGGCACCAAACTTGGCTTCTGATAGAGAATCCTAATATATCATTTTGAATGACCTTGACTCAAGGTCAAGGTCACTAAAGCGGTCTGTTTGAAAATTTTACATTGGCATTGTCTTGGAATCTACAAATACCAGAGATTTTAAACTGTGCATGCTGATAGACAGTGATGAGAGCTTTACAGATATACATGTAATCAATGGCCTTGTGTCAAAGTCAAGGCCGTACAAAAAAAATTAAGCTATTTTCCGCATTTCCACAGTAAACCTTAACATTGGCATTTTCTAAGAATCTACAAACAGCAGAAACACCAAACTTGGCATGCTGATAGAGAGTCCTAAGGCCTTTCAAGATATATCATTTTGAATGACCTTGACTAAAGTGACCTTGACTCAAGGTCAAGGTCACTAAAGCGGTCTGTTTGAAAATTTTACATTGGCATTGTCTTGGAGCCTACAAACACCATAGATTTTAAACTGTGCGTGCTGATAGACATTGATATACAATGGCCTTTTGTCAAGGTCAAGGCCGTACAAACTATTTTGAGAAACCTTAACATTGGCATTTTCTCAGAATCTACAAAAAGCAGAGGCGCCAAACGTGGCGTGCTAATGGACATTGATAAGACCTATGCATATATACCACTTTGAATGACCTTGACTGAAGGCCGTTAAAGCTGTCTGTTGTGAATTTCAATATACCGTTTTCGGAGAAACTACAAATACTAGAGGCGTCAAACTTGGCATAATGATAGACATTGATGAGATCTCATTTGAATGACCTTGACCTGAAGTGGAGGCCATACATGTGTGTGTGTGTGTGTGTGTGTGTGTGTGTGTGTGTGTGAGAGAGAGAGAGAGAACAATTATCCATCCTTATTTTTTTTTAACCCAGCAGACAGCTACCGACAAGACCGCCACTCTGTAATTCTCTAGTCACCCGATGTAAGTGCTCATTTTACTTAGCCGTATACGGATGTCAGTCGTCTAGACAAGAATCCGTGTATCTCAAATTGTCTTCTACACTTTTTCCACACTTTAAACTGCTCAGATGTCAGACGTGACCACTTCTAATTCAAATAAATTCATGCCCTCTGACACGCACACCGCCTACCTGACGTCCTGTTTGTCGCATTGCTGAACAAAACCATTCGCACGCACTACAATATCAAGTTACTTAGTCGTAAGCGGATGTTTAAGGACTACTTTTTAAAAAGTTCGTGATCATGATTTATTTGTGCTTGTTCAGAGAGAGAGAGAGAGAGTAGGGTGGGTGGGGTGGGTGTTTGGGGTTTAACGTCCTTTTCCACCACATAGGGTGATATCAAAGACGGGGCAACGATGAAAAAGTCAGCACAAATATTTGGCCCCAGCCGGGATCGAACTCACGACCCGAGCATTTGAAGTCCAACGCTCTACCATTCGACCACCACGGGGGACAGAGAGAGAGAGAGAGAGTCTATACTCGACATAACATTCGATAGCTGAGATGAGTTGGTCACAGTATAACAGAATCAGTTTTTCACATTTCGTAATTATCTATATAGTATCCTGACTGACAGGGCCAAGACTGATTGACGTATGAGTTTTAACCAATCAGACACAGATGGTAACAACCTTGCTTAGTTACTGCACCCCCCCCCCCCCCTCCCCCCCCCCCCATTACTCCCACCGTTGTACATGTCTTGAGTCAAGGAAGAAGTAGGCGAAGTAGTGGTTCTTCTATTCTACACTTTTCTATACCGAGCGCAGTTTGTATCACGGCCCGTCGCGCATGACCAATATCACGGCCCGTCGCCCGCCGCTCATGACCAGTCGCGGGTTGTCGCGGTAGCCCATGACCAATCGCATGTCGCGTATGACCAATCGCGGGTAGCACATGACCAACCGCGTGTCGCGTATGACCAACCGCGCGTCGCGTATGACCAACCGCGCGTCGCGTATGACCAATCGCGCGTCGCTTATGACCAGTCGCGCGTAGCGCGTGACCAGTCGCAGGTAGTTCATGGACCCTATACGCACGTTTTCATATATGCACACTTACATGACAGCACTTGGCAAGTTGTAAAAATAAAACCTCCAGAAGATCTTTAAATGAATAGATGTACAATTGTGTGCGTTTACATCATCAAATTTTCAGCTTCTTTGTCAGGATGCGTCTGTCCTAAAACATGGAGAAAGTGTTAGAGCAACAAAATGGCAAAAGACCATAATTTGACATCACATTCTGAAGTAAATCTTTGTAACTGTTCATAACTTTTCGGGGCCTATACAACAAACATTTTGGCTACTACAGTGACCAACACATACCTCAAACATCTCCTGCACGTATTTGCGTTTGATGTCCGCATTCAAGGTCTTCAACAGCTTCATGATCTCATCCATGTCCAACGCATTGTCTCCATTTTTATCCGCCATGTTGAATGCATCTCGCACTTTTGTTCACAGGGGTTAAAGCAAAATAAATGTATGTACTGTACTTTCATTACACAAACATCGAGCACATGTAACTCAATGACTCCTTAGGGGCAACTTGAGTCCAATGTGAAGCGAATAAACTACTATCCTGACTTGCAATAGCTGGAATAATGGGGTTACTTCCCCTCCAGATGCTGCCACCCAACACCTGCATAAAGGGTGACAGGTCTATCAAATGTAAATCTACAGATGAAGGTGAGGGCAGGACAAGGCACTGTATATGTTGATGAGTGACAGTTCAACTGCGTGTATAAAAAAGCACAGTGGCATACTCACATTCCCTTTATGATAAGTGCTCTCACTTGATCAAATGTAACATTCATTCAAAAGGATATTTGTCCACCTCATTCCTCTGTTCTGCCAAGTGGTCCATCTGAACAGCGTAACGCAGACCACGTACCCACATGTCACGCACCTCTTGACGCGATGCCATCAGGTACATCACCTTGTGACTGCCACCAAGCACCAGCCCAAAACACATTCGCTTCTGGAGGGAGAAACAAGCAGACAGAGCAAATGAAAACACACCACCACATCTCAACAATAACACACACGGATCATCCTCACAACACTGTTGTATGTGATACATGTAGAACTGCTGCACTCAGTACATGGATAATGATCATCGCACGTTAACTTTTGGTAACAAATGCAAGCACAGTTGCACATCTCTACAGACATGGAAGAAATATACAATACAGCACATGATGAGCAAACCAAACTTACATCTACACCATTCAGTTTCTTTGAAAAGTCCTTCTCTCCTTCCCGTACCTCCCGTATCTTGGAAATGGAAACTGGAAGAAAACCAAACAGTAATGTTTCTAGAGTTTGTTTGAAGCAAACATATCTATCTACATGGAGCCACCTCTCTGTCACAGTTGCACAACAGACACGAAAATTGTAGGATTTGAAAAGACAAGACACACTGACAGACAGTGACCACTAAGTATAAGAACAAATCACTGATCACTGACTAGCTGGGGGACTTGCTATCAGACTGACATTAGCGGTGGAGTAGTCAGTAGCATGACCAAACTTTCAAGCACATTTATTTTCTGAGCAGCTGTCACTGTGTGTTAGTGAATCCTGCTATAATATGCAATCCTGATTTTTCTTGGGTCTGCTCAACAAAAAGGGTGGTGCTTTTCATGCAGTAATGTCCGTCAGCGTCCGTTTTTTCCCCATCAGAGGAAGCCAACATGAATTTTACTAAATGGAGAATTAACCCTGATCTTGCTGAATCGTCTTAAACTGAAAAAGCCATTGAGGTGGTCTGGAATATTCCGTTGTCAGCATCACCAGGGTTAAGTACAATTTTCTTTCTGCTTTATGTATTTGCTGTATCTTACTGTCAGTGTTCCTGCCCTTGCGGCGTGAACCCTTGTAGTAGAGCACCATGTTTTTGGTGTCAAGGAAAAACTGTCTCTGCAGCAGCTTGGTGGATGACTTCACTTTGTACAGGTGCGCCCCCTGACCCAGCTCCTTCAGCAGGCGCTCCACTGAAACATCGTGTTCATACATTACAAGATGCCTCCTGACTTTATTTCATTTCAATGTAGTTTCACGGTAATGCGGTCACCAATTTAGCACGCTGTACAGATGCAAAAGATTTGATATTGTATGCATGTGTGAGTTCTTACAGGATTGAAAGTTGACAAATATATACAGGTGCGGGGATCTATTGATGTCGGGAGCTATTGCGGTGCACCCTGTTATTTAGTTCTTGAAATTAATGACAATTCATATTTTCCACAACAAAAGCTTCAATGCTGAACCAATTCTAATTAAAAATCAAACAAATTCTCGGCCAGAAAACAACACACCAACATATGCCCAAAGCATAGAACTGAGCTTCAGTTTTACAAGTTCAACCGATGAAATGTGCACAAACCAACATGGAACCAAACGAAGCAGACAAGTCAAGTTAACTTTCTTATGAGACTGTAGCAGCAGCAATTGTATCAAAAGCTTGAAAGTGATTAGAAATTTTCGTGACTGTACCAGTCTCTCCTCTAAGGAAAGGTGTACGTTTCCACATGACGAACACTCTCAACCTCATGCACTAAACTGTGATGCGTCAGCCTTCCCTCCCTCTCTACACAATCACCAAATACATCACTGCTCTCCTACCCGGGGTTCAGTTTCCACCACAATGCCCTCAGTGGTATGGTGCTGCTCATTTTGGTGGCAATCCGCGCATCAGGGCTCTAAGTTAATGTGCGCAATGTAATCAACTAACCCGTTTTGGGAGCCACCTCTGAGACTGTCTGTCATCAGCTGATGATTGCCAGTGACACAGGTTAATGGAACAAGCCTAAAATCCTCACTGTGCTATCTGCATGCAGGACACACTGAATACAGACACCCCCCCCCCCCTTTCTGTCACACACACACACACACACACACACACAAAGAGACTTGCCATTAGATTTTTCTACACACGTTTATAGTGAAAATGCTCCAAACGGTTCTCTTTTAGATCTAGATGTCCCGGAGAGGGTCTCTCTCACACTCTTACCAAAGACTATGATACATGTACAAGTCCTTTGTGTGCACACTTTTTGCGGCAAAAAGGTGTCTTTCTGGGTCATCCCCCCCCCCCCGCCACGCCCCCAAAGTTTGTCTGAATGTTTGGCAGTACATGTATTATTTTTTTTTTTTAAATACTGCACATATTAATGTCTCTACACTGCACTCTTTATTCTGCCAACCGGAGTTCCCGTATTTCAACTGAATAAAGTACACCCCACCCTCGACATCCCCCCCCCCTCCCCGTTGCGCCCTTACCACTTTCGACAAATTTTGAATGGTTAAGTCCTACGCAAGAACTGGTGGGTTTTTCCGTCAGCAAATCAGAATCAGTCATTCAGTGCAAATATGATTATGCAGTCCATTTCCCGGCGTACAATGAGCCTCCATTGTGTCGGAATCGTCAGATTCACTGAGTGCTTTCCTAAATCAGCGGCTGAGCAGATCTCTAATGGGATCAAACGGTCTCTACTGTTTGGCAACCGAAATGAACAAATGTTATCCTGCTGGAGTTACATATGATTGGCTGAAAAATAGCCTAATGGCGGGAAACACGTGATACGTCGCGCCGGCTACGTCCTCACGCGCTGTCTGGACTTTTTGACAAAATAAAATCTAGGTAAATAAAAACTTTCCTTCAGTCTGTGGACGAAAAATTGTCAGTCGGAGTTTGCCACAGCGAAAGTATGATTCAGGCAACTGTTTAGTGGCCCGACGGCTGAAACGCCTCAGACTTGAAAACTACTACTTCAGGGTACGCCACTCAGTGTGAACTGGACGAAACTCTGTTCGCTAAAAGGGTGGGGTGGGTGTTTAGGGGTTTAATGTCCTTTTCCACCACATAGGGTGATATCAAAGACGGGGCAACGATGAAAAAGCCAGCACAAATATTTGGCCCCAGCCGGCCGGGATCGAACTCACGACCCGAGCATTTGAAGTCCAACGCTCTACCATTCGACCACCCCGGCTCCCCTATTCGCTAAAAACAATTTGAGTTTGGCAAGCGGTTACTGAGAACACAAACTGAACATTTCGGCTGACTCAGGCCGTCGCAATGTACTTAGGTCAGTTTTATAGGAAGGTTTTCCTTCAGACCCCCCCCCCCCCCTCTCCCCCCCCCCCCCCTTATAGATTTTTAATATATATTTACATCTTGTTTAAGGCCGAATACCCTGTTATCTTTATCGTTTAATGGCATGGCGGAGGAGGACCTTGTTTAGCCGCGAATTAGTCTTTGTTGTTTGCGCTGCGTTAAGCCCTAAAAACTCACTCACTACCCCCCCCCCCCCGCCCCCCCCTCCCCCCGCGAAGTTGTGGCCCTTAACTTCAAACTGAAATAACATTTTAAAATATAAAAAAAGTTCCTCTTTACAGCGTTTAGTCTCGACACTAGATCCCATCCTTCCTTATACCAAGGGCTCTCTGACGAATAGATATTTGTCAGCGAGCCCTTGGTACAAGGACAAGTCCCATCTTCCCTCCCATCCCAGCAAAGATGGAGGCGCAGATCGTACGTGCCTGACCGATCATCAGTGAACGTCACAGTGCACCTACACGCTACACAACGGTTTCTGTGAGGAAATCTACGTAGACAGTTGGAACCGGCACCCAGTGTAGTTAATCGTAGTTTATTCGAAACTGATACGTTCCGTCCACAACTAATTCCGCTTTTCGCAAGCAAAAACTTATATGCGGATGCCCGATGATACCGGTGTGCCTGCCTATACAGCAGTATGATGCCACTTTGGACTAACGTCCCCGCCACTAGAATGACAGTGATCGTGCAACAGTGCTGCCGGTCGAGACTTTGGTATTGAAGAGAATGACTTCCGAACAAACACCGGGGTGTTGCTGCACATCGCCGCGATATAGGCAGAACACGATACTCTGTCGAGATATGGACAAAACAGGACCCAATATGTCGACAGGTTTAATCTGACCGTTTGTTCTCTTTGAGTGTTTTGTCAACACCGACATATTTTTCCGCTATGTGTGTGATTAGGCTGGGCTTTGGCATCGTGATCGTGAAACTGCACGTCCACCAAAACGACGTATGCAGTACTGTAGAAAAAGTGAGATACCAAGTGATATTTTCTTCTAAACTCGGCGTTTTGTCTTCAAGCACTGAGCGGAGAATTAGTGGCAATTCAATTCAATTTACTTTATTAATCCCAGAAGGGAGATTAACGGTTTGTCAATGAATCAGTTCGACCAATCAACCAACCTCTATAAGATACAGTATGCGTCAATTGGTCAGTTCTTCCTTCACTGCGCCTTTTTAAAGTTCTTCATTTTCGCAAGTTGCAGTGGGAAACAAGCATCCCGACGTTTAAAGAAAAAGACAGATCCAACGTTAAAATCTGAAAGGTGAGCGGTGGTGTAATAGGTTGGACTTAACCGCTGCGTTACTGAACGGCCGTCACCGCTGTCACGGCGATGAAGCGTGGGTTCGAGCCCAGGTCGAGCTTGTGATATGTGATACCGGGTTTTCCTGGCTACCGGGCTGCTCATCGGGGGTTTCTCCCCGGCTTATCTGGCTTTCCTCCCCCAGCAAAATTGAAAACTAGGATAGATATTGGGTGGCGCTGCACCGGGCGACGCGCTTCCCCCCGGGGAAAGCAGTCAGAATTTCCCGAAAAGCTTTTTTTTTTAAAGGGGAAAAAAGGTATCGTTGTACTGTTCCTGGCGCTGAGGACAGTCACCAGTGTGTCCTGTTTTGAAATGACATTCATAGAATCCTATCCTGTTCAATTGCCGGATGCATCAACGCATTCTTTGCAGTTCCCATGTGAAACGTCAACGCCCTTGGGCAGTGTTTAGAGAAACTCACTTATGTATTGCTACATGTGTCAGACAGGGACTTGGAGGCACATCAACTGACGTCATGTAACGGTTTCAATGAAGTCAAACAAAGGGAGAGGACTATGTGACTGTTTTGGCAGCGTATACTGTGCTCCGTCGCTCATACAGTAATGCGCGGCGCGAACGTGTCCAACCGGTAAAGGACACAAAGATTAGTCCGATTATACATGTATTCCCCGTCAGGTTAATAATAATAATCAGTATTGTATAGGCGCTTTACCCAATTTCATGAATCGGCTCAAAGCGCCGCGAACTGAACCCAACACGCACGCTCACGTGAATCACACGCATTCTCTCACACACTTGACATAAACACATTACAATCACGTGGTGCGAAGGGTCAGCTCAGCTATTTAAATTTCGGGATTAGCATTGCATTTATTTTTCAAATTTGGTGGGCTGAACATTTCCAAAGCAGAGGGGGAGGAAGCCGGAGTACCCGGAGAAAACCCCCGACGATCGGCCCGAATGAACGGTGCCACATACGAGAAGGAAAAATTCTTTGCCCCGAGTGGGACTCGAACCCCTGACCTCTCGCATTGGTGACAGGTCTCTTAACCACTAGACCACCGACCGCGACATTTTGTGTGTGTGTGTGTGTGTGCGTGTGCGTGCGCGCCAGTGTGTGTGTGTGTGTGTGCGTGCGCGCCAGTGTGTGTGTGTGTGTGTGTGTGTGTGTGTGTGTGTGTGTGTGTGTGTGTGTGTGTGTGTGTGTGTAATAAATGACCCCAAGTGGCCTTGGTGGAAGCAATACATTTTCACTGTGTCGATGGCACTAGTCTTCGGAATCAAGTCTGGCGTATGCAAAACAAAACACCGCGGTCGCTGACTTCCGAATTCTTCTCGGGTAGCTCCTGTATGCAAAACGTTGGCCTGCAATCATCGTGATACCTGATCATGACTGAGTACGCCAAAGGTGTTCCGGAAACAATGCCCAAAGCACCTTCACATCCTCACCCATGCCTCCCCTAATCGTCCCTTTACGACTGAAAAAAGTATTTAAACACACATACGTAATACCGTTCTTGCGTTCTTCTATATATATATAACTAGAAAATACACTCTTTGAAAACTAAATACACGGATGTGTGGAGCCAGCATGACTTTGTTCGTTTTGTAAACTCAGTATATATATATATATATATATATATATATATATATATATATATATATATATATATATATATATATACACATATCCTATTGGCAAACCAAACACCTTGCATTCTTCAACATTTGATGACTGACCATTGGTCCTCTAGGTCTCTGCACTGGTTGACTGCAAATCAAACACTCACTTTTTTCTGAACGGAGGGCCTCCCATTGTTGCTGCGCCCTGCGGCGCCCCTCCCACTCCTCCCAGCGACCCGGTGCCCCATTCGCCATGGGTCAGCTTCTCTCAACACTACCAACACACTCGCAGAAAATCCGTGTCTCTGTTCACTGCCTACTGTCTGTCTCGGTGCAAAGGGTACATGGCTACACACACCTCCCTCGTTGTGACGACAGGAACACTTGGCCACTGCAAACTTCCAGTATCAACAGCGGATCTAGCGAGTTTTCAACACATTGTGCAGGTTTCACATTACTGAGTCATATAAGAAAGACAATCCCCTCGTGAAGGTGTAAACAGTGCAAGATCGAGTATCGAGTGCCCCCGCTTTTGATAGTGGACGCGATTTCCGGTCGTCAGTACGTGCAGTAGCACAAACAGTTGCGGGGTAAGTGGGCTCCCACGGATCAGTGTAGATTTATCAACAGAGACAGATAGTTGTGACATATATGAAAGGTTTGGTCCGACCTGCGAGCTTCCATGAGCTCTGTGTTGAAATATCTGTCGTCATATCACACGCAGTATACTTGCACCGCTCTTGCTCCGGCCAATTGCGATCCTCAGGTCGACAGCAAACGGTGCTGACTTCTTCGCGTGAATTGTAGCGTCTTTCTTTTTTCTACGTGACTCCTGTGTAGAAGGACCACCGACGCTGGAGTATATACAAAGATCCATTTTTTTATGGGACTGACTTTTCGTGAGTTTTACATGGTGCACTTGTAGTCTGTGAAAGGTTGAAGTCTTTCTGCCTGTGTGGGAAACTTCGTCATTTTGTGTAAAGGCTTTGCTTGAACTGATCACAGTCAAAGCGATGCAACGCATGTCCCAAGTCAACAGCGCCTAAGGGGCTGGATGCATGAAGACAGGCTAGGACGCAAGTCCTAAAACTAGCTTGACTAAGCTGAGACTAAAAGATTAGTGTGCGAATCATAAGCGGAGACCAAGTCAAGTGTACGACTAAACATTAATACACGCTGATGCTAGTTCCGGGATAATAAGTCTGAGACTAGAGCTAAGTCTCAAACTAGTCTAGTCTCTGTTCATGCACCAGGCCCCAGTTGTTCAAACACATGTGTGGTAGTCAAGATGGCGGGCAGTTTGTCCGGTGCTACTTCGATTCAAAAGTTTTGACTACTGCTCTCAGGTAATGACGTACTTTTGAACGATGAGCATGCGCAGTTCTGTACGTTGTAGTAATGGTTTAACTCGTTTCAGCTGACAAACAGCACTTTTCGTCATACAAGTTTTCACATCGAAATCTAATATAGAATAGTACCGAGTTGTTTCCATTTTCAAATGGAAGTAGAACCGGTGGAAAACAAACCTCACTGGATTTCGGTGTCAGTGCCGGTGTGAAAGAACAGGGGTCGTTTATCAACCACAAAACTGACATTTATTAACACGTTACTGCAATGGAAAGACGTGTGCGTGCTAGTATCATAGTATCATAAACATACCCCCGCCTGAGAGCGATCGTCTCAAAACTCCAAGTAGCATAGGAAAAATAGCCCGCCACCTAACACCCGTGTGTTTGAACAAACGACGTGCAGAGGACTGGGGACACACGCTGCACTGAGGCTGTTATTGTGTGATCAGTTCAAGCGAAGTCTCAAAGTAAAATGACGAAAATTCCCACAGCAACAAGAATGCCTAAACCTTTCACAACATACAAGCACGCCATGCACAAATCACGTACACATCTTATTATCTAAATCCACGGGAGGTTTTGCTCCTTGCTCAATCACAAACTTACAGGTCTACATCGTTAAACCCAAATGCACAGTGTAGAATGACACAGTCAGCTCTGAACTGAAAAGACACCGGTCGGAGAGTTCTATTGCTGAAGTATATTTCCTGCAGTCATAAACCATGGTACCCCTGAAGGGTGTACGACTGTTCGTACTACAAATATTACAACTGTGCCAAACGATTTCCTTGTGCCGATAAGCCGGAGCCAGTGGAGGCCGGGTAACAAGCCCGTTTAATCGGTTTTCGTTGTCCGAGCACGGTAGTCAATCCCTTTAGTGGCTCTACGTATAGTGCACTCTCTCAAGACAAGTGCCTACAATATCGGCCACTTTCAATTCTCAGGAGGCAGCACTTCAAAATTCCGTAATCAAGGTCATCGGTGAATACCAGATCATCACCAGTTCTCAGGAGACCGTACTTCAAACATTCACAATCAAGATCTGGGTTGAACAGCAAATCATCAGCCATAGACGCTGCCGTCAACGCCGGGAAAGTACAATCACAAGCGGCGTCAGTGTGTAGTCCGTAGAACTTACACACACCAATCTGTTGTCACAGGCCCATTCAACACATAATCGCGCTACAACACTCGTCACAGTAACGGGTAACCTCACCAATGTCACGACTGTAGCATGATCAATGCTTGTAGGTTTTGAAAACCCCACAATGGTAGGCAGCTACTTCTGAACGAGTTCTTATCGTCTCAGCTTGCCGCCCGAACTACTGGATTACTAAATCTGGTCATAGGTCATGGTCTGAAAAACAGTATCGTGCAAACACGCTTCACTGACCAAGGTGAGGCATCGCTAATTCATGCAAAGCCACCTGAGACACGTCGACCGCCGTGAAGACAGTAATGTATTCCGTTGGCCACTGTTCAAGTGAGAACAGCAATAAACGCGACAGTATGATCGCTGTGTTCCGAAGCCAGGCCTGGTGACTTATTCAGAGGACACACGACAGTAAATACATTGGAATACCCTCCCCTCACGCACTGTGTTGTTCCTTTTACCAGTACCTCGTCAACCCGGAAGCGGTCAAATATCCACCGAAATTATTTTGTAATCGTGTACCTGAAACAACGCAGTTCGAATTTCGCAGGCATTTATCGTATCCGGCAAATGTCGAAGGTATAACGCTTGGTAGATCTGCCAGACGGCAAGATGTGCCGTCACATACAGAATTCATATCACTCACACATGTTTCATCACTCGCCTACAGAACGTCTGTTTAAGGTTGGTTTGTGTTTTTTGTAGTTGTTATTTTTGTGTGTATGGGTTTTGTTGTTGTTGTTGTTGTTGGTTTTTTGTTTTTTTTTTTGGGGGGGGGGGGATTGTACGACGGGAGTGCCTACAGGGATCCGGTGACACGAAGCGCACCTACGTGACAAACGTTTCTCCGAATTCGCGAACAGCAAAACTTCAGGTCACGACAATTGTATGTATGACTGCCACTATCCTTCAGTGACAGCCATGAGTACTATCACGTGTCTTGTCTGGCAAAGTGGCTACTTCAGTCGTCAACATTTCTTTCTTCATAGTGTTTGGTGTTCCTTCCCCCCCCCCCCCCCCCCCCCCCGGGTGGGCTGACTGTCGGGTTAAAGCCTCTATGTTCGTAGCGTCGCTGAGATGGCAAACTGCCGCTTTCGAAGCTCTAGGTTGTGTGCTAGATAGAAGGATGTTTCATTTGACCATCGCGACCGTTTTCGTGACTTTGTGGCTTCTAATATTAGAGAAAAGCGACTTTCTTTGAGCCTACTGCCCGTTCTTGAACAGACTGGGACTCGACAAATATTCTTAAAATAGCCACAAACCAGCGCCGTCTAGCGGGTCCTCAGTCCACAACCATATAGAGTCGTCTGCTCAGATCGCCCTGCACTCCTAGAGCAACATATACGCCGGCCAGAGTCACCACAATGGTTTCAGATGCTGTATTGTGATCCAAGTGATTGATTCCGATGCACAGATTCAGCGCATTCAATGAAAAGTTTTCCACACGATGTTGTATGCCTGTCACACGTACTGAGACTTTCACTAGCGTGTCGTTCAGTTTAGAAGTTGAACACGATGCAGATGACGACAACCTACACAGGGTGACAACAGCCGGCTTTTCGTTTTTCACATGATGCGGAAACGTTTTAGGAAACAGTCTTCCGTGTGGACAACACTAGACAATGGGATGCAGTACAGAAAACAAACTGTGGGCGTGTAACGGTGCATGTTCACCGCAATCACAAAACATCACGCGAAGGTTATCGTGATGAGAGCTGCGTTATCTATAATTGTCATCATCACCGGAAACAAGTGGGCGATGAGGGTCCTCGCCGTGATCTTCGTATCAACTTAACAGTACCTTACCTCGCGGCTACACCACCATACGGACGTGGTAGTATGTAGAGTGGAGGGGGCTGCATGGCTGGAATGCCTGAATAATTATTCAAGCCGAAATTCAGGTACGGGCCAAGGCACAGAGGTGAAAAGACTTAGCGAGGTGTCCTGTCGGTAAGGCCAGGATGATGTCCCATTGTCACGCTTGAACGATTAGGTCAGCTTCACCTACAGCCTGGCAAACAGACTGAGTAGTGGCTACAGTATCCCCTACCTCACTGTAGGGAACAGAAACTAGGTCTTGCAAAGTGGTAACAACTCATTTCTGTGTCGTTCGGCTGTTGCCCTTTAAAAAAACCCTAAAAAACAACAACCAAAAACGAGTTATTCTAAACGCGACGATTGTTAATTAAGGCAACAGCCGAACGGTGACACAAACACGCATAAATCGAATCACTGATCACTAAGTGAACATCATAACTTATGTTTAGATACATTGTTCGTTGTGTTGAATGCCCCTTATTCAGCCCAGTGAAACATGATCGTGAAATAATTATGTAGCTTCCCTAATGAGTCAACCTAGGACGTTCCAGTTCGACAGAGTTGTGTGTCAAACATACGGTTACGATACGGTGCACAGTTCATACACGTACAATGAATAGCAAAACTAATGTATGCGTGTCCTCTTTCTACAGCCCAGTTTCCTTATTCTGACACAGCTGATTGTAAACGGTCATCAGTTTTCTGTTTGACACACGCCCGGTGCTGCACACGTCATCCACCTGGTACATCTCCCTTACAATGTGCCAGCGCATTGTCACAGTGTTTCAGTAGCTGGAGTTCACATACATACATACTTCAAAGCCAAGCGTAGCAGGCGTGAGCGAACTAGACTACTGTCACTGAGTTTCGTAACTGCCCCAGTATTAACACCAGCAGGTATACAAGCGACACATCATAAAACTATATCAGTCGCGTTATCTGTATCTCGTATCACAACTGAGTAGGATCAAACACGAAGAAGGCAACTACCGGAGCGGATCACAGGACGTCACGTTTGTTTTGTATTTTCTAGAGGTATCACAAGAATGAGGAAACTTCAGAAGACTGCACAGATTCTGGCACAATCAGGATCTTGTACTCTTGAACAGGTATTCTTTGGAACGCTGGAGAACTGGTCCAACTGAATGTACCGCGAAATTCAGTAACCAGACTGGTTCAAAAAGGCAGAAGACTGGCAAAATGTTGAATGAGGCGTCGTGATATCATCAGTTTTATTTTTACCAGCAGTATTCAATCACTATACTAAAACACGCAAACTCCCCTGGCTACCCTTGAAGTCCATCTCGACACGTCTCCGCAAGGAGTGTCAGAACGGACGCTCGCCGTTTTAGTGGTTGGATCTGATATAGGAACTCCGTGCAGCGACACTTCGGTTGTTTCCTGGTGTATAGAATGCTCAGTAATGTGGCATTTGACCATTAATTTTACAGGGCCAGCGAATCAACGAATAAGGCAACTTGAGAAC
This sequence comes from Batillaria attramentaria, assembly GCA_018292915.2. Lineage (NCBI taxonomy): Eukaryota > Metazoa > Mollusca > Gastropoda > Batillariidae > Batillaria > Batillaria attramentaria. The sequence goes on along the minus strand of JACVVK020000114.1, from coordinate 399,329 downwards.
GGCTCGTGCCAAAAGCGGTCACGTCATCTGGATTCGCTGGCGTTCGTACTCGGGTGATTAACGCCCCTTTGACCACATCACTGGGTGGTTACGTCGATGTTCCCTCCAGCCTACTGGTAATGTAACTCGGAGGTTCTGTAGGAAGTGGACAAAGCTCTCCAAGACAAGTCACTAAACAGTCCCAGTGAGGCCCAGTATTTTCACACTGTTTGTTTCGTGTCACTTTCACCGGCGTGTAGTTTGACTGAGGAAAGGAGAACCGGGCTAGTCATGAAGGCAAGGTTTTGTGTTTACACGGAAAATCGATTTTCTAAATCAGGTTCATAAGTTATGATGTTTTCAACTGTACCCCTAGTAGTATCGGACTGCTTGTCCACTGCAGATCTTCAACTCATCCCCACGAATCATCCATCACGACCACCCATTATCCGACTTGAGTTACCGACTTCTATTCGAGACGCATATGATAATGCTATGGCCCCCTCTAAATCAGCGATCTCGGTCAGGCAGATCTGAGCACACAATCTCGAGTCGATACCCATCAATATCCCATTCCATTTTATTTCTAACCGCCTCCAAAAATACACGTCAGCGGCAACGCTAAACTACGTTGGGAACAGATGCACTGAAAGCGACCGCCGAAGTATAGGCATTCGATTCACCTTGGAAAGAGTGAAACAGCGTATTATGCATGTTTTCGGAGCCTAATGAAAGCGAGTGTGGGCCAGAGAATAAGCGTAACGCGCCATTTTGCGTACGCCGTGGTGCGAATTGAGTGCCTCTGCAGGACGGCGTTTGATCAGCCGAACTGAGGCTGGAAACACTGTCGTCTGCTTTTGTTCACTGGCGGCAGGTAGCAACGGAACACTGTGGTCGATGCTTCTGTTCCTATCGATCAGTGAGGGCCCAAAGACGGTGTAAAGGAGGCACGGAAGTGAGACATGGGGTGCCGTTCTGCCTGGGAAAACACTGCATACAATACTAGTCTCATAACCGGCTAATCTGGAAAGCTACGAAGCATGAACGACAACAAACTTAAGGCCGGCTCCCAGGCACTATTCCCTTCACAGCGTATGGGCACAAGCATTACGTCTGGATTTGAAGGACTAGTGAAAAGTTTCCTCAAGGCTCCGTGGTCACAAGAAAGATAATACGATACCGGATCGATTACTTTGAAATTACGGCCAATATAGTTTAATGTCAGTGTGCGTCAACGATTCGTCGTGCCTTCTGCGGCCACTTAAGTTCTAAATGTATTCACTTTTCATCAATGTCACATACTGAGCTACTTTGAGCCCAGGGCCATCTATGCACGCAAGCTGTGAACCTAACACAGTCACGGTTTTAACAAGGGTGTGGTTCGTCGACTGGAAATGGTGTGCCCCCCCCCTCCCCCCGTCACTCCACTGCTAATCATCAGCTACAAAACTCAGAGGCCGGACAAGAGAAGTGGCAATGCAAAAATTCAAACTTATCACTGAACTTCTTCATGTCCTCTTGCTCCATAATTATGTACATTTGTGTTTTGTTCTTAAGGCCTTAAGGAGCAACCTCTGAATACAACTTGAATTCGCTTATACATTCCGGGGAAACAACTTGATTCAACACTATCCCCCCCCCCCCCCCCAATAAGGAAAAACGAGAAAGGGAGGGAGAGGCTAAAGCCGGGAAGAGAATGAATATGCAACACTTGAAAAAATCAAACAATTGCTTTTCGGGTAAGAAATATTTCTGAAGTTCAAGTTATGGGACAAAAAAGTTACGTTGAACTGAACTGAACTGAAATGAACCGAGTCAAACAAATTCACAGGTCAGCATTATACCAGCAAACACAACAGTTACCGACAGCCTCGATCCGAATCTCCCGTCTTTACCTGACGTCGGTATTGCAGGTCGGCCAGTTTGTCATTACATAAAACATCCAGGTCCCAGGACAATAAAGTCTGCCGCAATACACCTCAACAACAGTGTCAGTCGTAAACGTGGTTTTTGTTTTGTTTTGTTTAGACACACGACTTAGCTGACAGTGACCAGCAGAGACATACGTAACATACATGTATGTCTCTGATGATAGCAGCGAACAGCTACACAACTGAACTGACGTGGAGCAGAGTGTAACGTTTGTTTAACTGATGCCGGAATGCTAGTGTCCCCGAAACACGACTGAATGACCTATGCATGATGAACCTGATGTACACAAACACCAAATTACAGGAAATGAGGGACATAACAGATCTGTGTGTGCGGGTGCCGCTGCATCAGTGTAGGCCTACCAGTCAGTTCAGCCGTAGGATGCAGGTTGGTCAGCACTGGCCCGGGATATCCTGGACTGCAAGGAATATGCAAATCATGACTATGATGAGTCTGTGGCTCATATTCACCGTCAATGAAGTGATCCGTGCTATTTAGTCGAGTCGAGTTTAAGTTTCGACCCTTTTGAAAGCTAACTGAACGTGACGTCACACAGTGGGAGTTGGGGGGGGGGGGCCGGGGTGGTGGAGGGGAGGTCGGTTAATCAAAATGGACGATCTTTATCCATTGCTAAGCCGCTTCCAACATGTCGACACTAGCTCTCATTTAAAGCCGTTATTTTAAAACATGAGCACTGCTATACACATCCTTAGATTGTACTAACGTAACGTTTTACTGAGTACAAGTCCGGCGGCCGGTTCCGGTTGGTAAACGGCCCCTTCCCGGCCATGTTGCCGTTTCACCCCCGCCCGTGGTCACTGACGTCTGTCCGTTTTGGCAACGCTAAGTCTAACGGGCTTAACGGGCTAGCGGGGCAATCGCAAAACACACATAAAGGACAACGGAAAACTGCAACAAATGGGGATACAAACACACAAGCACATGCCAGCAAGCAGGCTGCAAGCCGCCAACACACACCGGAGTCAGCTCAAGGCAGGTCACCGTGCTGTGTCGGTCAGAGCTCAGGCAATCCAAATTACGTCCCTTCTCTCCGTCTGAACCTGTATTTACCTAACAGCTTACACACGGAGTGGACAAGAGGCCAACATACCTCACACACCTCCGCTCTAGGACGCGTTCACAACAGGAAGGTCGCGACAAATGACCGAACATCCGTCTCTCATCTGTAATATATGTCCACCATAACGATGGAAAATACAGGCACACAAAAAAAGCGCGAACCTCAGTCCTGGCAAGGGCAGTCACCAGCTGACAACTTGCTTTTTGCAGCCTGTGTGTGCTCGAGCACGGTATCAACCCCTATATCCTAACCAAACGGACCGGACCGGAGCAGTGCCACGTATGATCATAAGATTGTATAGGCGCGTTAACGGGCCATACTGCTTGGCGCAAATAAGCACATAGACACAACACTTGAAATCAGTATAGCCGGGTAATGGACAACAGTTAACAGACTATCCTACACTTGCAGTGTAAGTCTAACTACCACAAATTTTAATTTCCCCTTGGGGATATTGATTGATTGATTGATTGCGTGGGAGTGACTCTGAATTTGGAAGCTGGCGGGTCATGTGGTTCTTGGCGTGTGTTGAACGCGTCCCGGCCGGAATGTGGCGACCACACGAGGTGACCCGGCCGTCCAATCACAATGTGGTCACAACATCCCTGTGTGACGAGATCAGCAAGTCAACGAGTCAATCACCTCAATCCAAACACACGTGACCGGCGACCACCGCACAGCTCACAGAACAGCAGGTGACGGACGCTCCACGCGTTCTAGTGACGTCTCCGTCTGTGTGGAATGTAGCGACACACTGACTGACTCACAACATACACTGATATACATGTACATAGTGATTTATAGATCTACACAGTACTGATTGAAACTGAATTGGTTTCACTAAGTGTTGTAGAGATCGCGAAAAGCCACTGCATGTCGATGGAAATTTCTAGACCATCCAGTCCCAGAACATGCTGGTGCAGTAACGTCAGTAGATTACGTAACCTTGGAAAGATTCCGTACTTGCCAGTAAGTTGAGGAATGTTCTAGATCTGACCTGTTAGTATATGAGCAGCCCTGCACTGCGTTCTGGGTTCTTCTTCTTTCATGAGTTTGTTCTCCACGCATTTTCTGTTAATAAAGTATTGGAGTTATATCCTGTTGTATTTTGGTCTTCTCTGCGAGTGCACCGAGAGAGCGACATAGCAGGAGAAAAATACAACACTGAGTCACTTTAGAGCCGATAGTATACCGACCGACAGCCAGCTCATTTCAAAACACGTATCAGTAAACACATTTCGTACCGCGCACGAGTATCGCACGTGTTTGACTCTTTTTCGGTTTTATGCAAAAGTCAGGCAGGTTTAACGCTCCCTTGGCTGCTTTTACTGCAGCAAACACCGAGTATAATCAAAGTGCAACACTCCTACTAAGCCAAATTTAAATCCACGCAGACATAAATAAATTATGATTTTTTTTCTTTGTGAGGTCACTGGTGCACAACCCCCCATACTTACTTGGTAGGAACTGGGTTAAAATACACGAAGCATCCACGGCAGCCAAAAATACCATGCGCTAAAAAAAAAAACAAAAAAACACACACACACACACAACAACAACAACAACAACAATAACCGCACAATGAGAAACATGCTTTGGCGACACACTAGCACATAACACTCGCTGGCGTGAACAAACTTTACTAATTAATTACACGTAGCTGTTGAACCACTAACTAGTGTGTGATACCAACAAGTCAATGGTTACGTTCGTATCTTCCACTGGTTGTAGCCAAAGTCAGCACCAAAGAAGAGGATTAAATGCTAGAGTAAGAAATTGAAACACTAACACTGTTTATCCCCTCATTCTGGGGGGAAACATACCATTCGGTAGCCATGAGATATTATGCAGAGAACAAAAGAAGAGCTGTTTGCAAAGATAAAGTCCTGCTCGACATTTTTCTCGTCATTAATTGAACAATGGATGTTCCAGCTTTGAGTTGGAGCACATGATTATGATAAAGTTACCTTCGCATCCAGCACAAGATTGTCACCGTACGTTATAGCCACGTTTAGTGTGCAAAATAAAATGTCAGTTCAAAAACCAAAAACTCCTGATCATCACTCAAGAGAACAAATCGAAACGAGAAGAAAATGAAAGTGACGTGGAATAAAATATAAAAAGTTATCTCCTATTCAAGTAAAAACAAACAAAACACGTTAGATAAAAATTCACAAATAACTAAGATAAAACTTCACAAATACTGTTAAAATGTCTCACAACAACAGAAATCAAACTACCGAAAAACAAGCATGCATAAAAATAAAACCAAAGCTCAACATAAGAAAATAACAGCCAGGCAAAAATGTCAGAAATCCCAACTATGTGGAAAGAAACACAAAATCAGCCAAAGTGAACTTGCGGTGTGCCGCAAACAACACTCCCACATATAACATGCTCATACCTTCTCCCAGACGAAAACCTGGAAACCAGCAGAAAACTTTTATAATGCCATATATGGGTTAAAGCTAAAAACAACAGGACTGGGTACTTATCAAAAGTGAAAACGACACTACACAGGATAAGAGAGGTCGGTAATTCACATTTGTTTCAAACGCCAAAACAAGCAAAATCACCGTCACCATTCTGTAAGAACTAGTCTATTAATTCCCACATATCATCATTACCATCATCACCTCCGTCGTCGTCGTCATCGATATCGTCGGCATTATCATCAGGAAGACCAAGAGACAGAAGAGAAACAAGAACGAATTACGTAATATTCGCATACCTTCCTCCATAGCGACGTTAAAGCTTCGACCAAAGGAACTCTACTGTCAAAGCTTCAGTAACGGGTGAACACTCACATGCTCGCTTGACATTATCTACTGAGTCGTGTATGCATTAATATAATACGGGATGCGCAACACGTTGTGACCTTAATACACACATCTAATAACTTGTTTGCCTCCCAGATGGCGCAGACAGCCCCCCCCCCCCCCAAACACAACACACACGCGCACTCAACTACCACAACGCCTTCCGTACCACTGACTCCTCTACTCCAGCACCCATTTACAGCAATTTAAACTTGAAGTTAAAAAAAAAAAATGCGCCACTCAGTCAACGAATTTTCTCGCAGGACACACACACACACAACACACACACCACCACACACACACACCACACACACACACACACACACACACACCGCACACACACACACACACACACACACACACACACACACACACACACACACGGGGGGAGTGGGGGGGGTAGGGGTTGGTGATTTGGGGACTTAACGTCCTTTTCCACCACATGAATACCGAGAGAGAGGCAGAGAGAGACAGAGAGAAAGATCAATTTAACGCGTGATAACTAATCTAATGTTGGAGTATATTTTAGCAGTCGTCGTGCACAAACACCTACTTGGTCACCGTCTGTGATTCAACTGAAAATAACTGTCTACTTTTCGGCGTCGACACCGGTTTGACACATGTGAAAGCCGATCATGAATCTGAAACGAGTGATACCCCCCCCCCCTCACACGTCACCCGCCACCCTTCTCCGTGTGGGTTTCAGTGACAGATATACAATGTACTGCAAAATGTCGAGAATTACTAGTCTTCACACACTCTGCCAGCATGATAGCCCAAAACCCGGATGACGTGAAAGTTCACCTGGCTGGCGTTATGCGCCACCAACTGGGTTCCGAACATGAGACACCTATAGGCACTCGATGGTCGACACCCCCCCCCCCCACCCCTTCCGAACTTTTCCCTGTGTGGGAATTGTATCAACTACCTCGTGCCTCGTGCCGCTTCGAACTAGCCTTCCATGTAGATTAAGCGCTATATAATAAATTATTATTATTATTTACAATCAAAAACAATTGCAGCCAAGTTGTCTTCCATGTTGAAGTTTCTGTCCTTTCGATGCTAACAACGCAATGGAGCAAATATCACTCAATGTGTGCGTGCCCGGCTTAAGTTGTTTTTGTTGTGGCTGTTGCTGTCTTTGTTGTTATTGCTGTTGTCGACGTCACTGTTCGCGAAAAGTGATCTTGATTTGTTCTGATTTGATTTGTTTGGTTGAGTAATTGTATATACGTCCTGGTATTGTCAACAAATGTCACCTTAAAGCCGTGCAAAACATAACCTATTATTAAATGGGCTAAGTCCATCTTTGCTAAGCCAACTTATGTTTTGGAACAGTTTCACTAGTGAGTGTGCCTGTACGCTCGAAATACTCTATCTGGATGATTAGTACAGCTCTTAATGCGATACAGTGTTGTTTACAGTCGAACATTGAAATTCTACGGCTGAGTGTTGTTACACTACTGGAGCGATCAGCGGTGTGGTCGTTGCATCATCAAGTACACTTCTTTTGGCTCAGTGTCAGCATTACAGTCGTTGTCACTGTCCAGGTGTCTAAGTGGTGTGATGATAGATACCACGAAAACATCTCAGAAAGATCTGTGAGCATAAAAATGGTACATGTACCATTATTAGCCCCATTAAGTACGAATAATCGGCTGCTCATCACTACTACTGTTCATTCTTTTCGACAAGGAAAGAAGGACTACTCAGTAAAACTGTACATGCTGTTGTCACAACAGTCGCTCGGCCCGTCCTGGCAAAAGATATAGATAACAAATGAAATGAAAAGCTGGCCCGGACTATCACAACGGTTACTCCCTTCTGCTTCTCAGCGGCAGAGGTAATGCACAGCTTGGTGCGCAGTGACGGAGCAGGAAGTGACCGCAAACTCTCCAGTGCAGTGTTTGTTGCGGAAACTTCCTCTGCCGCCATCCAGGGGAAATACCTCTGCTGCTGTCACCACAACAAGCCAGGAAGCTGGGCAGGCCCCGGGAGGTGAACACGTAAAAACGCTTTTCCTTTCTGATCCGGGGCATCTTCAACAAAACACGGTATCTGCAAAATCGGCACACGGGCTTTGTCTGCTGTACGAGAATAGACAAAACGACGGTTTGCTGACTATGCAAACAAATACTTCTTGACAATTCAATATGTTCGGACGTTTCATGTAACATTGTCCAAACAAGAAAGAACTAAATAATGATACTACTACTACTAATAATAATAATTGCAAAAACCTGCACATATCATACTGGCCGTGCATTTGTTTGTGTTTGGATCCAGTGGGGGTTTGTTTTTTGTTTTTGTTTTTATATTGTTTTTTGTCTGGTTGTTTGTTTGTTTTTGTTGTTGTTGTTGCTGTTGGTTTTTTTGTGTTTTGATTTGGGGTTGTTGTTGTTGTTGTTTTGTTGTTTGTTTGTTTGTTTGTTTGTTTTTTGGGGGTGTTGTTCTTGTTTTATGGTTTTGTTTGTTTTGTGGGTTTTTAATTTGTTTGTTTGTTTGTTTGGTTGGTTGGTTCGTTTGGTTGGTTATTGGATTTTATTAGTGCAGCTCCTTGTGACCTCTCTCCTGTGTCATTGACAACATAGTGTTGTATTTCAACATCTGAGGCCTGACGCTGCGTTTCTGGTGCTACACCACAGAACAAGTTCTGAAGTTGTTGGTTCTCCCAAGACAAGTTTCAGCCGCTTACTTGTTCAATTCTCAATGACCTACAGTATTAGTTAGGACACTCGCTAGAGGCAGTAGCGCGGTAGTACAAAAAAGCTTTGACATATTGGAACCTCAAATTGCCCACATCTTTACCTTAAACACAAACTCAGCCCTCCTGCTTTCCTGCCTGTTGATCACATACGCACCCGGACGCACCAAACCTGCTTATCGGGGAATGCTTGATTACATCCAGTACAAATGTACAGTCCACATGAAGTAATCTAGTATAAAAGAACTCTCTCTCTCTCTCTCTCTCTCTCTCTCTCTCTCCCTGAAATGCACAGTCAACATGAAGTAATCTAGTATAAAAGAACTCCCCTCTCTCTCTCTCTCTCTCTCTCTCTCTCTTTCTCTTTCTCTCTCTTAAATGTACAGTCCACATGAAGTAATCTAGTATAAAAGAACTCTCTCTCTCTCTCTCTCTCTCTCTCTCTCTCCCTGAAATGCACAGTCAACATGAAGTAATCTAGTATAAAAGAACTCCCCTCTCTCTCTCTCTCTCTCTCTCTCTCTCTCTCTCTCTCTCTTAAATGTACAGTCCACATGAAGTAATCTAGTATAAAAGAACTCTCTCTCTCTCTCTCCCTGAAATGTACAGTCAACATGAAGTAATCTAGTATAAAAGAACTCCCCTCTCTCTCTCTCTCTCTCTCTTTCTCTCTCTCTCTCTTAAATGTACAGTCCACATGAAGTAATCTAGTATAAAAGAACTCTCTCTCTCTCTCTCTCTCCCTGAAATGTACAGTCCACATGAAGTAATCTAGTATAAAAGAACTCCCCTCTCTCTCTCTCTCTCTCTCTCTCTCTCTCTCTCTCTCTCTCTCAACTTGAATTACTTTTCTCCAGTTCTGGCCCAAAGGAGACAACGTAAAATCAATAAACTTTACAGCGGTATGTTAGCAGACACTACAAAGACTGTCCACAAGAAAGAAGCACTGTTCAGACCTCCTTTCCTTCCCCCTATGGTCTACACAGAACGTATGAAGTCCAACATAAAAAGCCCCCTCTATGACAAATGGGGTGGGCGTTTCGCTTCCACCCTTCGCTCCTTTTCAAACTGTATAGTGTTTGGTTAGTGTTTCAGGCCACGCCAGTCCACCGGGCTAAGTGCTAGTACTTTTTACACCAGGTCAAATACTAGTACGTGGCAGGATGCAAATCTACAGTGACAGGCAAGTTTGAAGGTACAGGTGTACATAAAGCACAATATACAGGGCCCACTTGGGGGTTGCTCTCCTTTACGCTACTTCCCCGCAATTTTTCGCGCAACTGTGGCGGGACATATTACCTTCTCCCCCTTGTCACGCATGCCTGCACAAGCGTGTCATGTCTCATGTGGATGTTTTCAAAAAAGCAGCCCTGAATGTTTCAAAAGAGAAAGAAACAAAGATCAGTGCTGTGTCACTGTGCTCTGCCGTCTCCTTTCCCTTCTTCAATCTATGGGTACACGTGACGTCTTTTCTATGAGGTCCGCCCCCCTCCCTCCTCCTCCAGGCGCCCCACCCCACCCCACCCCTCCTCTTTACTAGTAGGTTGCAGACGGTCAAATTTGCAGGCTTCTGTTATTGTTGCTTGTCTCATTACTATTTCAGTTTGTACCGTCAGTTGTGGAATTCGCAAATTTGTGTAGCATATTCAAGGATGCCTGGCAATAATTTCTAGCCGACTATTATTCCTCACTGCCTTGTGCTATCTTTCGACTCAACAGCGTTTTTACTCAGCTTGAGTTTACTTGAACGCACTGACATAGTCGATGCTGCCCACTGTGTGACTCAGGTCGTCGTGGGAGACACGAGGTCGATCGCCCGCACCGAACGCGTCCAGAATACGAATACATGTCTTGACCCTTATCTCTGACCAGATGAATCAGTCATACCGACCGGTCGGTGTCTCAAAACGACCAAATTATTTCGGGAGTATGTCTGTTACCACAGGTCTATGTTACCGGCGCTCAACGTTCCCGGCGTTCTATAGGGCAACGGGAACATACAGCTCTCAGAACATAGACCTGTGACAACATAGGGCTGACCCCCAATAGTACACTTTCAGTTAACGATCGAGTGTGTATTGACTGTGTTGTGGTACAAGGCACATGACATACTGGTGACACGACTGTGCTGTGAGCCACTTTGCGAATGCCTCTAACGGTTTCACACAAACCCATAAAACTGTTGTCACCGGTCATGAACTTCAATCGACTTGAAGTCATGCTAGAGGGGACTATGTGTATAAAGCGCCCAAACTGCAAACGGCCTCACGGTTCACTTGTTCTCTCTCCCCCTTCAGAGAAGAAGCAATATACATATACCTTCAGTATAAAAGCCTTGTCTGTGGGGGTGAACATTCGAGCGGTGAAATACACTGACTCCGTAGTCTACAGTATAACTGGTTATTCAGGTTGAAAAAAAATATATATATAAAAACTAATCTTCTTGTGTTCCTGTGCCCAAAGCATGAACACACTGTCCCGCTGTTTCCGCGGCAGGAAGAAACCACGTACAGAACTGACCTCCCTACAAACTGCGGGCTTTAACTCTTCAATGCCCATGCAAAAAAATCGCAACTTTACTTATAATGTTCAGATCACTAGGAGCCACGTCAAACCACTGTTATGCGATCTGCAGCGGCCTCGCGCCTAGCGGGGACGGCCCACGCCTTGCGTAATATAGTGGCTTGAAGTGGCTCCTACTAGTGTGCCTGGCTTGCTCTTTTTAATGAGTTATCATGAAGCGGGCAAGGGGTGGTCGGACTCGAGCTCGGGCGCTTAAGAGTAAAAAAAACTGCACTGATACAAACAATGATTGGTGAAATGTTTGAACTTCGTTGGGTGAACTGAAAGACTATCTGGTATTACTCACGCACAGAGAATCGTTGTCGCACTGATCTGTTTGTGTTACGTTCTTTCAACGGGTTTCTCATTTGTGATTTTGTCAGGGTTGTAAACTCTACAATCTTATATTGTTTATCAGCGAAGAACGAACTGGACGTAGGTTTCCCACAGCGCGTCAGCAATGTCAATGTTTCACACGGTGCTGGGGGGGGGGGGATTCCATAACTTGAACGTTTTTGTGTGAACAGAACACACGAGCTAAAGAGCCTATGTTGACATTGCCTGTGCCAACAGTCGTCACGCTAAGTGCATAGCTGTAAGTACAGATCCATGCAAGGCCTAAACTAGTCCTCTTAACCCCACTTTCCCATTACAGAGTGGGTCTGTCCTTCCATGTAAGCCGTGTCGTGGGCACAACATTCTACAACGTGACACTGAGGTTTATTACAGGACAGAGACTTCAGACGACATTATAATTATGTATTTCCACACGTCTTTCTTTCTCTGTGGGTCTTAGACAAACAACTTATGACCGTGACATATGGCTTTATTTGTAAACTACACGAAAGAGAAAGTACGTGGGTGTTTGGGTGTTTAACGTCCTTTACAGCAGACGTTAATTTCGCGCTGCATAATGTTCAAGAGCACTTAATTATTTGGAAACGCCTCGCTAAGCTGTATAATGTTGTTAGCATAACAAAATAATACCCTACCCTGATTTTGGAGGAGACGATGTTGTTGACAGGTGTGACCGAAATTCCCCCGGGGAAAAAACGTCTGCTTTTGTTTTCACGGGAAATCAGTCACTCCCACGCACAATAATCTCCGAGCCATGCTAAAAATTCACTGTGCCGGTGAATTTGACAGAATTCCTCGCTTCTGTGCACATTGTGAAATAGCACGGGGACCTCAAAGTTGTTCGCAACTGTCCACTTTCCTTGTCACCGAGTATTTTAATGTTTTTCCTTCTTAGCTATTACTTATCTCGGCTCGGTCTCGGTTAGCCCGACTTGGCCGTGGTTGCGGGGGCCTAGTGTTAACGTTACGGCCCCCGGTACGGGGATGCCCTAGATCTAGATCGCTCTCAGCTTTTACATGTACTTACTTCCCCTACTTTCAAACTGACCTGATTGATATGAGCGCATGTTTTCGGCTTTAGCGACGCCTTTGTTCATATATGTATATATATATGTATGTCAGAAGCTGATGCCACCACCACTATTTCTTCTTCTACTAAGTTTCTTTCATCACCCTTTCACATCACATCAGTGCCTATGCTCTCGGGTCTTTCGTAATTTTGTTTCAGGTCTGTTTCAACCAAACGTACGTGCTATTTTGTTTTGGTTTTCTTGCCAGAAGCCCAGAACTGCAACATTGCATGCTAGTGGTCTCCTTTCCCAGTGGGCGCGAAGAACTATCAGACTATGCAGGGAGGACGTATTCTCCCCAAGCCATCAGATACCGTTCACTGATTTTCTCAAGTCACGGGCTACTACACAGTCTGATAGCACCCTTTAGTCACCTGGATATGATCTGTAAGTTTACGTAGTTCTGCTTCTCCAGGGCAATCTAGCGTACTCTGTTGACAGGACTACACTCCGTAACCAGCAACCTGGACTAACGCACTGGATGAACCCCACAACATGAGACTCCTTCAGAAACCTGTTTTCACGCGGGCAAGTCAAGTTTTTATTTCGATTGTTACTGATCAAGTTTAACTCAATTCCCACCACGTCAGTAAGGGGTAGTGTACAAGTGGTCTCACAAAAAAAAAAAAAAAAAAATCATAACTACATGTCTACATGGATTAAAATTTGGCTTAATGGGAGTGTTGCACTTTGATGGTACTCGTATTTGCTGCAGTAAGAGCCGTAAAGGAACTGTTAATCTTGCCTGATTTTTGCACAGAGGAGCCGAAAGCAAACAGTGAGTCAAAAAATGTGGGATAGTCATGTGCTGTACGAAATGTGTTAACTCATCTGGCCTGTTTATTGATCTCAACTGCCAAAACGTTTGAGACGAAAGGGGGCCACAGTGGCCCGGCTGAACTTTTGCCCTGATGCCCTGATGTCCAGAGCTAGGTTTGAAATCGATATAACGTTCTCTCAGTGCACACTGCGCCGACTGTGGCCTGACAGTGTTTAAAGTTGACACAAGCGGAATGTTGTGTGTACACGCCACCCGAGTTGTCAATGTGCACCCGGCCTCTGTCTGCCCACTATTCAACCTCACGTTTACACTGGCCTTGCTGCCTGCTCCGTTCACAACCGGGCCACACTCTCCAACACCAGCCATCTTTCCTATAGAAACCTACAGGTAGTCACTTGTAGTGGTCCCCTTTGTGGCGGAATCTGGGCTAAATTATGATAAAAAAAAAGATTTCGTAATATTCTTGAATGCGGCTACATGCACACTGACGTGTGCCACCCCCCACCCCACCTTGTCCTCTCTACCATGGGACAACCATACTACATAAGCGAGTGTCTTGTTCTTTGTTGTTGTTTTCGGGTTCTTTTGTGTGTGTGTGTGTGTGTGTGTGTGTGTGTGTGTGTGTGTGTGTGTGTGTGTGTGTGTGTGTGAGTGTGTGGTATTTTTGTTTGTTTGTTTGTTTGTTTTTGGTTCGTTTGGTTGGGGTTTTTGTTGTTGTTGTTGTACCCTAGAATTATGGGGACTGAAGCAGGACAAAACTACACGTTTATAGCTGAGTTTCATTTGCCATGACGAAAGCAGAAAGCCGCAAGGAAAGGATCTACAGTGTGTACATACTTCATTCACACACACACACACACACACACACACACACACACACACACACACACACACACACACTATTACACACACACACACACACACACACACACACACACACACACACACTATGACACACACACACACACACACACACTATGACACACACACACACACACACACACACACTATGACACCACACACACACACACACACCACACACACACACACACACACACACACACAAGCCCACTTCCCAGCCCGCCTCTTTTCTCCCAAGCAGAACAGGTTGTGTTGGGGCATCAAGGTAAGTATCACGGGCACATGGCTGCCACATAAAAACTGAAGTCGGGTAATCTTTCTGTCCACAAGGCCGGACCCGATATGCGAGAGTGGGAAGGACTAGAACAGTTTAGGTGGGAGCTTTACAAGTACATCAGTGTACACCCACGCGCAGATACGAATTTATCTCAAAGTTCTAAAAGACACAGCCCACTTGCTGACAATCAGCGGTAAATGGGCAATACAAGGCCAGCGAACACAACCCCCTCTTCTTCAGTCCTTTTTAAACCGACTAATCAGTGATTCCATCTTTGCTAAGCCAATTTACGTTTTGGAACAGTTTCGCTCTTGAGTGCGCCTGTACGCTGGAAATACTCTATCTTGAAGATTAGTACAGCTCTTAATGCGATACCACGGTGTTTGCACTTTGCGCGAGCGGTCGAACATTCAAATTCTACGACTGTTGTCACTACACTACTGGAGCGCTCAGTGTGGTCAGTCGCCGCGTCATCGAGTACGCTCTTGTTGGCTCGGTGCTAGCATTACAGACGCTGTCACTGTCCAGGTGTCTAAGTGGTGTGATGATAGATACCGCGGAAACAGCTCAGAACGATATGTGAGAATAAGAATGGTAGCATTAGTATCTTAAGACACGCGCTCTCCATTCAACTTCACGCACTTGCAGGGAGCCGCCCCGGCTGATAGTGTGTTGGACTTTCAATGCTCGGGTCGTGAGTTCGAATCCCAGCTGCTGCCAAATATTTGTGCTGGCTTTTTCCTCGTTGCCCCGTCAGTCTTTGATTTCCAGCCAAATGTGGTGGAAAAAGGACGTTAAACCCTCAACCATCCAACCAACCACTATCGTGTAGTTGCAATACTGACCAGCGACTAAAATGCATCGCAACAGAATGTTTACCCCAGCAAAACGTTTGTGGGGAATAGGTGGTGTAGTGTCAGCAGGTGCTCAGTCAACACTAACCAAACCATGTCAACCAACCACAGGGACTGTATAAGGACGGCGAAAGGTTGAATAAATCCAAAGGCAAGTGGCGCCAGTATAGAAAACTTCGTTCCCACCTCAGTGACATACAATGGTCCTCTGCGCATTGCAAAGTGAAAGGAAATTTCAATTGACTCGGAAAGGCGAGTTGTGTTACGCTACTACTCGCAAAACATGCAAGCTTGCTGATATTTCTCTCCTTTGTTGGACTGAACGGAACTGAAACCACAGCATTAGTGTGGGCAAAGGGGGCAACTTGAGGGACAGCGACCCTAACTGAACAGCCGTCCAGCTAAACACTATTCACTCCAGTCAGACTGCCAGATCGTCACATCACACGTACGGTGGTGATACATTGACTGAGTTCCGTATTAACGCGGCACTCTTGACAGGACTTTTGGGACCCCCCCCCTCCCCTCATCCACACACACACACACACACACACACACACACACACACACACACACACACACCTCCTCTCTCTCTCTCTCTGATAAAAAATAAACGTTATCTTTTGCAGGTGTCCCAGCAACTATCGTCCTGTAGTCGTTTCGACCTGATCTGACCGTCACGTTCTGGCCAGACTCAGTGCAAACAAAACATCTCCCCACGTGCACTGACAGCAGATTTCCATCATGAATACCGCAGCTGCGGAATCCTATTCACTTGATTCTATTAATGGCATCCGGAACACGAACAGGTTCACTCAACCCACAAATATGACCGACGTGTGTACACATACCTGGTTTGCAGGTTTGGACGTCGGGGACCTAGTGTAAATTACACACGTTCCCCTGGCGTCTGGGGCGTTTCGGAATGTTCCTAACGAAATGAATTATAGCTGCTAGTGCAAGCCGGGGTCGGTGGGAAAACACAGTTTCTGAGATTGTCATTGTGAATCTCTCTCTCTCTCTCTCTGCCTTTATAATTGTTCAGATCAAGTTATTATTAAAAAGAAAACCGACTGAGGAACACAACCGGATGAATTAAACGCGTCTTCCTTAGAACCTTGCACACACACACACACACACACACACACACACACACACACACACACACACACACACACACAGAGGCATGCACGCACGCACGCGCACACGCGCACACACAGGTGGTAAAACTAGTAACAGTTATAAAGGAATAATGTTGTCCATGGTACAGCGTCAAGAAATTCAATCCTTCGTGTCAACTGTCTTGTCTGACCGTGACGGCGGCCTTGCCGCGTCAGATACGTCTCACGACATGCTGCAATACGTGACATACAGCATTACAGGGCTTCAGCAAAGGAAAACAAACACGCGACATGCAGGGAGGACAAAGGCCGGCACATTACTCACGATCAGGATCTACATGGCGGTTCGGCTCAGTTTCTTCCTAAACATACCCCTCTTACTGATACCTACCCCCCCCCCCCGGCCCTCCCCCACTCCTCCTTCGCAACACTGACACTCAGACGAAAGACACGCCGTCACACACACACACACACACACACACACACACACACACACACACACACACACACACACACACACACCATCCCTCTAATTTCCATCCCACAGGCAGACAATCGTCTCCTTACACAGAAGAGAGAGAGAGAGAGAGAGGATGTGAGTGTGCGTGTGTGTTTGAATGTGTGTGCTGTCACAGTATTGATGTTCTCAGTTGAGTCAGTTTTTATTTATTTTTCATTTTTTTATGATAGCTTACAGTTTCCGACCGTCGTGGCCGGATTGATAAAGTAGGTGTGATGTGGTGTGGTGTGGTGTGGTGTGGTGTGGTGTGACGTGACGTGACGTGACGTGACGTGACGTGACGTGATCTGCAGTAGAACTGGCAGTTTGTTTCCGACTGAGAGTGAAAATCCCAAGGGACAACATAGAGACGTCGAGCTTTCCGTCTGAGGCTGCACTGACACCGATATAAAATACACACTCCCGAATAGCTTTTTTGCCCTCCTGTAATCTCGTGTGTGTGTGTGTGTGTGTGTGTGTGACGGTGTGTGTGTGTGTGTGTGTGTGTGTGTGTGTGTGTGTGTGTGTGTGTGTGTGTGTGTGTGTGTTGGGCGCGGCGTCTTTTTCAGCAGCAATTTTTTCCGCACCTAAACATTTTTAGCCACCGTTACAATGCTGTTTATTCCAACGGCTTACGCAGGTGATATGCACATGTATGTCTACACTGTGTGTGCCAATCAGTGTGTACCAAGGGAGGAGGGTAAGGAAAGTGTGGGGTGCTGCGTATCGCTAAGAACTGACGCCCACCTCACCACCCGCGACTCGCTGACTCTTCAGTTGAGGCCACAACATTTCTGACAATTTCTGTTCACACCCAGTCGGGGTTCAGCTGAAGTCACGATTAAAGAAACAACAAAAAATACTGCTGAAGAAAAACCCAAACTCAAAGCACCATTGAGTTGCGTTTCAGTCTTCCCGGCGCATGCAGCGCCGGCCACCGGCCAGGTGATCTGCTTACGGTTTTTGTTGTTGTTGTCCGAGATTGCCACCGTGTCACACACACACACACACACACACACACACACACACACACAAACTTGAAGCTAGCCATACTAATAGCGATGTATACTGACTCGACCTAGAACTAGATTTCTTTGCAGTGCAGTACAGCCTGACTATACTGATTGTTTGCGAGTGGCTGTTTACCTGAAACGACTGTAATTGAAATAGCGCCGATGCTATAGAAAGTGATTACAGGTTGAATTTGTATCAGTAGTTTTGAGAGACTGACAAGCGGCGGCTGTGGCGCCTGATGGTGGTCTGTCAGCGGCTGGTGCGAAAATGATCCGGCGTCTGGCGTAAGGAGCCGGCTGAAGACAGTTCCCCCCCCCCCCCCCCCCGGGGTAACAAACACCAGTCATAGTGTCAACGTGTTGAGGTAACAGACATTACACAGGACGTGTGATCCTGTCATTGTTATACTGACTACAGGGAGAACCGATAGAGACACATCGGCTCAGTTTCACCATAATCAGCAAATGCCGTATACTCGTATAGTACGCGTGGGTCTGTACAAACCACACATACACACTGACACACACACCGGCCGTGCCACACCCCGATCCTCGAACTAAAGACAAGCGTAAGGCCTCAGCGGACAGACATCTGCTTGAACTGAAATGCGGTACCACTGACTGTCCGAATCAGCTGTATTTTGACCATCAAGCCCCATCAGTCAAACAAGGACACCGCCCGGGCCTCATCAGTCCGTCCCGGTGTCACCCGGCCGTGCCCTACCCGGTCAGGCTGTGCGGCCGCCAGTACCGAGCCCCCTCTCCATCGCGCTCCGGGTGTCCCGCAGCCCCTACAGCGGTCAACACCGCCCGTGACATACGGTCATGCGGACACGACACGGCCAACTTGAACTGATACCGCTTGGTTGCAGAAGACCAAAGTGGGTACTGGTCGAATATTCTAAAAAGTCTGCACTGACGTGAGAACTGAGACCAGCTTGAGTTACGTATGTCTATCGTTCTACGGCCGGAGTTCGTCCTGCAACGTGCGTCGCAGTTACTGAGACTGAGTGGAGCACGTCAATCCTTATCCCAAATACGCATTTCATCTTCTCAGTGGGGGTTATTCTGGCACTGATCCCATGGGAATGAGTAATATATTATTCATGAGGGTAGCACAGTGCATGCAATCAACGACCATCTTACTGAATGCCGGACGGTGGCAGGCCTGCCTCTCACTCAGTGCCCCGCCCTCTCCAAGCAGCAGCATAAACCACGGAGGAACGCAGCTTTCACTTCACTGAAAGTCACGGTAACTACTGAACTTACTTGTGGGCTTCGAAGATCCGTACCCCCTGGCGGACATCGTTACTGTGTGATGGTAATGCAAGGCAGGTATCAGTAAAATCCCGGTTCCACTCTCTGTGTTGACTGTCGTACGGTCTGGAACCACGAGGCACCTCTTATCTCCCGTCTCTCAATCTTTCGCTACGACACACAAGATAGCGGACACTGGCACGCTATCGCCCGTGCGCTAAACTTTCTCACCACTCGTCGCTGGGTGAAGACGGGCCCCCCACCTGAACCGGGAGGGTCAATAAGAAGTGTAACAGGCTTAAAATAGCGGAGCGTATCACGTGACTTGCCGAAGCCCGCCTAACGGCCCAAAGTAAGGTAAAGATACACTGGCGCTTGTCACGAGCCGCTTCTCAACTCCCACTCCCCCTCCCTCCGCCCACGCCTCGCCGCTGGACGATCAGTGACTGGCCACAACGAACGCGTACTTGTCAGGCTTTCGCTTGTCAGTGGTAATCAATAAGAGTAAACCACGTACTGTCTGTAAAGCCCGTCAGTGAACAAATCTGTGAGTTTATCTTGGATTTTGACGAAAGCAAGTCATCGGCAAAGTAAGCGCAACGGCAGCCCTTTGTTTCCACCTGTGATGTGCATCAAGCTAGCAGTGAAAGCTGTGAAGATGGGTAAAGTGCCAAACTTTCTTGGCAAGTACAAATAATAGAAAGCACGTACTTTCTGACATTCCTGTTATAATATGAATGAGTTTTGCTCATCACCACTCAATGAATAATCTGTACATGTATTTGTACTGCAGTTCCACATGAAAAGGGATTGGTTCACTGCATGATTACATACAGCATACAGACCCAGCTGACCAATCCCAACCTGACACAGCATTCCAACACTGCCACACGCACACACACATGCACACTCGCTCACACACAGACAACATTCGTTCCATTTATTTCTGCAAGCAAATCAGCCATATAAGCACAGGGAATCAACAGATCAGTATAATCACATTTTCACTGCCTAGTAGGAGCACACCGGTTTTGGATCCAATGTTTTTTTTACAGATACAGGAGGGGTAAACGACACATAGAAATGAACTTCAGAACCACCCGGCAATGAATTGCATTTCATTCCATTCCAGCATTTTTGCAGAAACGGCACTGGGTTTTTTGTGAGCTACACAAGAAGAAACTAGAGAGGCAAAAGCCTCCATGGCTCCCTTGTGACAAGGGTCAAGGTCATTCACAAGTGTATGTAAAGCTCTTATCACTATCATCACGGCAAGTAAAGTGTCTCTGGTGTTCCAAGTTCCTGGCAATATTACAATTTTCCCCCCAAACAGTTTGCATGGCCTTGACCTTGGGTCAAGGTCATTAAAATGAGATCACACCAATGTCTATTATTATGCCAAGTTTGACACCTCTAGTATTTGTAGTTCCTCCGAAAACGGTAATGTTAAAATTCACAACAGACAGCGTTAATGACCTTGACCTTCAGTCAAGGTCATTCAAAAAGGTAGGTCTCATTGCAGTCTATCATCATGCCCTATTTGGTGCCTCAACTGTTTGTTGTTTCAGAGAAAATGCCAAGGTTAAAGCTTCCCCAAAACAGCTTGCATGGCCTTGACCTTGACTAAAAGTCACTGAACACAGGTATGTCAGTGAAGGTGTTGCCAATGTCTATCATCATGCAAAGTTTGATACTTCTGGTTCTTTTAGATTCCGAAAAAAATGCAAATGTAAAAATTTCCAAACAGACTGCTTTAATGACCTTGACCTTGGGTCAAGGTCATTTAAAATGGTATGTGTGCATAGGTCTTATCACTGTCTATCAGCACGCCAAGTTTGGCGCCTCTGCTGTTTGTTATTTCTGAGAAAATGCCAATGTTAAGGTTTCACAAAAATAGCTTGTATGGCCTTGACCTTGACACAAGGCCATTGCATACATGTATATCTGTAAAGTTCTGATCAATGTCTATCATCATGCAAAGTTTCAAACCTCTGGTCTTTGTAGATTGCGTAAAAATGCCAATGTAAAATTTTCAAACAGACAGCGTTAGTGACCTTGACCTTGAGTCAAGGTCATTGAAAATGATATGTTTTGAAAGGTCTTATGGTTGTCTATCAGCATGCCAAGTTTGGTGTCTCTGCTGTTTGTAGTTTCTGAGAAAACGACAACGTTAAAGTTTTCTGGACACACACACATACACACACACACACACACACACACAGACAGACAGACGACGGAGGGCTATTACATAGACTCCCATTGTTACACAAGGGAGCCAAAAAGTATTTCTTATAACTGGTCCGTCCAAATAGTGCAAGGACAATTTCAAACATAACAAATAACTGAAATAATGAAACAGAAGATGTTTTTGTGGTATATTTTGTCATACAAATACCACAAACACATTGTTTCATAATTTCAGTTAATTGTTTTGTTTGAAATCGTCCTTGCACCATTTGGACGGACCCCTTATAACAATAGTACTCAGGGCTTTATATCCATGGGAACTGTAAAAGGACAAATATCCAGGCTGACAGTAAAAGTATACACCATTTGTCCCAAACATTGTATACTGTCTTGCAGAAATCAGTTCAAGGACATTTGCCAGCCTTGGCAAGAACGTTCAAAAGTGAATCGGTCCATGAGATCAAAATGTGACGTGGATGTGAAGCCCTGAATACTATTCCCATTATATCTTAATTACTTCAACCCGCCTGCAAAACTCAAACTGAAATGAGATGAAATCACACTTGGTGGTGCTTCTGAAGTTCACTGTTGCCTCAAATCAGACGTGATGTCACATGAGCTTACTGAAGGTGGTCACACAGTTCACTTCAACTGTGATGTCACCACCATCTAGTCTCAACCATTTTGGAAAAGTGTCATTTATCTCCTGGTGTCCTTTTCCATGTCTTTGGCAATACAAATATCTAAGCTGCTATTAAATCTGTTAACAACATGCTAAAGATGTACAACTAAACTGACCATAATCAAAATAGGCTCATGTTTTCTGAGAACTGTTTTGTGGGTGTGGCCAATTGTTAATGTACTGCTTCAGTTACAGTTTGGTTGCTTCTCATGCTTCGCGCAGCGGAGAAGATTTAACTCCTTATGAGACACGCTTGCAGTGCACTGATGGGCAATGGATCGACCTACTTGTGCACTGTAATTCTCAACTGTGCCAGAGATGAGAGGAGAGGCGAAATTGGCTGGTGCAGTTTGGGTGAAGGTATCAGATGCAGAGTTTGACAAAAAAAACTCATGGTCAATTGCTGGTCTCTTCAGTGAGCTCATATGACATCAGATCCTGTCCTTTTCCACCATATAAAGGGTGATATCAAAAACAGGACAACGAGAAAAAGGCCAGCACAAATATTTGGTTCCCAGATGGGATTCGAACTCCTGATCCGAGCATTGAGACTTCAACGCTCTACCATTCAGCTATCCCAGCTCTCTGATCTTATTTGAAGGACATTTGGAATCAGCATAACATCCATAAAAACATAACATACAGATTTTTGCCAGTTGAAAATAAATGCTGGTGAAAATACTCATTATCCAGCAAGCAAGCCATTCATGATTCATTTGTTTGTTCATTTGTTCATTATAGCATTGTATGGCACAGACCAACACGTTGCAGAACTCTAAATCAAGAGTTAATTGGTTCATGGAGTTAGCAGGCTTTCTCTACATGAACGTGACTTTGTGGCAAAAGTCTGCACAAATATTAATTTTCACCGTATCAGATTCAAGTGTAAATGTATACAAATACTGAATGGAACCTGAAATCAAAGATGCTACACAAGCTAACATGGCCCACTTACAACAGTGAACAGGTGAACTGTTTTTAAAGTGAGCAATAGTGAGCAATGTATGTGGCAGCATTTGTGTTTCGCTGTCAGCACATCACTTATTGGTCATCTGCAATCAGCACAGTCCCAGTCTTGTGTGAACATTTTTTTCTTTCTTCTGAAACTGTTCAAGTTTGAACGGAACAAGGTGAAACACAAAAAAATCACTACATACCTAATTAAGCACATTCTTTGAATAACATTTTCCTCAACTGGACAAACTCAAAACATCAAATCTTAACATGTTAACCTGAGACCTTCTCAGACTACAAAATGGAAGCATGGTAAACGCATTCCCATTATTCTGATCAGAGTACTGAACAAGTCATTTGATTAAATCTGACAGCATGGCACAATAAATTTCCCAACAAAGCATTTTTATGATGATGATCAGTTATTTTAATTGTAAACAGCTGATACAATCCCACTAACAACCGTAAATACCTGTCACTAATTTGAGCAAAAACATTTACATCCAGACTAACATAAAGATCAACTCAACAAAAGAGGTGTAAATATGCAGCAATTCTAAAACAAATGTGAACTGTGGAAATGAAACAAACTGAAATGAAATAACTGCACTAAGAAGTGTAGACTACAGAGAGCTATACCGGTACATGTATTAAAAAACAACAACATGCAAACTATCTGCATCATACCCTAGATACAGGTTCCCGCTGATTAAGTCTGAAGTGAACAAGTCTTTGCTACGTAAACCTTTAGTCAACATACTATGAGCAGCTATCACTCAAGCACAATGCTTGTATGACCTTGGAGTATACCTTACAAGATGTGTTACGCTAAAAGCAGTTCCAATTTGTTGTAAAACAACTCATTTCATTTTACTACGGCAAACGGTTTGAAAAGGTGTAGGTACATCCTTTTTATTTTGAGAAGTCTCGTACACAAATACCTGCTATACATACCAAAGCAGTGCAGTGATTTGAAGTTATGACTGTGACCAGCTGTGGCACATTTACAGCAGCAAAGACAATACTTCACTTCAGAACAGTCAGAGAGCAACCTGTATTTGGAATACATACAGTACAACACATACTTGCCTTCTGGATCTTGTGCAAAGATTAAGAAAATACGCACTCACATCAGATAGGCATTTTCACGCAGCTGTCGGATCTGAATTATCAGTGACTCTCCATCACACACATTCAAAAGGCCTGCTACAATGTTATTACATGTGAATAAAACAACCAATCAAAAGTACAATAGTCAGCGTCACCTCATGTGAAATGAGTCAATTCATTTCCCACTCCCTACCTTCAAATAACCTGTGCATAATCACTGACACATTTTCTGTGAGAAGTTACTACAGCAAGCTGTACAAGCCAAATAAAACAAAATCCAAATGTCAGGGTAGGTGGGTGTTTGGGAGTTTAACGGGTGATATCAAAGACGGGGCAACGATGAAAAAGCCAGCACAAATTTGGCCCAAGCCGGGATACGAACTCACGACCCGAGCATTAGAAGTCCAACACTCTACCATTGGGCCACCCCAGTTCCCCATCCAAATGTCAGCCTGTAACGAACACTGTACACAACAATACGCATGCCAGACTTTTCCTGACATCTCATAAACATCTAGCCAGTTTTCTTGAAACAAAAGTTGCCTCCAAGAAGAAAATTGTGCAGTTCTGATCAAACTGCCGTCAGTTACTGTCAATTGCACAAATATACTTTCTGATGCGTCTTCTAAGCTTGTCCATCATGTGTCCGAGCCTTAACACCTGTTGTGTGTGAAATGGCTGGCAATGCCCCTAATGTTCCCCCATCAAGTAACACCAGCACTCACAGTATACGGACAATACTTGGGGAATCACCAACCGACACTGCAACCTGATGTGACCCACTCTGACCCAAGCTACAAGAAGGTCAGTACGGGCTTCAAGTAACCACTGTCCCACTCAACTTCCAAGAACTGCAATGTAGCAGCCACTACAGACAGACAGACAGACTCTTTGGGATTGTGGGGTTTTTGGTTTTGATGTGTGTGTGTGTGTGTGTGTCTGTGTGTCTGTGTGTGTGATTTGGTTTGGTTTTCTGAATCTGGCAGTGCAGAGTGTGAATGTTACTAAGTACTGTCAAATGGTAACCAGGCCTAACAGCATATCAAAGCCATGACACACACCCCCTTTCATTAAATGACTGTGCAAATATATTTTACAACACAACCCCTGTTTTCTCATGCACCAGAACATCTGTGTACAGGTGAATGAGACCTCTCACCTAATGTCATTCATCACGTCACAGAGCGCCGGCACCTGCTGCACGCGTGTTCTGGTGAGTGAGGTGATCGGCCGCCCATTTCATGTTGTCCTCCTGACGCTTCAAATCCTCCAGCTTCTCCTTCTCCTTCTGACTGCTGCACAGCACCACAAAATAGCTGTCCTTCTTGCGTGCACGACCTCGCATCTGCACCATGGCCTTTACAGTGGTGGGCGGGTTGAGGCACACCACCAGCTGACACTCGGGTAGATCCACACCCTCCTCAGCGACGGAAGTTGCCACAACGATTTTGTACTTGTGGGACTTAATCCCCTGCAGTACCTTGTCCTGCTTGCGAAGGTTCATGCCCTCCCCTTCACCACTCCCCGCACCATGGCCGACAACAACCGCCACATCCATGTTGTGTTCACGAACAAATGATGTCTTCCTCAGCTGTTCCCTGACCTTGTGAGCGACTTTCCGTTCCCTCACCAGCACCAAGGCCATGGCATCGTCCGAGCCCCACGACATGTACTTGGGATCAGCCAACGTGCACAGCAACTCTTGGAAGATGGACATGCTGGATGGTGTGGCTGCTCCTGTACTTTCCTCGCTCATTAATAGACGGGAACCATCCACAAGACTGCGGACAAAGGCCCCAATGTCTTTACATGGCAACCCTAGGTCACACAGCTCGTAGAACTTGGGGTTGAGCTTTGGGTCAAATTCTCTCTCCAGTTCATCCAGAACAAAGTCAATACCATCCTCAGAGTTCAGCAATGCCATTCCAACTGTCATCACATGGTACTGCAGCATTGCAAATCTGAAACACACACACACACACAGACAGATAGATGAATACAAAGTCACAAGTTGTTCAAGCTGTGAGCGCACACACAAGCACATGCTACAAATGCAGGATAACCTGCAGCATAATATTTGGCGGACAGAATGCCCGCTCAGAGCAGCGTACAAAGATTTTCTCATGGCACTGTGTGCATGAAAGCATGTATTGTCTGGACACACATCACAGTCTTTTTTTATCACTGAAACTTGATGCTGCATGCAGGAAAACTGCCCCATCCAAATATGTGACAAAGGTACATACAAATACATACTGCAAAGCATCCAACTGTATTTTTATTATTATTTTGAATGTTGTTAAAAAATAACTGTTACTTAATTAGCTACACTCACAACTCCCCTCTTTCCCCACCCCTTCTCCCCAACACACACACACACACACACACACCACTACTGTTACTTAATTAGCTACACTCACAACTCCCCTCTTTCCCCACCCCTTCTCCCCCCCCCCCCCACACACACACACACACACACCACTACTGTTACTTAATTAGCTACACTCACAACTCCCCTCTTTCCCCACCCCTTCTCCCCAACACACACACACACACACACACACACCACTACTGTTACTTAATTAGCTACACTCACAACTCCCCTCTTTCCCCACCCCTTCTCCCCAACACACACACACACACACACACACACACACACACACCACTACTGTTACTTAATTAGCTACACTCACAACTCCCCTCTTTCCCCACCCCTTCTCCCCCCCCCCCCCCCCCACACACACACACACACACACACACCACTACTGTTACTTAATTAGCTACACTCACAACTCCCCTCTTTCCCCACCCCTTCTCCCCCCCCCCCACACACACACACACACACACACCACTACTGTTACTTAATTAGCTACACTCACAACTCCCCTCTTTCCCCACCCCTTCTCCCCCACACACACACACACACACACACACACCACTACTGTTACTTAATTAGCTACACTCACAACTCCCCTCTTTCCCCACCCCTTCTCCCCCCCCCCCCCCACACACACACACACACACACCACTACTGTTACTTAATTAGCTACACTCACAACTCCCCTCTTTCCCCACCCCTTCTCCCCCCCCCCACACACACACACACACACACACCACTACTGTTACTTAATTAGCTACACTCACAACTCCCCTCTTTCCCCACCCCTTCTCCCCCACACACACACACACACACACACACACCACTACTGTTACTTAATTAGCTACACTCACAACTCCCCTCTTTCCCCACCCCTTCTCCCCAACACACACACACACACACACACACACACACACACACCACTACTGTTACTTAATTAGCTACACTCACAACTCCCCTCTTTCCCCACCCCTTCTCCCAACACACACACACACACACACACACACACACACACACACACCACTCTCACAACTCCCCTCTTTCCCCACCCCTTCTCCCCAACACACACACACACACACACACACACACACACCACACACACACACACACCACTCTCACAACTCCCCTCTTTCCCCACCCCTTCTCCCCAACACACACACACACACACACACACACACACACACACACACACACACACACACACACACACACACACACCCCACTCTCACAACAACATAAAGGCTGCCATCTACTTTTCCCTGCACAACTCACTTGCTGGATCTACAAGTCTGTGAACTCTGCTTGATGCGAGCGGCATGCGCCAGCTGCACCATGTCACTCAGCTGGTCAGGCGTCTCCATCAGGTGTTTGGCCAGTGTCTTGATTTTCTCTGGGTCCGGCTTGCTGCTGGCACTAAGCTCCTGCAGGGCACGGTCGCTCATCTGTGGTAGGTTAGAGCAGCGCATCAGCTCCAGGTAGGTACGAATGAAGTAGGCTAGGAGTTCCTCGTGGAAACGCAGCTCTGCTTCCGTCATGGGAACACACACTGGTACCAGTTTAGCACTGAAAAAAGCAGAACAGACAGAATGAACCATTTGTCAGAGGTCACAAATGAAACCAACAGCTTAGAAATCTTACAAACACTTCTGACTTGAAGCTCGAAATATAAGCTGTGTGAAACATGAGTATTGTATTGAAATGAATAAGCTAACGATGTTGCTTTGTATACATGTATTTCCTTATGCAATACTGAGCAAATCCAGTCATTCGATTAGCAACACAGCCACTGATGTCTACTTCACACCATACTTTCAAATACACATATAGACCCAAAGCTATTAACATAGAACAGCTATGGTATGGTAGACCTCCTCGGCGCACATATCCATCTCTTCTGAAATTCTCATGGCGCTGCAGGGCTGGCAGAAAAAGCAGTGAAAGCCTGCTGCCACTACGTGCTTACTTTATGTGCAAACCTCCAAATCCGCTTGTCTACCAAATGCCTTTGTCTGTCAAAAGTTAAGGTCAATTGTGAAATTTTGTTAGGTGCCAACAGAAAAAAATTGCTCAGTCCATTAACCAGTATGTGACCAGCACATAGCAAAAAGGTTGATGACTTTGTCATTATGTATTCATTATTGGTCAAATAAAATATGTAAAATTTTCAAAACCTGGATGAATATTTCTCCAGCTGTTCAAGCGCAGGTTTCTTCTCCACAGTGGCAATAGTGGCACCACCCAGGTTCTGAAGAAGACTCTCCAGCATGGTCAGTGTTTCCTCCTTAGTACGCCGGCCAGCCGGTGATGCCGTCAGCCCCAGAACCTTGGGACGCCGAGCAGTGTCCAGGGACAGATGGTGTTCTGACAGCAGCTTGTTGTATGGGTGGTTCTTGGTACAGTGGTGGGCCTCATCAAACACAACCAGACCAAAGTTGGCCCACTGCAGGACTCCCACCTGCAGCAGGTTCTGGCAAAATGCTGCACAAAGCACATCCACACATGGTGTAAATGTTCTGCACTTGTTAAAAATACCCAGTTAAAAAAGTGCCAACCATTGGTCATCAGATGTAGTCAAGTCTGTGTGATCTAAGACAAAAATGCACTCTGATAAACCTCAGCATGTTAATACTTTTAAAAAAAACAATTCCTTATGAAAACACAGGATAACCATGCTATTAAATAATTACAGAAAAAAGCATGACAAATCTAATTCTGATCCAGCTTAGAACAAAATTTGAAAGTACTGCATACACCATCCTCATAGCATAATGGCGCTGAGAGAGTGGTTCTGTAAAATACAGTATCATGCTAAACACTGACCTGCTGTTGTGACAATGACATCATGCTTCCAGAGTGGAGTGCCATCACGAACTGAAAGACCACCGCAAAGTACAGCCACCTTCAGCTTGCGTTTCTCCATCTTGTTTTGTCGTTGAACATCACCCTCCAAACCAGGCCTGCAACAGAAACCTACAGCATTAACCCTTTGTGCATTAGCACCGCCGTTTTCTATCTCACACCAGCTCTACAAACAATTGGTAAAAGGGTGTTAGTTCCTGTCAAATCTATGGCAGTTAGACCTTTTTATCAAGAAAGTGTAGAGCTGTCACACATCCCCACAGTGTGCATAGACAGAGCGTGATGGTTTCCTTTCCTGACAGCCAACAGGTCTCTATCATTCCTCCAAATTTTGTTCCTCACTTACCTTAACAGATTTGTAAACTTCAGCCACAGGTGCTAAGCAGAAATAAGCCAGTACTGAGGTAACACGGCAATTCAATTTAAGAATTTACGTTTTTAAAATGTTAAGTTCTTACAGGACACATCCAGCACGAAAGTTTGAGTATCATGCTACAGAGCAATACATGTATAGATCTGAATTTAGATGATAAAATTAGAATGTGTGTGAGGCACCCTTGAGCAGACTTTCAAAATGCATACACATGTACATGTAGTATCAATGTGTGAGGTTGACCATACCTATAATATTCATGAGAACCAAGCTCATTAATAATGTAGCGAGCTTGCTGCAGCACCAGCAACACTTTGTCCACCAGAAACAGGACAGGTCGAGTTGGGTTCAAAATTAGCATGTAGCTCAACGTCATCATGGCTGCCAGGGTCTTACCCGTACCTGGAAAATCACAATCACTCTTCTGGTTTCAAAACATAGACATACATGACAAGCTTACCTAGCAAACACTAAACAGAAAAATAACTGCAAAGAATGTTTCTTTTACATGTATTACAAATTTACACATCCAATGATCTATAGGCCTGATCAATTCCCTAGTGTAGTACCATTGCTTCTTTCAAAGGTATTTTATCAGATTAACTACAATGGAGTTGCTAAGAAATGGCAAGATCGAGACCTTGCAGTTTCTAAACTGTTTCAACTAAGAGACGCGGCATGACTTTACCTGTGGGTAGATAGATGACTGTGGATTCATGGGCCATGGCACTGCACATGAGGTCAACTTGGTAGGTGCGAGGTTTTGACTTCCCAACATAAGCATACGCCTCCTCAAGTGATACAACACAAGCTTTTTTGAGAGGCTCTGAGCTGTTGTTGGGTGCACAGACAGTGGCTGCCTTCATCTGATGCTTGAGGCCCTTCATGTGTTTCTCGTAGTCCTCTTTCGTGTTCATCGGCTGCTGGCAAAGCTGACAGCCATAGCGGAAACCCTTGATCACGTCTCTCTCTGGCTGAAGCTGATTTGCATCTGCCAAACTGCCAACAGACTCAGGCCCAGCAGCATCTGGATTGAGAAGGGAGCTGAGGTTGTTGGACGTGGTGCTGGCTGCTGAGGCAGCTTTCCTTTCACGTTCAGAGACAGTGGATGAGAACTGTTGGGAGCCTGTTGTAATGGAGCTCATCACATCATCCTCAGGCTGATCACCAGCCTCATCGTGAGGCCTGTCAACGTACGAACTTGACGAAGCTGTCACCAGTTTCTCCATAGTTTCATCATCCTCTTGGTCATCTTCATAGTCTCCATCCGGACGAATTACCATACCGGATCTGCCACTGCCACGACTACTTTTTGACACCTGTCTGGCCAGGTTCAGATCGCTAGCATCCTGTGCGCTGAACATTGGAGAGGCACTTCGTCTTGCTTCATTTGAGGTGCCATTAGACATGAGTGATCGCAAAATACCTCGTCCCCTCCCAAGATTTAGCGATGTGCACCCTGTGCTCTGACTTCCCACAACACCACCGCCACCAGGGAGATTGTAAAAATCTGATCCAGAGGAGTGTGTGATACTGTGTGTCATGGATTGAGATGCTCCTCCAGGTGCACTGTCTGGGTTGCAGCCGAGGATGGCCCTGGCCGCTGGTTTTGCTTGCAGATGACCTGAGCGTAGCGGTGGTGCCTGACTGTCTGGTACTTTCTGTGCTGGTGGAAAGAAAATCCCAGGTGTACAGGTAACCATAGAAGGCTGTATGACCAGGTGTTGTAAATCCAGGCTAGCACCTGGTGAAGCTGTCATGTCTCTCTCAGGAATTCCCTCATCAGCAGCACGTGTACCTGATGTCTCACATAAAGCGTCATCATCCAGTTCTACATTATGTAAACCAGAATGTTGCTGCTTCTGTGTTTTTTCCAGCTCCTTCATGTGGCGTGGGCTGCGCAAGTGAATCCTCATCTGTTCAAGAGTATTGAGTGGACAGTTGCAAACCTCACACACGTACCACGTCTGTCCATCCTGAACCATGATCACAGCTCCAGTCTCAGGGTCCTTCCTGCTGGCTAATGACCCAGCAGCAAGCTGAACCTTTTTCTTGTGCTTCTCCGAGGCAAAATGCTGAGCTGCACTCTCCTGACCTGTAAACGGTTTGTGGCAGGTGTCGCAGTACAAGGGGTACATACATCCCTCACCGGTCTGCAGCCAGCGCTCCACTGCTGTCTGGTGCTTCCTGCCTGTCAGATGCTGGTTTGCGTGTGCTGCTGACGTCAGGTCAATCTGACATGCGAAGCAAAAGCCACGGTCCCCCTCGAATCGGTATCCCTTGTTTCCCACGCTGCCCTGACCACCTGCAGCAAACTGGCCTGGGCTTTCAACAACAGGTTGTGGTCCAGCACCAAGGCCTGGTGGAGGCGGCACATTCCCAGTGACTGCAGCTGGCCCTGATGTGACTTGAGATGGCTGCCATCTTTGTCTGGCCTTCTGATGCTTAGCTCCTGCAAGATGAGCTTCTGCGTGTGGCTTGGATGTGAAAGTCACACCACACACATTACATATGCCCCTGCTGCCATCGAAAACATACTCGGGAACTGATGGCTGTTGTGGTACCTCTTCCTTCACAGGCTGTCGGTCTCCAGCAGTGCTAACATCTCCGCCATAATTGGAGGGTGGAATGTTTAAGTGAGTCATGGCAAATTGTGCACTGGAATTCTCATTCAGTTGATTCAGGCCAATGTCACAACAACCTGAATCATCACTGAGCGGAGTTTCCCTCCATACTTGCTGTTCTTGCAGTGTCTGCTCATTTGCTGTATGCGGAGAAGTGGTGACTGATTGGGGACTAGAAACAAGTTCCCTTGCAGTCTCTGATAGCTCATTGTAGTTGGACATGAGGTGACTGAGCTGAGATGATGTCATTGTCAGATTCACTGACTGATTTCTGAAGGTTTGGCTTACTGTATCTGTTGCTGACACACGGATGTTGGGAGCATGAAGTTGCTGTTTGTGTCTGTCACTGCTGAAGTGCTGTTTGGCACTTGCCTGGCCAGAAAATTTAACCCGACATACTTCACAACTGGGCCTACTGGCTTCCTCTTCCTTTCGTTTGTGTTCCTCGCTCTTCAAATGCTCTGCAGCTTCATCATGGGACTGGACACGCAAATCACAAAACCCGCACCAGCCATAACCCGCTGCCAGCCATTCAAACCTCAGCTGCTCACTGTCACTGCCAGCGTGACTAGCACGGTTAGGGGGCGGAGTCATGACAGGTACACCATCTTGTGCTGGGGCAGAGCGCCGTGGTTCAAACGCAGACTGAACAGATTCACACATGCTGGAAGTTGGTACGGCAGAAAGTTCTGGAAAGGCAGTGCCAGGATATGAAGTGGCAGCGTACGGCGGAGACCATCCAGAGCCAGATGCAGGTGGAGTTTGTGTGGTACCACCTGCACTGAACCCACACTGAAGCTGCTGCTGCTCAGCCAGCCGCCTGCGATGCCGATCACTGGTAAAGTGCTGCTGGACATTTAGATGGCCTGATAGAGGTACTTCACAGATGGCGCACATCATGATACCGGCAGTGTTGCCTGTGGTGCTGCCCTGACCAACCCTCTTCTTGTGGTTCTTGCCCTCTACATGCTGCACTTTGTGCTGTGGTGATGTTAGTTCAATATTACACACAAAACAGTGACCCCGGGAACCATCAAACATCACACCTCCCTCTGGTACAACACCAGCACTAGCTGCAGACCGAGCCTGACCGTACATGTTCAGCAAATTCTGTGGTGCATCAAAGTCTTTTACATTCACTATCTGTCCTTCGTGGGTTGTCCGTTCACATGCAGCGTAACACTCCAGGACCTGTCTTCCATTCACTTCTGCTTCACTGTCACCAGCTTCCTGAGCAGCAGTGAGTGCCTGCTGCTGCCTGATAATGTCAGTCTGCCTCACCATATGCTGGTGACGTGGTGAGTCTCGGTGAGTTAGCAGTTGCTGTGGGGAGTTACACCGCAGGCGACAGATGGTACAGTACAAGGGATCTGAGGTCTGCTGGTCCTGCTGCTGTAGTTTGCGCACGTGAGCTGCACTCTGCAGGTGTTGTTGTGCTGGTACCTCACCACTAAACCGCTTGTTACAGACCTCGCACCTAGAACCAATAAAAACAGAAAACAGTTACACTGAGGTTCTCCTCATTTGTGGCCTAAAGATCTGCTGTTATACAATTACAAGAAAACAAACCAAAATGTGAATGCTTGTAACGTAATGTTTTTGGAACTAAGAAGTCATGATGGCAAACACATATAAGCAAAACCATTAATTTCTCAGTGTGGCATCCAGGCCACGCGACACTAAACAGATCTAGGTGCAGCTTACACGATCCCATGCACTGTCTTTTTCAACACCATTGTTACAACTAGTCCGCGGTCGGCTATTTGAGTTCTACCAATTGTCGATGCTGCATGAACACTGCCCCATCATCCGATAAATTCCCCTAAGTCGGAAAGCTTTTTCCGGGGATTTCCCACCGGCTTTCAATGAAATCTTACTTTCGTTTTTGCAAAAAAAAAAAAAAAAAAAAAAGGCGTAACAGCGTCATGCGCAGACCGCCAAGCACTCGCATGGAATATCTACCAAATACATTAATACAAATACCAATTGTCTGCATGAAACTGAGAACACAATATGCAATGAAGCTCTGTCAGTCGCCGGCACGGAATCTACAGAAGTCTTTGAAAGGTTAGTCCTCAACTCAGGACAGAGGAAATGCTGGCACACAGAGCTAAGCTCATAACGTGTCGATAACAAAAGTAACTCTGAATCTGATTAAGTAATCTAAAATACTCTGTAAATTATTTATACTTCTCAAGAATTGTAAAGATATTGATGCACAGTGTTTATCATATTTACGAAACTCAGTTTACAATGGCTCTGAACAGATTATTGTAGCAACGTCCAAGATGGCGGCGAGCGAAAGGGCTTTGCAGGTGCGCTTTACAGATTGTATGAGTGAACAGGTGCGTTGACGTACGTTTTCCTATTTTTGCATCATAAATCATGCTGACATGTTTTACTGTTCTGTTCAGATGGACAAATGGCCAGTTTTACCCATAGAGGTTGAAATTTGAGGTTTTGAATCTTTTCTTGATTTTAGTGGGGGTTGCAAGGATTGGCATTTGGCCGGGTTTCACCTCGCTTGCAGAAGTAGTCAGGTGGAATAAGCTTCTTAACTGGCATACTGAGAAAATGCCTCCGTCACTTTTACTGCATTTACATTGTTCATGACTGTGTAATCTGATCAAGGCATGGTTTGCATGAGTATGCTTAACAGGTCGATTATTAGGCGGAGGGCCATGTCAAACCATGGTCAAAACTCACTCAAGCAGATATGGCCCATAGGTTTGCCTGTTGTTTGTTGCCAAACTGAGAAGTTTTGTCGAGGCTGATTTTTGTTTGGTATGTCCTTGGGCGTGTTAACATAAGCATCAAACATATTGCGTGTTAAACAGTTATGCAGTTCACGAGACAAATAACATGAAGCTGAACATTTCTCCAGACCCTCACCCCTTTCCCCAACCTCCTCCCCCCCCCCCAAAAAAAAAAAAAAAAAAAAATTAGTAGTAGAGGAGAGGAATATACTGCCTGAGTTGGGTTGTTGTTTTTTTTTGGGGGGTGGTTGTTTTCTGCCAAAGAAATTGTAGGTACATGCAGATTTGTTGACATTTAGTCATATTCATTCGCACAATAAAAGATTGACCCAGCACTGAAATCTCCTTTAGCCCAGATTAATATTCTCCCCTTGCTCAGGCACCCCATGCCCAATTCCCGGCCTTCACACACACACACACACACACACACACACACACACACACACACACACATGCTTTGAAAAACAGTAAAGCCGGAGGCATTCTTTTGGTGTTAATTGAATTGAATAGGGCATGTGGTATAGGCTCCCTGCCACCTAGCTACTGCCCTGTTTTCTGGAGTGTGAGCCCTAAGGGTTTTTCCTGAAAGAAAAGGAGTTCTTTTGTTTGCAATAGTAAGGCTGTTATGTATTATTTGTTCGTGCAGGTTGTTGAGGAGATTTTGGCAAAGCGACGAATAAAGAAAGATAAGGAAGTAGAAGAACTGTACTTGGCAGAAAGGTGTGTTAAAGCTTTCCATCTGTGGCCATTTTTGCCATTTTCTTTTCTGTTCTATTGCCTCTCTTAGAACTTCTTCTTCTGCTTTCTTTTCTAGGATCTGTCACGGCTTGTTTAATTTTGTGCACTCTGAAAGTATTTATATAGATTTGTGCACAGTGAAATGTAACATTGGAGTTTAGATGTATATCTGTTTTTCATGTTTCAGAAGTTAAGGCTAATTCTTTCAGCTTTAGCACAGTAGAAAACTACCCTGGTACTTTTTGAGGGTGGGGGTGGGTGTTTGGGGGTTTAACGTCCTTTTCCACCACATACAGGGTACTTTTTGAATAACTGTTTCGTTTAATGAAAGTTAAGATCAAAGCTGCTAGTGGTATGACACACTTTCAGAATTTGATCAGTGTTTTACTTTTTTCCACACAGATCTCTACTAACCTTACCAGTTTTCTTTTGCCATGCAGAGGTCTAAGAGATGTCCATGACCTGCGCAGATTCCGATATCTAAAGAAACTGTGGCTGAATGGAAATAAGGTAAGAAATTTGCCTTCAAAATGGAGGTAACTGTGTGTGTGTGTGTGTGTGTGTGTGTGTGTGTGTGTAAGAAGATCTTTGCATACTTGTAAACACAGACAAAACAAATAACAAAACTGTTTATAAATCAACTTGTGTGAGAGCAGATTGTGTTTAATTTCTACAGTGTCTCACCTGCATGCCTACACGAACAGTTCTCTGGTTGAAACAGACACTGCGTCACACATGACACAACAGCACTTTGCTAAACAATCACAAAACCTAAAAGATTTTGACAACCTTGTTCACTGTAGTCACTGCTGTGTTTACAGCTCCGGCGTATAGCCTGTCTTAGTATCAACTTCCGCTTGTCAGAACTGTACCTTCAAGACAATGAGCTAACAGAGATCACAGGAGCCATCGGACATCTCACCTGCCTTCAGGTGCTGATGCTTCACAACAACCAGCTGACCAAACTGGACAAGGTCACACGGGAATTCCAAAAGATGCAGAGTCTTCACACACTAAGTGAGTCCCTACTCTTTCTCTCTCTCTCACACACACACACATTCTGTCTCTGTCTCTGTTTCTCACTGTCTCTCTCTCTCTCTCACACACACACACACATATACATCAGTCTACATATTTTCCTTTTAATCTCCTGTCCCCTGTGGACAACTTTGGGATACTCATATTGAGAGAAGCATGTTTGTGGAAATGTAGTTATTGTGGTACCTGTTCTTTAATGAGTGAATGATTTGTAACAAATGACAACATGATGTTAAATATCCATGTCTTTGCATGTTCACAGATCTGTTTGACAACCCCATAGCTCAGGAACCAGAGTATCGGCTTTTTGTGATTCAGAGTGTCCGTTCTGTCAAACTGCTGGATAGACAAGGTAGGCTTGCTTACTTACAGCTGTGTGTGTGTGTGTGTGTGTGTGTGTGTGTGTGTGTGTGTGTGTGTGTGTGTGTGTGTGTGGTATTGTTGCAGTTGCTTTTCCTCTCCATAAGGCATGCAGCTTTCACTGCTCTAGATAGTGTAAACATTTGCCTCTGATCGTGTTTCTTCATCTGTCTGTTTACATGTCATGTTTGACAGAGGTAAGCAAGCGAGAGAAGGATATAGCTCGTAGAATCTACGACCACAGTCAAGAGAAGGTGCGAGAAAAAATAGCGTTTGGCCGCAGGTCACAAGGACCCCCATCGTTATACTACCCTGGCACACCAGGCAGACCTACAACAGTCAGAGGCGCAAGTGAGCAAAATCTTTATTAACTCTGGTAGTGCTGAGCCTGGAATATTCTGGGCTACCTCTGTGGCTTTTTCACCATAAGACATATTATCAGCAAGACCAGGATTAAGTAAAACCTGTTGTTGTGTGTTGGACAATGCAGTACACCATTGTATTCAGATGATTGTCCAAAGTCAGTGTATATGGTAACCGTTACATATTTTCTGTGTAACTCTTATGTGTACATGTAAACATGCACATCAGTGTACATTGTATCTGAAACATTTTCAACAGTAACATGTCTTGTTGCTTCTTCTAATGCATTTTCAATTTTTGCACCTGTATGTT
This sequence comes from Batillaria attramentaria, assembly GCA_018292915.2. NCBI lineage: Eukaryota > Metazoa > Mollusca > Gastropoda > Batillariidae > Batillaria > Batillaria attramentaria. The sequence continues at coordinate 361,429 of JACVVK020000114.1, read as the reverse complement.
CCTAAAGTTTGTACTTGACCCAAAAAAAGCATTACATTGTATGCAAGTGTTATATGCAAGTCCATTAAAAATGTTTCAATTTGTTTCAGCTTCCAAAGAGGTTGCCAACAATTACTTAAAGAACAAGTACGTAGCAATACATGTCATTTCCATCTTACTCACACATGTGAAAATTTGTATCATGTGATTGTTTTGCTGAACTAAATTTGCTGTAAAAAATTCAGATCATACACACCAGTTTTAGCACATTTCATGCCACAGTTGAGTATATCCCACATTTTCGATTTTGGCCCTGTATTTAAAAAATCAGGCAAGGCTTATAGTTCCTTGACAGCTCTTATTGCAGCAAACATGAATATAATCAAAGTGCAATGCTCCCAGCAAGCCAAATTTATAGACATGAATTAATCATGATTTTTTAAGGGAGCCCACAGTGCACGACCCCAAACTTACTCAGTAGGAATTGAGTTCAGATCTATGTGTTCTTCAGGCAGTGCGGCTTCTGTAACTTTTGTAATTGTCACAAACAAAATTAAACTAAACTGAAAGACATTGTACTGGAAGATTAAAAACAAATTCCTGTACCTATGAGACTACAGAAACTTCACAAGGTTGTGTTTCATTTAGATGGAAATTGAGTGAAGTGTACTGTGAAGTGATAGAAGAAAGCTTATGGTGCACTAACATAGACTTCTCATTGCAGGCCGGTGTTTGATGATCCTGAGGAAGCAGTCAACAGTCGGCGACTGAAGAAATCTCTGACGATGTACTCCAGTTTTGATTGGGGCAAAGTGCCGCGCATACAGGAACGCCGCACATCTGAGCAAGTCTTCGGCAACCCAGAAATAATCACCCGAGTCTACCGCTAGCGCTTGGGTCTCAACTCATACGTCTTTCAGTCAAGGAGCATTGACTTTTGACTCTCATGTAAGCAGCGGTGATGGCAGAACAAACGTATATGTGCCAGTGTTTCAAGTAGAGATGAGGCAAGGTTGTTTTGCCAGCTGGTACATGTATGAGATCTTTCACAACTGTTCAAGGTATAGATTTTCAGTGCTAGTGGCCACAACCAACCGGTACTTTTTGTGAACACAAACACATTGCAGTGTAAAATGCTGAATTTGATGGGGGTATACACAATCATCCAAAGATGAGATGTACTTTCTGGCATTTACTGATCAGCATTCTTGCTACTGCCTTTCCTGTAAAACGTGTCCACACACGCCTTAAAATAGACCTGTGATCAGCATTTTCAGCAGAGCCTGGCAATGTCAGTGCAATCTGCACGTTCTGACTCCAGTATTAGGCATGTCTTTTGAGATTATTTATATTGAGCACACTACTGTGAAATAAGAATATGCTGGCTTGCATTCAGTCCAAGCATTTCACATGTTTTTAACTCATGCATTCAGATCACTAATTTTAAAAAAAGACCATCAGCAAATCATTATAACAGTGGGGTAATAAAAGTGAATGTGCTGCTTTATGTATGACACTGTACTGGTAGCAATAATGTATTGGCCCTTTCCCTAACCCCTATCCTGTAAAGATGAAAGGAAAGAGAGAGGGAGAGAATGAACAAACTTAATTTTTCAATGGAAAAGGTTTAACCATACTTTGGTGAATTTTCAGCCTGCCATTGCTAAAAATGAGAGAGTCCGAGAGAGAGAGAGAGAGAGAGAGAGAGAGATCTTGAAATGCTGTCATATGCAAGGAGAAATTGAGAACCCTATCATGTCAAACAGTATTCCTCCAGATGTTGTGGAACAGGGAATGACTTTTGCATTTGAAATCAGTTGCAATATGTATATTTCATTTTAGATAGAAGTGATCACTGTTTGCTGTAACAGATTGCACTTTTTTGTTCTTGAGGTACAGCAGAGATATACATAACAGTTATGTATGTCTCTGGGCACAGCTAAACATTTTGGTTTCTATCAATGCTTTTATCAACTGTTACTCAGCATACAGTTCACTGAAGATTTTCCCATCACTAAAATACCGCAAGCCACTGAAGACCATGAGCACAATGCTGTCTAGTTTTACGAATTGTAGATGTAAAACTACACCAGCTATTGGGTTAGCATGACACTGCTGAAAGCTACAAAAACAGGTTTCTGTGGGTGATCTTTTCTTTGTACATGTAGTCTTAACAGTTTGGTGTAAAATTATTCATTGAGGGCCTACCAAGATATCTGTACAATTGTTTGGTTATCAGCACCGAGTTTGGAGCCAGTTTGTACTCTTCTGTATGGTTTCCAAGTAGAAAATGGTAGTACACCACTACATTACTATGTGTGAATGGCTGGATCTACAGCCTTCATAAAACAAGCAAAAATGTTGGTTTTTATATGATCCCTGGTTTGAAATGTTTTAAGTACATGTGTACCGATTCACCTTCACATACCAACATTCAAGTGCACTGTTTGTATGCACATTTTGATGATACACATACATACAGATGATTGGAGCTTGTGTTGAAAGCAGTTGCCCTGGATAAATTTTGTTCGTCCTTCTCAATCTGTTTCGTATGGCATTATGATGTTGATATAAATGAATGTTTAAAATGGTTTGGAACATTTCACTAACAAGTTTCTGTATTTTTGTGGTTTGTTTGTTTCACAAGCGTCCACATTCATTGTGTAAAGATGACTATGCTTCCAACAGATGTGGTGACCATTTTATATGCAGTGGGTGTCTGTAATGCTTACTTTTTACTGATTTCTATAGGCCTGTGTGAAATTTATGTTATCTTAAAAATAAAAGCCCTGCATAGAGTATCAGACAGAGACTTCAAGAGGAAAAGCGCTGGTTTTGTGTGATTTTCTTGGCAAAACCAGAGAGAGAGATAGAGAATGCTCCAGAAATTATATGGATTTTGTAGATTTTGGCATTTAGTATTGTGCTGAATGTAATGTTCATAATTCCGGTTGTGGTAAATGTGTATTTATAAAAATCACACATGGAACACTGAAAATTAAACATTGACGCATTTAGAGTTTTACATGTTTGTAGCCCTCTGCAATCAAGCGTAAAACTGAAGTATCCAGTCAAAAGAATCAAGAAAACTCACCGTATTATAAATGCATGCATGACAACGGATATAACTATTCCATAGAAAACTGTGGTTTCAACATTGTTGAAATGTACAAGTCTTGTAACTAGCTGTATAGGGCACAGATGCGCTCACAATACACCTTCATGTGTTTGGGGTCCACAGAAAGAAGACCACAGAAGTTGTGTGCACCACTCAAGTTGAATTTGCAAACAAAATCTTTACCTTGGCAGCCGCATCACACACAAACTGAGTTTGAAGTACATGCATACTAAACATGCATTACAATGAATGAGACATATATTGCAAATACATTTGAGACAGTCTTTCACACGCACATGTTCTGTACACACACACAACGGGCCAGTCATGATTTTTTTGATTTTTTTTATATTTTATTATGGACAAGTTTGTGGCACATCTACACAAAAGACAAAAGCTGGAAATTCCTCAATATGAAACACCAGATGAGACAGGCTGGACACAGCACCCCCTCTGACATTTTAGTATTACTCAAACATTCACTGGCAGTGCTATGATGCCGCTCATTACATTTTAACTGAACATAACTGATGCGCACAAAAATACCTCTTGTGCAGGGGGACCTGAGTTTGTTGAATAACATGTCCTAGCTGATGTATGAGAAAACAGCTCACAAACACCATACAACAGCACACTTGTAATACAGAAGACACCCCTGGCCTTACAAAGTTACACAGTAACTGTCTTCAAGAAAAACAAAAATAGGCCATTTGCGTGTCTTTCCACTGAGGGAGGACATGACCCTCACTCACTCCAGTTAGCACACACTCCTTGCTTGCTTTCCACGGCTTAACTTTAAGGACCACCTTCAGGAAATTGTTTCAGCTATTGAATTGTCACTGATTTCTTGCAGTTCTGTCATGCAGGAACAGAGTCTGGTAAAGATGTGGCCACAAAAGTATGATGACCAGAGCCAACATGAAAAATACATGACACATGACAATTTAATATCAATGATAATGAAAAGCTAGTGCACTGATCAATGGCAAAATTATGACTTAAATAGTGATAACATCAGTTGGTGATGCAAAGGCCATGTAATGGTGATGAGATGAAATATTGGACATGATGCTGACCCAGGCAATGTTCCTAGTAATGAAGATGGTCACATGACGGGGGCGAAGTGCGTAATTTTCATTCATTATAACTGTCATCAAGAGTCTGGTAGATGGCCCACCACTCCTTCAAGACTTTCTTCACAGACTCACGTTCCCGTTTCAGGTTGGTTTTCTTCTTCTGTCGAGCTAGACCTAGTTTCCGATACTCCTCATGTAACTGCAACATTCAAACAACAGAACTGGACAGATGAACTCAAGACCTACAATCATCACTAAATTCCATACTAAAACAAAAGTATAAGTCCATAAAATGAAGAACAATAAAATTGCCCCTTATGGGAACTAACACAGAATATCTTATTTTATCTGAAATCCACTTTTTCTTCAATCCAGCAAGTATATTCTGTACCTTTGCATCACACTCATCAAACTTCTTCCACAGCTGCTGACGTGCCTGCTGTTCCCGGGCCTTTTTCAGCAAGTCTTTCAGGTGACGTACTTTCCACTGCAGCAATGGCTTCAACTCCGACTGGGCACGCTTCAGCTCTTGAAGGATTTCATCGTTTGGATCATCCTCCACCTCATCCTCGGTCTCAAGAATGCCTGACACGAGAGACAGGTAACACTCCACTTAAAATACTCTATACCTGGAGGCCTAACTTATTTCAATCCAGAAGTGTGATTGTTTTCCATGTCTTTCTACAACAAAATTACCACACGAGTAGCTACTGCAAGGCAAAAACTTAAATTCAAATTAATACTGATACAACAAATACAACAGAACTTTTCATTTAGAAACACCATATATATACTTTTTCCAGTAGAACCTAACTACATGGTTCTTCGCGATTGAGAACCTGTCAACTGTTCAAAGTTACAAAAGTAGACAATGGTACACTACAAGTACAGTATACAAGTTACCCTGTTCTTCTAGTTCCCTCTGTATGCGACGTTCCAGTGTGGCAGGGTTGCCAATGTTCAGCTGTTTGGCTAACATCCGTGGGGAGATAGCTGGCGCCTCCTCTGCATTTTCTGCACAGACAATGTATCATCCGTCAGCATAATTGCCAGCTTTGTTATTTCTATTGGCCCCCTACATGACAACCGAATGATGACAAACACAATACTAATAGAACATACTCACTCCTGCAGTACACTCCATGGTCATGTACATGATGATGATGATGATGATGATGATGGTACATCTTTTCTGTTTCCTTGAAAAACCTCATAAGTACAACGATATTACATGATAAATACAAATACACAAATAAAAGTTTTGCCAAGGGCAGAGATGACCTGTATTCAGCATTTTAAAAAATACAATGTATCACTTTCGGTCTGTGCTTTCAAAAAAAAAAAAAGGGGGGGGGGGGGGGGGGGGGGGCACTGCAAGAATTTGACATACTGGCCATGATGAAAACTATAACCCTGCTAATGCAGAGTTGACTGTATCCTTGTCAACAATTAGTGTCAGCGTCTGGTCAGTTTCAGTGCCCCTACCTCCCAGATCAGTCATGACGTCATCCATGGGGGTGATCAGGTTCTCCTCCAACAAAGCTGACACAAGACGCTGAGTAAGTGGACCAAATGGGGACTCTTCCATGCTGCAGCACATAGCATTCACCAACACTGTAACATTTGTTTGTGCAGAACCTACAAAGAAGTAAACTCTGATCTGACCCAGTGCATGAAATGTGTAGAAAATACTCAGTCTAAATCAGAGTCTACGCATGAAACAAGATGACCTTCCCATCTGTTCAAACCAGAATAATAATCTGTAATAAAACTACACAGAAATACTTACATCTTTAGTTAAAAAAAAAAAAAAAAAAAAAAGAAACGCATAAAGTAAAACTACATGCATAACGAACACAAGACTGAGTGAAGGGCAAGTCAAAACAAAAGATATCTTAGAAACCTGTTTTCTGCTTTCTTTAGTAAGGACGATGCTTCAATGGTGCCATTTCCAGTCTGATTGGTATGGTTTGAGTGATTTGTATGTCGTTTCCGGTCATTGACTTTAGCACCTGGAACGCAAAAGACAACAGGGGTAAGTATACATTCTTCACGTTCAAATCTGCTCTGTGTAAACGACAGAGGGCACAGATATCAAGGAAAATATCTATTTATCATACTCGTCTATCTCCAAAAGTATGCAAAATTTATCCAGCAAATATCAGATTCACGACCTTCTTGCATAACGCTGAACACTCTAAGACAATTACATGTACACATGTATTTCATTAGAGTTGACCTCTGACCTTCAGCCATTTCCTCCATCAGGTCCTCTTCTGCCCACACCTCACGGTAATGGCGGCCAAGAGGTGGGATTTTGAAGTAACCGGCATCTTCATCATCATGTTTCCGTAGCTGTTCCTCTAAGAACTTTACGTCTTCATCTGTGATAGGCCGGCTGTAGGCCTCCATGGCTTGCCAGAAACGATCAACACACTCATTTTTTACTACCCTGGGCAGTTCAGCTGGTGAACTGACCATTTCCCCATCTTTAACCTGTTGAAGAGGAAGGAAAAAGTAACAGTAAAGTTCTTACCAAATACTCCATGTGCTTCACTTTAATAATACCGGTAAATGTGCAAAGGAACAGAAGTACTCCTGCGTACCAAAAATGTGCTCAATCTTGTGATCACAGACATAAGCTGCCTCTTCGCCCATCCCACCACTCCACACTATACACACCTGTGGATTTTTGCTCTTGGAGCGCGGGGCTGGTGAAGGTGCTCTAGAGGAGGGCTGGGTGGCTTTCCCACTGCTCTCCTTGAACTTCTTGCTGGGTCGCTCATCTGTGGCAGCTGAGGCTCCCTTTCCTCGCTTCCCAGGTGTTGGCTCTGGCTGCTGAGCAGACACAGTTTTTAACGCTGGAAGGGAAGCAGGCTTTACATGGACTAAAGTGTGATCAACACTAGATTTACTCACACACAATGTATCAATTACATGATACACTGCAAAGGGCACACTCATGGTGCTGCTTGTCTTTGAAATTTAAATGGTCGAAATGAATATTTCTTAAATGTGGGGGTTAAACTATAAAACATGTGACAACCAGTGTAAATAATAATAATAATGAGTACTGTATAGGCGCTTTACCCAATTTCATGAATTGGCTCAAAATGCCACAAACTGAACCCAACACGCACGCTCACGTGAATCATACGCATTCTCTCACACACTGGACATAAACACATTACAATCACGTGGTGCAAAAGGTCAGCTCAGCTATTTAAATTTCAGAATTTAGAATTGCATTTACTGAACAGTGCAACACTCTACAGTTGAAAAAATCTCACGTCCTGATAAACTTAACGCCTCAACCCATGACTCCCAGCCTTGGTGACATCTACACCGACTGACTGGGCCCCTAACTACCCCACTAAACAGATTGCACACAAGTGTCACTACTGACATTGTGACACAGTATGACCTTACACACAGTCACAGACAACAATACCAGAGTTGAAAAAGGTGAAAGGTAAAAACAACTTGTGTGACATGACTTAAGAAAAAAAAAAGATCAACGGACCACTTTGCCTGCGACTGGTTTCTTGTCCTTTTTGTCTTGCCAGTTGACTAGCACTTGATTCTCAGATTCCAGCAAATGGTGTCTTTTGCCGACTGATGCCAACAGAATCTCAAGATCTGCCTGCAGGCTGTCCAATTCCTCAATTCCTATGGTGTCTTCTGATGATCGGCTGAGCACTGGAGGTTACAAAAAAAACAACAAAAAACATACAGGAGTCATTTCTCACATACGGTGTGCCATAAACCATTTCAAGCCTAGATAACTCCAAGACTTTACTGATGTTCATGATCAGATAAAATATTGGAAGTGCACTCTTTTGTAATTAATGAAACTCTCAAACAAAACTTTTTTTTTTTTTTATTGTTTGGGCACTGGCTATGTAAAACTTAAAAAAAAACAAAAACAAAAAAACAACGAAAAGCATTCTCTGTGCTTGACATCATACAGTGCAACACCTTCGTGGTGATGACTGTTTCACGTCTACTAAAGCAATATGCTGTGGAAATGCCCAAAGAAATCCTAGCAGCACAGTTTTGCTTGATGATTCCTGTGGGTGCGAACCTGATGGATACCTACCAAGTGTGTATTTGGGACATTCTTTAGTGTGGTCACATGATGTGAGGTCAGGGAACTGCAGGGGGCAGTCTTTGTCTTGTTGTGGGGCCTTCCCTTTCCCCTTCATTGTTGACGGTTGTCAGGTTACAGCTGTTCCACTGTGCAATCTGAAAAAGAATAGTAAATGCAAGTTGTAACTCACTAACTGTACACCAGTTGCAGAAAGAGTAAATCATAGCCTTTGGGTAAGCAAAGTTTTCAATCCTGGAAGGACACCAAGTGAATTAATAAATTTCCACTATTAGCAATTTCCTGAACATTGTAACTCGTTCATAACCGTTAAACATAACCTGATGTAAATATCACTGACAATACAAACAGTACAATACTGATAATTTTCGACTGCCAGAAGTGTCGAAACTTATGCATGCTGGTTTTACTGTTGCCATTTGCTACAGGCGGTTTCTCCTGTTTCTGGTCTTTCAAGGATATAAAACACTTACCCGCCTTGCTATTCATTCATTCTGACAAACTCAGGGCAAGTGACCGTTAGATTAGTGCAAAATGTAGCGCATAATATCGGAAATGAAGTTTGTAGCATGCATCAAGTTGCGAACTGAAGCACAATAGCAACTAATTATAGTTTGTCGATTTTATCCAATCAAAATTCAGATAACAAAACAAAGACCAATAGGTGGGTCGTTTGCTCACGACTTCGAGCATCACTTCCGGGTCATGGCGTCCCTGTGCCCGCTGTCTCGTAAAGTAGCGAAGTTTACGTTTCATTCACGGCTCTTTATCATTCTTTTACAGGTAATTCGAGAGCAAAATCATACGCATGATTCAAAAAAGAAAAGATAAATGACGCGAAGAAACGTATGTAGTCGGCAGTTATACCAACTTCATAGCTTATACATACTTATATATGCGTCGTCTGCTGTAACGTCTGTAACCAAAAACTGAGAAGTGTAGGGTCTTTCGGTTTCGCTGTCTGAGGCGTTACATGAAATAAATGTCGTCTAAGCCCCAGTTAATTTGTCGTCAAGTGCCACTATCCGTTCTGTGTGGTTTAAAGTTTCTTTGCCACTTTGACCCTTTATTAATAGAAAAGGAAACGGTAATGACTGCGAAGTGGTTACAAGTTAAGCAAATAAAAGCGACATAAAAGGGATTTGACCTGTGCCGTCCTTTGTGAAAGTTAAGTGGTTTCTGTCCCTTTTATGTCGCTTTTATTTCCTTTATTAATAGTTTGGATGACACCTTTATCAGAACTGCCAGGTGTCAGGAAACTCATTGGCCTAGAATTATTGTGCTTTGCCACCGTCACTGAACATCAAACTCGAAATTTAGATGAATACATTGTTTATTTCAGAGAAAGGTCATTGTAGAAACGCTTTAAAATCCATTGTCAGAGATTTGCAGCATTTATGTCACTGACACTGTCAATGTTTTGTTCTTGTTCTTCCCCCCTCCTATTTACACAGTGTGGCCTGGGTGAACGCTGCCAGGGAGTGACTTAAAAAAAGGAAAGTGACAGTGAAATATGTGGATGTAATGTTGGCTTGTTCAACTGAAAAAAAAAGAAATCTTGACTTGCATATGGATGATGATTAGGTACTATTGATTTAGATAGAAAATCTTCTTCTTTTTTTTTCTTAATTATTGTATTTCATGTCTTTTATACAGTTTTTTAGCAACATCCTGCTCCCGGACCATGTACCTGATGTCTTCAACCCTCCATTTGCTGATGCACAAAGCCTCACTGTTCTAGACAGGATCATCATTGCCTTGTTTGGGGGCTTCCGCCGATGGGATGCCATATACTTCCTTCATATAGCGGAGCATGGCTACACATACGAGAACTGTATTGCATTCTTTCCACTGTATCCACTGCTTGTGTCTCTAGCAAAAATAAACAGCTCATTATGCCCAGCAGTGTCTGCGCCAGCTGTCCTTCTTTTATTTGGTGTGATGTTGAATATTGTAGTGTTCGTTGTTGCGGCTGTATTGCTCTTACAACTGGGATTTGCACTGTTGAAAGATGAGCAACTGGCCTATTATGCTGCAATACTGTTCTGCATTAACCCAGCCAGTATCTTCATGACAGCGCCATACACAGAGACTTTGTTTGCAGCACTGTCTTTCGGAGGGATGCTTTGTGTGACAGGTGACAGACTACCTCTAGCTGCCCTGTTGTTTGGTGCCTCAGCCCTCACTCGCTCTAACGGACTCGTTTCTATCGGGTTCATCGTTCATCATGTTGCCAAGCAGTACATAGCAAGACTGGTCTCAGCATGGAGAGTTCATCACCAGAACACGCTCTTACTGTGGAAAAGATTCGTGCAAGAAACAGTGGTGCAAAGTTTGAGGACAGTGTTTCTGCTTGTTCTCTGTCTTACTCCATTTGCTGTCTACCAGTACTACATCTACAGTCTTTTCTGCTTCCCGGAGAAGCAGGTGAGCTTGGAGGCAGTCATGCCCAGCTGGGTAGCAAGTTACGGACGCAGCCGGGGCTACAAACTGTTGGGGGAGGGGCCAGCGTCCTCGTGGTGTCAGTCTCCTCTCCCTTTGTCCTACTCATACATCCAGTCCCACCACTGGGGCGTTGGCTTCCTGGCGTACTATCAGCTGAAGCAGATACCACGTTTCCTCATGGCTGCCCCAGTTTTCTACCTCAGTGTGGCTGCCTGCTGGAGTTTCTACAGGAGAAATCCAGAGGCCTGCATTGTTCTTGGCCTGATTGAAACTCAGGATGTGACTGGCAGAGAGAAAGTCAAGAGAAATGGGGAAGGTGATAAGCAACAGAAAAGTCAAGGTACCAAGTTTGGATGGAACAGTGGAAAACTTGTGGTGTACATTCTTCATCTCTTCTTTCTGACCATGTTTGGATCACTCTTTGTGCATATTGAGGTAACTACTACCGTACTGCCTTCTGTTGTACAGTTGAAACATGAGTTCACCACACACAATTAAAATTTTGGTCAGTGTTTTGCTGTACCCATCTTCTTCTTGTTGCTAGATACAGTGCAGGGTTTAATCATCAGAACATGGAAAATAAGAAAACTTGTCTTTTGAAATGCCTGCAATTTGTGCAACCACCTGAACCTTATGTCATTAACTTCACCAAACTACTAGTATTAAACTCTTACCTAATTTCTTAGAACTTTTAACAATGTCTTTGAGTATATATTTGTTTATCACTACTGTTCTGCCCATGTATTGTTGCTTCTGTGTACTTGCAGGTACTTACACGGTTTCTCTGCTCAGCATCTCCAGTGATCTACTGGCATGCAGCTCACCTTGTTGTTCATCCCAGACGTGACCCACAAAGTCGCAAGTCATCAGATACCCACATTACTAACAACCAGCCTCAAGCTGATCCTGTTACACTCGTTGGTCTCCTCAAAGACTATCAGTATTTCAGCACACAAGCCAAACTAGTTGTGGGTTATTTCTTGTTATACTATGTGATAGGGACAATTTCTTTTTCTAATTTTTTGCCATGGACATGATGCTGTTGCTACAAGGCACACACTTCAGTGTAAGTAAAGAGTGAATGAATGCTGCTTATGTGTGTGCATGTTGTGTGTGTGTGTGACTTGTACTCAGATCCATTACTTGACTGATGCTTCTAATATAATAATCCAAAGAAAGATCTGAGCAGAAAATCCCATCACCCTTGCATGATTGTGATGGCTTACACTAGTAACTAGCAGTTACAGATGTTGGTAAATCATGATGCACTGTTGTTGATAGTTTGGGGCAGTTGCTTAGGAAAGCAAATCAAGTGTAGATGCAGATATGGTATGAATCAAGACAACCATGTGTATGCGGTATGCGGTAGTAGATGTCCAACAAATCTGAGTGGTCATTTTGCTTGCAAAAATTTATGATGCATAGCAGTTTAAGGGCGGGGCATATATTTTGCACAAGTTTACGAAAACAAAGTTTGAAAAACCAAATGTCAAGAAGTAGAATGTGTCGGCAGTCGACTTGTCAAAAACATCAGACTGGTTGGACACCAAATGGATTTCCTGAACAGTTCTTATTTTTGTTTCAGAAATAAACATGATCACAAGTGTTCATGAAATGTCCCTTTTATTTGACAAAGTATTTTATTTGTCAACAGTACATTCTTGACAAAAGCACATAAATGTACATAACAGTGAGGTGAGAGGGTTACTTCATAGTTAAAGTTTGAACAATCACAACCTCCTGTATCTCCCACACAGAAATCAGATAAAGGATTCAAAACAGTCTGGCCTGTTGAATGACATAGGAATTCACTATCAACCAAACCTCTGAAATAAGGTCTATTTATGCAATTAGCCATACATTAACAGGATGAAAAATCTAAGCCACAGATCACACAGGCACATGCAGAAAGCCCACCGCCCCTACTCAAAAGTTCAGTTTCCCCCCTAACATTCAGGGGAGAATTCCCATGCCTTGGTTACAGACCAGACTATACATGAACCCAGCTGATGCAGGTTTTTGCTGCAGAACCCTATCAGTGCCTCACTAGCTTGCTCACAATTGTATGATATTGATATTCATTCCAACACTTCTGCAAGCAAGCACCACTAACAGTACTTGAACAAAGGCAGACGACATTTCAGTTGCTAATCATTTAATCTGTCATTCAAATAGTTTGCAAGGTGTAAAGTAAAACAATTCTTTTCAGACAATTCAGTTCTTCCATGATTTATGAACACATGAAACAGCACATCTCGCAAACATCTCACTAAACACTCGCTCAGAAGCATGGCAGTTTATGAACTGACATTTTTTTTTACACCATAGCTACCACTGCCGTAAGGTCACACGTGTGTCTCCTGTTTCAAGTTTATCACATGAAAGACCTTGGAAAATTGAAAGTTTTATGTAACATCATCTGAGCTCACACAGACCAGTCATGACATCTCTGCTTGGCAGGGGCATGACAAAATTGACAACAAACGCTTGATGAACACGAAGAATGCAGGAAAACGGCCGGTCACTCAGTCAACTCACTTTTTTTACCCAAACACACAATTACATGTACACATACAAGAGATTTTTCAGGAAGCTGCTGTTGTGAGTAACTTACCACTGCTAGTTCTAAATCAAGCAGTGCACTCAGTACAGTAGCAAATACATAATTTACAGTTCATGAGGATCAACAACTTGTCTGATATTTAACATCTACAAAGGTGACCATGCAGCGCTCTTGTTCATTGGAAGATTTAGCAACATGTATATATGTCTATCTCATTCAACACTAAAGATAGCCCAAAGATACAAGTAGTAATAGTACAAATAATTTGAAATTCAGCAACAAATGAATTGTTGCATGTGATAGCGTGCAGGTAGCATCTGCATAGACCTTGCTGGTACAAATCACCAACACAGTATCTGCATTTTTATTCCTTCGCCACGTAACGCTTAACACATGCAGAATAAATATTCCAGAAATCTGCTCAAACATGTGCACAAGTCTTTTTTTTGCATGCAACTTTATTTGTGATCCCAATATTTCTTCAGCTGAATAGTTTTCACCCATGTATTAATTTATACTGCCCCAAAGCCAGCCTTTTTTGTAGTCTGATAGCTGCATAACTTTGCAACTCAAGACCTTTTCTCTGACTGCATTACTACATTCCTGCTCACAAGAAACTGACTATGCAGAAAGTCTCAGACTCTGACATCACTATAACCACACCATACATTTTGTATGTAAAATTCTCAACTGGACACATGCTTCTCCCCAAACCAACTGCTTACGATAAATAATGCTGCACCTTTTTTGCAACCTTAATGGCCACTGTACTCAAGTCCTCCCCCCCCCCCCCCCAAACAAACAAACAAAAGAAATGCTGGGAACTGTCTAGCAGTACCACGACAACGGTTTCATTTGCGACATTTGGATTCTCCATGAGATTTTACTCTCCTGTCAACTAAAATCTAGCAAGGCACATCAACATGGACAATGGTGCATGAAAATTAAGCACAGGTCACTACCAGTTCATGTTTTTGTGGGTTAAGCTGCATATTGTGGCAATCGAGCTGTGGCAGATGTTCTTGATGACTCAACTGTAACTTCTTCCCACCATTTCAAGGTTTGTCAAGTCCTCAGTTTTCATGTACCTTTCCCACTGATGAAAAGACCAAGGCCAGTGCACTGACCCATCCCGGACCATGGCAAACACAGATCACTGTGTCTCGGTTTTCTTGAAAGAAAGAACGTTTCATATGCACGTTCATTGATTTCAGTTAAGATGCAGCTGATTTTGCCCGGCCTGAGCCTGATTTGGAAGACAGGAGACGTTCAACCATGGTTCGTGCATATCGTAGTCGACTGGCTAAGTCCTTAGAGCATCCATACTTCTCAATAAGGTTCATTCTGAAAGTGCGGAACTCGCGTTTCTCATCAATGTAGGTGACTGCAGCCATGAGAGGGCAGAGGATGATCTTTGTATGGTCCTGGAAGAAGTTGATCTGCAAACCAAAACATTTTTAAATAGAGTGGATAATTTCACCCATAGATCTAAATAGGTATCACCTACTGTAAAACAATTCTTTAAACATCAGGTCACCTTCGCTGCACATGACTAACAAAGGAAGAGCAAAATCGTAAAAGCTACCAATGCTACACAACTGTTTTGAAAAGGAACATCGCCACATCCACAGACCACTCACAATATTTTCTGAGGAAACATCAGGCTGCCATGACCATGGCAAATACTCTTACCTGCAGGGTGCCATTGCTAAGATGAAGAACAATGGCACTGCGAGTGCGGAACCATGTGCGTAAAAATGGTAGTCGCATCATCTCGTCCGAATCACGGGGTGTCATGTTTGCACCTGCCTGAAATCACAAAACCAAAGTCAATGCAGATCTTCAGGTTCACCAGAAGCAAACCAGAGAAATGAAACACTAAATCTACAAAACACTGTCTGCAAAAGATTTAGGTAGCTTTTTAATTCTTGTCAATGCTTACCTTTAGCAAATGCTCATTCATGTAGTTTCTGAAGTACTTGAGCAGTGTGACTTTCTTGTTGAGCGTCTCAGGGAAGACCTTCAATGTATGGTAGTGTTCTTGTCCATCACGTTCAATATAGTGGATATTTCTGGAGGAAAAGACAGAATGTGTATTCCATAACAAAAGATTTAAAATCCTTTACTATACCATAGTACTATTACAGTATTAGTAGCCTCAGTGTTGGTGAACATGAAGATTATATATTTCCAGGCAAAGCATAAGTACAGTGTCTTGTACAAATGTTCCACCTGGACATCAATGCACAAAAAAACCCACGACAAAACCCACACAAAAATACACATTGCATGTGCTTTAAAACGACAACAACAACAACAAACTAGAGAGGCAAAAGCCTCCATGGCTCCCTTGTGACACAGGTCAAGGTCATTCACAAGAGTATGTTTGTAAAGCTCTTATCACTATCCATCACTATCATGCCAAGTAAAGTGACCCTGGCGCTCTGAGTTCATGGCAATATTACAATTTTCCCCAAAACAGTTTGTATGACCTTGACCAAAGGTCAAGGTCATAAAACTGTTTTGGATTCAAATGAGATCTCATCCATGTCTATCATAATGCCAAGTTTGATGCCTCTAGTATTTGCAGTTCCTCCGAAAACAGTAATGTTAAAATTCACAACAGACAGCTTAAATGACCTTGACTTTCAGAAAGGTAGGTCTCATTGCTGTCTATCATCATGCCTCGTTTGGTGCCTCTACTGTTTGTTGTTTTGGAGAAAATTCCAAGGTTAAAGTTTCTCAAAAAAACGCTTGCATGACCTTGACTAAAAATCACTGAACACAGGTATGTCTGTAAAGGTGCTGCTAATGTCAGTCATCGCACATATAGTTTGATGTTTGTGCAGAGCTTCAGATTGTCGGCGCGCCCGCGCCATTGACGCGTGAAATATCAAAATGACGCGCAAGAGTTAATGTGTATGCGCCAGTGTGGCGCGCGCACTTTTGGCCTTCTGCACATCGGAGTAGTCCTAGTGAAACTAAAAACATCGCGTCTCTGCACTGCCTTGCCTGCCCAACATGTATCGTATCGCAGCACGTCATTGGATGACAGATCTTCCCGAAAGCCAATCCGCGAATACCTTACTTATGTTACTTGGTGATGCCAACATCGCTGAATAAACGTGAATCTCATTGGTTTCTCTATTAGGAACATCCAATGAAAACGCGTAAATTAACAGAGCGTTGGCTTGGACGTCTGCAGATTCCGAGAACTGAATGCTTGTTTCTGTATCAACTGCTCCATCAAAAATGTCGAAAAAGCCATCGGCGAAGAAAATAAAATTGGTGGCAGGCCAATCTCTGCTCACATTTGCTCGAACTAAATCTGCAGCTGCAAGTAGGTCGTTTTCATAGAGTCAAGGTCATTTAAGGTGGTATGTGTGCATAGGTCTTATCACTGTCTATCAGCACGCCAGGTTTGGCGCCTCTGCTGTTTGTTGTTTCTGAGAAAATGCCAATGTTAAGGTTTCACAAAAATAGCTTGTACGGCCTTGACCTTGACACAAGACCACTGACTACATATATATCTGTAAAGTTCTTATCAACGTCTATTATCATGCAAAGTTTAAAACCTCTGGTGTTTGTAGATTACGAGAAAAATGCCAATGTAAAATTTTCAGAGAGCTTTAGTGACCTTGACCTTGAGTCAAGGTCATTCAAAATGATATGTTTTGAAAGGTCTTGTGGTTGTCTATCAGCATGCCAAGTTTGGTGCCTCTGCTGTTTGTAGATTCTGAGAAAATGACAATGTTAAAGTTTTCTGGACACACACACACACACACACAGACAGACAGACAGACAGACGACGGAGGGTTAATACATAGACTCCCATTGTTACACAAGGGAGCCAAAAACTACAGTCAAACTATCTTGCGTAAACTGATTTCTGAGAAGGGATTGAACACTTCACAGCACTTACTCTCCATTAGCCAACAGAATGAGCCTTGTGGAATCATTGAAGAGAACACCAACACTGTTGTCACACAGCTGGTAGCCAAGTCCATACTTGTCTGAGTAGTCCACCCACTTGCTGACCCAGTAAATAGGAATACCGGCAGGATCCTCTGCTTCCTCTGTGCACACAAGCGGGAAGTGATAGGGCTACTGCTGTGCTCACAAAATTATAAATTTACTACTTGTGTACCACAAAGGCTACTCTGTTAATGCATACAGTGTATATAAAATTACATGTATATAATGTGTGTGTTGCGACAGACAGTTGATGGCAAGATGTCAACTTCACAACGTACAGTGGTGGAGACATTCTGCAAGACACCACTTCTACTTCTAGGACTACTGTCTTCAAAAACTGCCAATGCATCATAGTAATAGTCTGTCCTGACCATAGGTACTGGAAGCCCACCAAGACATTTTAGGCATGCCAGCATCATTATCAAACAATTTCAAATGCACCACAAAAAGCCAGCAAATGCAAATACATGCTCACGTAGGTGAAATAATGACAAGCAGTATGCACTGCGACTAGCAGCTGCGTTAAAACACTCTGCTAATCTGATAGTGGCTCCAGCAATGCTATTGTTACCATGCCAGTGTGAGGCAAGCAGAGCTGTGTTGGCCACTTTGACAGCACCCAATAACTGTTCTGTAGGAGCATAGACACCAAAACCACATTACAGTCTCTGGCATATGAGTATTATCTGGTGCACATTTGTGTGAAAAATAGAATCGACCTAACACCAATTTGAAACCATCAATTACTGTGAATCAGCACACACTAAGAAACTGCAAATGTGAACTGAGAGTAAGACAGATGCATGGAACCTTCAGTGTTGATAGTTTCTAGCATTCAGACAGCAAATTGCTGACATAATTTAAATTATAAATAAAATAAACAATTTTTTTAAAAATCCTTGCGGTTTGGTCTTACCAATCTGTGTCGTCAAACGTTCAGCAGGTTTTGATGCAACAACAGCAGATAACTGTCCACAGAGATCCGACAGCCAGTAGTCAGATGGCTCATCTCCTGCAATATCGAAACATTCTTAGTCTTACCATTACTTTTCATACAGATCACTCTAACCTATCAAAAGAATACCAAAGAAAATAATGCAGCCGTACATGTATAAACTTTTCACAGCCTACAAATACAACTTGGTTTTTTTGTGGGGTAGGGGTGGGGGTTGAAAGATTTGCTGAAGTGAAAATCACCGACATTTTTAAGCTGATGCAACAGTGGACCATTACGACACTGTGTGACAAGACTCACCTGCTCTGCGGCCTGGATCAGGCTTAGTGGCTTGGTCACCCATTTCTTGCATGTCTTTCAATGGCATCTTTTCTATCTCCCTCTTCAGAGAGCCAACTTCTGCTGTAATGGGTCGCTGCAGCCCATCTGAAGAGAAAACTCAGATGTTGAAGTCTGGCATAGATAAACAATATAGTTAATGCAGTGTCAAATGCACTGTAATTTCATATTTAGCATAAGTATGCCATAGTGGTTTGCCAAAAATGTTGGTCATAAAACCTGTGAAAAAAGTTAGTGATAGTGATACAGAAGCCAACAATCTGGTTCTATACTTAAGAAAAATCTATGCTGGATTTAAATCCTTAAATTTAAAATCAACCCATGTGGCTCTCAAAAAAAAAAAAAAAAAAAAAAAAGTTGCATTCAAGCCCTGCCCTGCCCTACCAAACTTGCCTGCAACATTAACATCTAGGAGAGGTTTGCGCGTCAATGCTTCTGTCTTGGCCACAATGGTGTCAAATCGTGGTGCCATTGTCAAACAGCTTGTAGGCAGTCTCGGAGGAAGGAAACCTGCAGATAAGTCATACAAAAACTGAAAATTATGAAGTAAAAATACCCACACACAACATGAATGATAACAACAGCAATCATTCTTGTCTGAAATCCAAGAATAGTTTTCTTATTCTCCCCAAAGTGTATTAATCAAACGACAAAATGCAATACATGATGAACAAAAGGTTGAAATAAAAGAAACAATGAGGTTATAAAAACAGCCAAAAAAAACAAACTCTGGACTCCTGCCTTTCTTGCCAAAAAAACACAAAACCACACATATGACAAACCAACAGATCCAAAAACACACACACACAAATCCCTCACAGAACCAACCTGATGTAAAGAATTCATCCTCAATGATCTGGTCCATGTTAGGACGCTGTCCAGGGTCTGCACGCAACAGCTTAGTGATGAGGTTGCGAGCGGGAGTACTGATCTTGGACGGGATGTGATACTCATTCTTTTTGATGCGTGTATAGGTGTCCTTTAGACAGGAGGTTTCAAAGGGAGGCCTGCCAACCAACAGTGTGTACCTGGGGAGAAAATACCAAGTAACATTAAACCCATTTCTAGAACTGGTAGCAATCATAAGCAATCTCACCACTATCAACCATAACTCATCAACTGGCATATATATATATGTTGTACATTGACAGTTTTGATAATGCGTTGTTTAGTGTGTCACTTGCACACCATACAGCCAGCATGCAAATCATTTGATCCCATTGCACAGCACAGACTTCTTACCCTTGTCATGTCCATAGTGTACTACCTCAATTCAATCAGACCAACTGAAAATAGTGAAATGTATTTCACTTGTTTTCAGACTTCTCAAGGAATAAAGGTCCCTTTCCTTACCACTGCACTTGATTACTGGTCAGTACATCGCGAATAAATGAAAACTTACACAATACAACCCATTGACCATACATCCACTTCATAGCTGTGACCTTTCTTGCCCAGCACCTCTGGAGCGATGTAGTTCGGCGTTCCACACAGTGTCCTGCAAAAACACATGTGCTTAGTACCAGCACTCAAATCTCCCAAGGAAAAATAACAAACATATTTTGTAAAGTTACTGGTTAAAAGTAAGAATACAGTTAGAAATAACTTATTTACCGTTTACGTTCACCATCATAGTCGAGTCTTGTGGCCAGACCAAAGTCACCGATCTTGATCTCCATCTCATCATTGATAAACAAGTTGCCAAGCTTGAGGTCACGATGGATTACTTTGTTATTGTGGAGATACTGGCACGCCTGTATGACCTGCTTGACAAAGTAGCGTGCCTCAGGCTCTGTCACAGCTTTTCTCCGCTTGTGCAGCTCCATCAAAGACTGCAGACAATGCCAAATCACTCATGTCATTTGGACTCCAGACAGTGACCAGGAACAAATACAAGGATCTTCCTGATATTGTAAAAACCAAACAACAACCTGAAATATCAGTGAGAAAAGTATACCCTTCCAGTTAAAACTCCGACCAAGATTTCTAATTCCATGCTCACAAATTCTTTGCAGTTGTTTAGGTTGTTTTTCACCATCCCAAATGCCACTTGTACACTTACTGTATACAGCATCACTCAGAATGGATGGCACTGAGCACACATTATTTTACAATTAATACTGAGATCTAAGCCAAAATGCAAGGCAGGGGTCGCGCTGGTTTGAAATTTTGCGTTTGCAAACGCAAGGGGTCTAGAAAAACGCGTATAGCAGGAAAAAAATGCGTATGGCTGAGGTAACATTACAAACACATCAGCGGTCACTGAAGTCAAACCCCCGCAGGCCAAAACACTAGTGCTATTCACCTACCATACTAGAAGTACTACGATCTCCTTTCCCTTGCGGAGAAATATCGGGCTGCCGTTCTGCTTAGACATCTTGGGATTCTCTAGATATATTCTCTACTTCAGTCGGTCGCATCACCACACTGTGCAACTGATGTAAGTGATCAACTGGCGCCAAACTTTCCCACCGAAAAGATCGCCAGGGCCAATTGCTATTCTTAGCTCCAATCACCAACTGTTTTAGTTTATGACACCACACTTTGACGCTGTACTGCCAACCAATGACTGCTTTACAATTTTCCCGCGCATCACCCCACCTCCACCACCACCCACCCTCGCAGAGCAACTGTACCCGATGACAAAAAACAAAGCGAGAAGCTGATGTCAGTGACTCTGTCGGCACTCATGGGCCGTCTCAAAATGCGTACGCACATGCATGGGCCTTTGTAAAATGCGTATGGCTGTTCCAAAATGCAACAAATACGCAATTTTTGCAATAAACATGACCCCTGGCAAGGCCACCAAAAGCCAGAAATACACAGCTGCCAACTGTCTTCACTGGTGAGCAAAAGTGTACAGTAACAAAGCTGGTTTTTTCGAAGCCTAGTAATCAGGACTGGATCACTTCTGATCATTCAACATTAAGACTTACTCGACGTCTGCACAGCTCCAAGAGAATGTACACATTATCAGAATCCTCGAAGAATGTGTGGAATTGAACAACATGCTTATGCCCCAAACTGCGGTGGATGGCAATTTCTTGGGACATCTGCAAAGTAGAAAAAAGTCAGCCTTGCACATAGTTGTAAGTTGTAGACAGCAGACTTTGGCTTTTTAAGTTTAAGGAAAAGACTGCTAATCAAAATCTGTTCTGGGGTTTGAGTTTTACCAACAAAAACACAAAGCATAAAAAACTGGCACACATGACAATTACAAAAAAAGTATCTGTATTCCTAAACCAGGTTTCAGAACAGAGGGGGAACATTACTCTGACAATAATTAGAAATTCAACACAAGATTTCTTGTCACAGCTCATATCTGGGGATAGTGAAAATACAAGTACAAAAGCAGACAGACACAGCTAAGCAGCATAATGGATACATGACATACCTTGTCTTTCTGGTGTTGCTTTACCAGCAGAGACTTGGAAACAATTTTTCCAGCAAAAATTTCTTTTGTTTCCAGGTCTGTGAGCTCGAAGCATTTTGCAAATCCTCCCTGTGAAGAAAGAAAATGTGCTTGTAAACTTGAACACATGTCAAGTGTATCTGGGGAATGGTACATAAAATTTATACATGAGATAAACTCTAATACCAGTAACAGTAAGATACAAAACTTTTTGCAGTTAAGTCAGTGACAGAATATTTTAGTATTTTTACTGTCACAGCATATGTTCATAAAGTGAGAAAGAGTGTGTTGTTATAGTTATACCGAGTACCATAACCAGTTGGCAATACAGACATTTCAATGTTTGCTCTCACCTTTGACTGACACTAGTGACAGTGACACTGGTTTTGATGAGCAGCAGATTGGTTTGGTTTGCTCTATGCAAACTGCTAGCGTGATCACTGACACACTAAAATAAGCTATTTAATTTAAAAGGATACCTGTGTACTGTAAGTCTTTCTAGTAAAGGAAGTGTGTGTGTGTGTGTGCGTGTGTGTGCGTGTGGGGGGGGGGGGGCTAGCAATGCAGCTTTTCAAATGCATGTAGTGCTGTCGTTTGAGCAGAGGTAACTGGTAAGGCAAAGGATATGACAGGGCACTGTGACACTTAAAATTCTGTCAGAAGTGGTCTGTGCAACATATAACACCAAAAGTAAATTTCACTTTTAACGTAATGTCATCGTTTATTTATTTATTATTATTATTATTTACTTCGGTTTTTTGGTCACCTGGCACTAGCATTTTTTTTTTTCAAAATTTCAATTAAAAAAATTAGACAGGTGTTCGTATGGAACTATTATCTGACCAAATTCCCATTTGATTTACTCTATGTGTGCAAAAAAATACGCCATTGTAATCAAGGGCAAGGTATTCTGACATGCCAGACCATTGGTCCGCCGTTGTGATCAAGACTGGACATGTTCCAGTGGACATTTCAAGTTCTCACCTTCCCCAGAAATCGCCCCTTCAAGTAGCGTTTTCCACATGATGGATCGACAATAACGTCTGGAATCACATCTTTTGGTCGAGTTTCTTCTTTCCTCACTGCAGTCGTCATCTTGCAATATCGTCAGTGTTCATTTACTTTCCTGATGCGGTTGGAAATTCGTTCGTGTCACTGCTACACGTTTCCTGACAACACGATTCAAATTTAGCAGAAGGTGGTGGTTGTGTTCAAGGCTTCTGTGATTGGCCAATTCCAACTTAGAGACTTGTGATTGGTTAAAATGTTCGGCCACCTAGCGGACGATCTTGACACCGGAGACTCGCGCGCGGTTTGTTTCGCATTTCAATACGCCCAAAACACTGCCCAAACACCGAACTCGGCACCAAGAACCAGTCGCGCTGATGCTGAAGGCCACACACTTTGACCTATGAACTTATCGCACGTCTTTGCAAACCGCACATCCATTGGGTTAAATCATTCACTTGGAGCCATCCACAAACGAGTTTTCATTTAGTCACCGTTTTGCCTTTCCATTGACGTAATTTCCGACAGCATGGCCATGCTGGCAGAGCCACGGCGAAAGCAAAAGTTTGGTTCCGACCCTAGAAACACTTTCTGGAGCAATGGTATGTGAGGAACATGTATTTGTAACTTAACTTTTGATACAAGCATTTTTTTTTTTTTTTTTTTAAAGATGTCTTGTACATCTTATCACCCTGCAATCCCCGAACTGGTACAGCTCTCCCCCACCTCAGATAAAGAACCGCTGTGCACCACCGACAAACTCTGCAACATTTCACGGTCCTGCTTGTGATCGCACCTGAAAATCTGCCTGTTCCGTCAAGTCAGTTAACTGTGGTGTTGCTGTTCTCTTTGGTATGCTGATTGTTATTCCGTCGTCTACATCCCTACATGGTCCACCCCTTGTCATGGGGTAGTGGTTTGTGTACCTCAGTGACCCAGAGAACTATGCCAGCAGGAGCACATGCTCCTGGCAGGGTCACCCAAGCTGGACAGGTCGAAGGGTAGAGGTCAGACGAATGTGGACCACCTCTCCAAGAGGCTAAACGGGTTTGCGTAGGGTTAACAGCCCTACCTGTAAAAAACACTAAGTTACAAAAGCATCGACAGCAACAAACCGAGACATTCACCTGGGTGAGGAAGGGTCTCCATCCCGGAGACCTATGACGCATTGCAGTGAAAGCCGAAAGGAAGCTGCAAGGCCGACCCCCCTTCTAACACCCAGGACAATAATGAGAGTAGCCACATGGAACATCAGGACAATGTATGAAGTAGGAAGGACCATACAAGTAGCAAGAGAGATGAAGAACTACAAGATAGGAGTACTGGGACTGAGTGAGACAAGGTGGCTACAGACAGGACAGCTGAGATTTTCATCGGGAGAGCAATTGCTGTACTCTGGACACACAGAGGATGGAGCCCCCCCACACTGATGGCGTGGCCCTGATGCTGGCACCGGAGGCACAGCGGGCACTCATCGGCTGGGAACCTGTCAACTCCCGCATCATCACAGCCAAATTCATCACCAAGAAAAAAGACATCAAGCTGAACATCATCCAGTGCTACGCTCCCACCAATGATGCGGAAGAGGAGAAAAAAGATGACTTCTACCAACAACTGCAGACAGTGATAGATAGAGGAGGAGCCAAGGACATGACCATACTGATGGGAGACTTCAATGCCAAGATTGGATCAGACAACACAGGCTACGAGGACACCATGGGAACACATGGACTGGGACAGATGAACGAAAATGGCGAGCGCTTTGCAAACTTTTGTGCCCTGAACCAGCAAGTGATAGGAGGCAGCATTTTTCCACACAAGCGCATCCACAAGGCCACATGGAGATCGCCGGACCATGTCACGGAGAACCAGATTGATCACATCTGCATCAGCCGGAAGTTCAGGAGATCGTGGCGGGATGTGCGCGTGATGAGGGGTGCCGATGTATCATCAGACCACCACCTTCTTGCAACAACATTGAGACTTCGGCTTAAGAGGCACACCAACGCCAACAACACACGGACCAGGTACAACGTTGGACTACTCAGGAACACAGACACACAAGCAGCATTCCGGATCAGCCTTTCCAACAGGTTCCAGCCACTGCAAGACCTGATAGAAGACAGTGAAATGGACATCGAGACACACTGGGAACACAGCAAGAAACTTTGGCACGACACATGCGAAGAGGTCCTTGGCAAGAGAAAGACCCAACATAAGGAATGGATCTCTGCTGATACCATCCAGAAGCTGGAAGTTAGGAAAGAGAAGAAAACTGCACTAAACACGAGCCGAACAAGAAGAGCTAAGGCAAAGGCACAAGAGGAATACACAGCAGCTGACAGAGAAGTGAAGAGGAGCACCAGGAAGGACAAGAGGGACTACATCGACAACCTGGCCAGTCAAGCAGAGGAAGCAGCCCGAAAAGGGAATCTAAAAGACCTGTACCAGGTGACCAAGAAGCTTGCGGGCAAATTTCAGCAGACAGACAAACCAGTGAAGGACAAGAACGGGCACCCACTGACAACAACTGAGGAACAGCTGAAGCGATGGGCAGAACACTTCAGGGAGTTGTTAAATCGACCCATCCCTGAAACACCACCAGACATCCCACCAGCAGAGACAGAACTACCCATCAACTGCGACAAGCCCTCTAAGGCGGAGATCAGGAAAGCCATCATGACACTGAGAAATGGGAAAGCAGCCGGGCCGGACGAAATACCAGCAGAAGCCATCAAAGCAGACGCAGAGACAGCTGTCAACATGCTGCACAGCCTATTCAGCAAGATCTGGGAGAAGGAAGAGGTGCCAGCCCAGTGGAAAGAAGGGATCGTCATCAAGCTGCCAAAGAAAGGGGACCTCAGGGACTGCAGCAACTACCGAGGGATCATGCTCCTGTCAGTGCCAGGCAAGGTTCTCAACAGAATTCTACTGGAGAGGATGAGGGAGGCAGTCGACCCCATGCTCCGAGACCAGCAGGCGGGCTTTCGCAGGAACAGGTCCTGCACTGACCAGATTGCCAGCCTACGCATCATTGTGGAGCAGTCACTGGAGTGGAACTTTCCCCTCTACATCAACTTCATAGACTATGAGAAGGCTTTCGACAGTGTAGACAGAGAGGCACTGTGGAAGCTGCTAAGGCACTATGGAGTTCCCGGGAAGATCATCTCCTTGATCCAGTGCACCTACCAAGACATGAGCTGCAGGATTGCCCATGCTGGCCAGTTGTCAGAAAGCTTCGAGGTGAAGACTGGAGTCCGCCAGGGATGCCTGTTGTCCCCGTTTCTCTTCCTCCTGGTCATTGACTGGGAGCCGGAACAGGGCTCAAGATCAACAGGAAGAAAACCGAGCTGATGAAGATCAACACCACTGCCAACACACCAGTCACAGTCGGTGGAGAGCCCATCAGGGAGGTGGAGTCTTTTGTCTACCTGGGGAGTGTGGTTGATGGACAGGGAGGCACAGACCGAGACGTCACAGCCAGAATCGGCAAGGCAAGGGCAGCAATGGTCATGCTGAAGAACGTCTGGGCATCCAAAGTTGTCAGCATAAGAACCAAACTCCGCATCTTCAACTCCAACGTGAAGTCAGTTCTGCTCTACGGATGCGAAACATGGAGGACAACAAAGACGATGCAGCAGAAGATCCAGACATTTCTCAACACCTGTCTGAGGCGCATCTTCAACATCCGATGGCCAGAGAAGATCCGGAATGAAGAGCTGTGGGAGCGAGCGGGGCAGGAACCAGTGGCCAAGCAGATCCTGCGGAGGAAGTGGGGCTGGATTGGACACACCCTCAGGCAGCCAGCATCCAGCACCACACGCCAAGCCCTGACATGGAACCCGCAGGGGAAAAGGAAGAGAGGCCGGCCTCGCAACAGCTGGAGGCGGGACACTGAGGCAGAGCTATGTAAGCAGGGTACCAACTGGACTGGAGTGGCAAGACTAGCCCAGAACAGAGTGCGATGGCGAAGGGTTGTCAATGTCGATGGCCTATGCTCCACATGGAGCCAAGGGCCTAAGTAAGTAAGTAGTAGTTTACCAATACATCGTCTGACCGTGTATGTTTTTTCAAAAGCTTGTGACATACTGACGGTGATCTGTACGTGTGAAGTTTATCCATAGTGTGCCTGTTTTTTACTGGCAACAAATCTGCATTTTATGTTGATCTACTGTTGCAGATGACAGTAAGTTTGGGCAGCGCATGTTGGAACGCATGGGATGGAGCAAGGGCAAGGGACTGGGAGCCAATGAGAGTGGCCGCACAGAACACATTAAAACTGTTGCGAGGCAGCGAGATGATACAAGAGGTAACTGCTTGAAATACAGGCCAGAAGCTTTCGTTGGTCATGTTTCCAATTGAAAGTTAGAAGCAGGGCATGTCATAATTTTGATTACCCTATTGATGAAAACAGACAGGAGAAAATCAAACGCAAGGACCAAGGTATTTTAGGATTTTTAGGTACGAGTGTACGAACATGTAAATAGGTGGAATGAGTGTGCATGGCCGTATGAGTGAGTGTTTGGCATGTTTTATGTTTTTATGAGAGACCACAAAACAATGTTCCTCTTTTGGAAATTTGATAAATGTCATGTCTTATGTCTTATTAAATAATATATATACATGTGTATGTAAGGGCCGCTGCTACACGTTGCCAGGATTGGTACTTGCAGGGCTGGCAACGCTGGCAACCCTAATTAAATCGCTGGCTGCCAGCTGGCAAATCCCCCTTGCCGGTGCTGGCGCGGGAATAGAAAGCCGTTCTATTTTTCCTGGCAGCCAGCTAGCCACTGGCAGCCCCGTACAGCCAACTGACCAGTCACTGCCCAAACCTTGCAACGCCGCAGGCTGCGTGTGCCGCAGATCACTTGCCCGCCAGCAGGCAGCCGAGTACGGCAACATGCAGACTGGCAGTCGTGTAACCGTGCGCTTAAAGTAAACTGTATCGGAAATGTATCTGCAGGTGTAGGTTGCAGCAAGAAGCATGCTGACAACTGGCTGGCTCACCAGGATGATTTCAACTCACTTTTGGAGTCTCTCAACGAGGGACAGACCACCACCACCACCACTGTTAGCACACAGGACACAAACGCTGCTGTTGTAGTCAGCCTTGAGAAGAAATCCAAGTCTTCACGTAGTCGTGTCCAGTAAGTTGGATATTTGTGATTTTGATAGATCTATATGCTGCAGAAAGATTTGCCCCATGTGTGTGCTGTTGACATGGAACCATGTGAACGAATGTACCTTGGATTTTTTTTATCTTTTGTCTGTGTTCAGCTACCACAAGTTCACCCGCGGCAAGGACTTGTCCTCAAGATCAGCCCATGATCTAGACTGCATCTTTGGAAAACGCAAAGGCCAGAACTCAGAATCCAACACTCCTCTCAGTCAGTCAGAGGTGAGCGGAAGTCATGCTTCTAGTCAGTTTCTTGACTTGAGTTTGACTTTAACCACTTTTGAAATTTTTATGTATCATTAGACCAGTAATGGATTATTGAAGGAAATCAGAATGTTAAAATGTTAAGGAGACTATTTCTGGTGCACATAGTGTACTGGATATTCAAGGGAAACTCTACTTATGATTTTCAGTTTGATAAGGAATACTGTAACTACCAAACTCTGAAAAGACATTTCTTATTTGCAATCATAATATGTACATGTATGTTTACAGTAGACTAGCTCCACCTGCTGTCTGTGTACAAATGATCAAATGATGTGAGTTGCTGCTAATGAAGCAGGGTCAGAAGAACTTTATCCATTACTTATGCTGACTTTTTTTAATCCCTGTAGGCCAACTCAGATGAAGAGAGCAGCAAGGAAGCTTCAGCTCCCAGCCAGGTCAACCCAGGCACTGATGACAATCAGGGAAATAAAAACAACACCAACAACAGCAATGATCACTGCCATGGCATCAAGACAGTGACCAGTAGTTCCAGTGTTCAGGAGTATTTTGCACAGAAAATGGCTGAGCTGAAAAGGAAGCGTGCTGGTCTGTGTGACAGTCCCATGGATAATGAACAAGAATCCCCAGGCTCCAGCACAAGCCCTTTACATGATGATGGACAGCGTGAGGACACAGAGCTTCAGCAACAGAAAAAGAAGAAGAAAAAGAAGAAAAAGTCCAGCAAGGAATCAAGTGAATGTGAGCAGAAAGATGCACAAAATGAGTGTGCTGGTGAGGTGACAGTCGGATCAGCAGATGGAAGTTCAGTAGGTCATGGGGACTTGGAGGTGGGCCTGGAGATGGAGAAAACCAGGAAAAGAAAAAAAAAGGACAAGAAAGATAGAGAGCAGTCTGCTGAAGGTGCGAAAAGTGAAAGTGATGCTGGGGAAGCCTTTGTACCACTTCCAGACAAGGATGATACAAAATCATTCAGTACTACTACTAACCAACCAGCTACTACTGAGGAAATCAGTACTGACAGCACTGAAGCTCCGCCTAAGAAAAAGAAGAAGAAAAAGAGAAGGGACAGTCCAGAGCTGGAAAACAACAGTGTTGATGCTGTCAACACAGATACTGTGGATCTCTCAGCGTCTGTCCCAGTTGTTGCAGATTGTGTTAGTGGTGAGTCCACACAGAAAACCAAGAAAAAGAAGCAGAAAAGAGCTGATACTGAAGAATCCAGCAAGACAGAGATGACAGGTTGTGTTGTGAAGAAGTCTGTGAGGTTCTCTTTGGGAGGGGATGACCTTTTCCTTCCTGGAGTAGAGGAGAGTGTAAAGATGGACATTAGTTTGAGCCAGTCAGGGTCTGGGGAGATGGATAACACTACCAGCCAGACCTCAAAGAAACGAAAACGAGACAAACAGGATGTTTCTAAAGATGAGCCCGTTGCAAAGAAGTTAAGTGATAGCACTGACACAGAGCCCATCTCCCAGCACTTTATTTCAAGCACGGTTGAAATAGAAACCCAAAGTATTTCCAGTGGTGGTTTTGTGAATGATGTAGAGAGTAATGCTGCGGTCCCAAACAGCAGCAAACCAGCTGCCAGACGAAAGAAGAAAAAGAGCACCGGTCCTGTGGATGTTGTTGGTAAATGTTTTCAAGGTTCCAACCTTGCACAGGTCAAAGGGTATGGAAATGTTCACCATTATTAACCCTGGTCTTGTTAATAATGGAATAGTCTGGACTACCTCTATAGCCTTTTCAGCATAAGACAGATTAACTACATGCCATTGACCAAACCTGCTAGTTTATCTTTCACTTTCGGGCCGGTGCGCTCTTTATCTGAGAGTTGCTGTTCAACTTCGTCTAGAACATCATTTTCTTCATGTTCTATGAATTCTTCCACATCGAGATCAACACCATTGTGAATTTCAGTGAACTCTTCGTCTTTCTCAGCTACAGCTTTCTCATGTTTCTTTAGTTTCTTGGGCGGCGGAGTCTCCACCCCCCCCTGTCCGATTCCGAATGCGAGTCACTGAGACCGCTCAAAGCTTCTAGTTTACGTTTCTTCTTACCCTTGGCAGGAGCCACTTGATCAACCACACTACTCAACAACTGTTGGACAGTGACCTGAAAGGCTTCGAACTTCTTCTCCAAACTGGAGATTCTGTCAGTGCCACCGCTCGTGCCGGCATCAAATTCGTGCTCTGATTCAGAGCCACGGGGCTTTACGTCAGCCATATTTCAGCACGTGCCCCAGCAGTTTGGCCAACTGAACAGGGCCAGCAAAGTTTCCGGTCGAGCTGAAAGCGACCTGGGTGCTATAAAATAAGTCACAGCTTGACTTCACCCACCACAACACAATAAAAGCGCAGAATCACACTGAAGATGCCACACAAACAGAAATACACTTGCACCCCTAACCACGTCTTACACCGTTCAAGGAATCTAGCATCACTGGCGGGAAGTACGTGCATTGCATCTCATGTGACTGTGTATGACCAATCGCTACGCGATAAATAATTCAGCTATATATCGGGGTTATGAGTGAACCTGGCAGTCGCTGTATGTAACGAAGCAAATGTGTTGCTTGCACACCATGCTCAGTTACCACTAAAATATTTCCCCTTTTTTTTAATTAACTAGTTTTACTTCTTAAATGATTAGTTCAACACTTCAAACATGTACATTGTTAAACTTAAAACACTATTGACAAAACATGAAACATGATACTCATGATAATGAGAATGTTCATGAAGGTGATGTAGGTATCCAGCAACACGACACTGCTAAAATCTTTCAGCTTCAGACATCACTGTGACTCCCCATCTGTCAGTAAGCCAGGTCTTCTGTTCTTAGAACTGACTTCACACTAGTAACTGACACTAGTGACAGCAACAACAGTGTTAGTGATGAAACTCGAGGTCCGACACAAGGAAGATTCTGCCCAAGTTGGAGCTGATGATCCACACGAAAGTGTTCACCCAAGGTTCACTTTTTTCTGCTACAACTTTCTTATTTTCATTACACTCTTGGTCACTTCTTGCAATGTGGGGACGCTGACAGGAGTTGATGTTCATGACAGTGAAGCTCCTGTAGAACTCAGCAGGTTGTGGTGCTGACAATAAAGAAAGCTGGGATGACCATGGCGATGAGAAAATAGAACAAGACCGACGCCGACAACCCCGATGCCACCGCTCCATGGCGTCAGTGAGTCAGCCAATGCTCTCGCCCTTCACCCACAATCCCATCTGAACAGAAAGGTGGCGAAACCCCAAACGCCCGTTTTTGTATAGCTCCCAAAACAGTGACGACGTCTTGTGACGTAATTTTTAGAATGACGCATTGTCTGATGCTTTACATGGCAGTGTGTACATCACACTGTGTATCACACATCATAGGTTTTAACTGGATCACTTGGTAGACCAAGTGCTATCAAATATTGAGTGAATTCCAGCCATAACTCATCATGGCTGAAATGGAATCTGTGATCAGTTGTAACGGTGGCATCTATTATTAAATTGATCATTAATGCTTTTTAACTAGGTGAGCTTGCACATGCCTGACTTGTTTCAGGTTTTCTGATACTGTACTAATTTTGGTGCCCCTGGCTGATTTTTCACACAAAGAAAAATGAAATTAAATGATTAATCCCTACCTACCAGCCCCAAGTCTCTTTCACCAGTCTTTGCCTTGAAATCTATTTTTTCACACCTCCCCCCCCCCCCCCCCTTTGCTTTTTCATCTGACATTATGGTGGAAGCTGAATACCAGGAACTATCTAATTGTAAAATAGTCCCAAGCACCAACCAGTAGCAAAGTTTGTTTTTTAATTTAATCATTTTTAACTTTTGTCTTAGTGCTGATAAGAGATGGCAGTTTTGACTGGTACGAGTTTACTCAGTAACAACTCCAGTACCTGTGTGTAATGAAGTGCATTTTATGTCCTTATGTGTACACGTGTATGTATTTATACATGTGTCTGTTATATTTTTTTTTTATTCCATGAAGATAGAAAGCATGTATTGCTCTTGTTTCGAAGGAGGAAAGGACATTAAAACTCAGGTGAATCTGCAGTGACTCTGTACCTGTGTGTGTGTGACTGTGCATGCATGTATTATGTTAACTGATACAGTTCGAAATTTAGCAGTCTTTAGTGTAGGTTAATAATTCAGGTATCATTCTCCCAACTTCTGACACACACACACACACACACACACACACACACACACTCTGAATGTAGACTGACAACATTTATTGAACAACTACTTCAACATGCCACACATGGTTGAGTATGCATCACACCACAGATCGTAACAAAGTTTTACGGTAGCATATTATCTCGCTACTTGGTGTCTGGAATTCCTTCATCTGACACTGAAACAAAATTCATTTCACATAACTCTCATATGGAGAGGTCTGACAATTAAGTACAGACACGCTGACATGACAAGACATGCAATGATTTGGGGTCACCCTGTATTCTCAAATGAGTCTCGCATAGATGATTTACTTACAACCTGGGTTACCCCATTTTGTCATAAAATAATACTGAAACACTAAACTAGATTACTACTGAAATATGCAGTAGTTTGTACATCTGCAACTGCTACATGTTAACCTGAAAACTATATAAGTGCTTATCACGCTTTCCTCTTTACTGTCACATTCATACACTAGACACCGACCAGAAATTAAAAACTGAAAAATCACTCGCACTGTGCGTGATTCTCACACTATGATGTTCCAGCCAAAAGAAAACAAATGTTACACTATGTGTGATTTCTGAGTCGTTCCTACAAAGATGTGAGATCTAAACACCTGAGTCTCTACACAATCCTGTCAATCTAACCTGCAAAACCAATGGAATGTAGTGCTGAAAGTAGGTATGACTACAGCAAAAACATGGGACTCGTGAACATAAAACGCTTGATGCAGCAACTGTGCACTTGTTAAAACAATTGCTCTGAATTCTTACCCTCCAAGAGCTCCATATGTATAGCCAGTCAAAATTTTTAATGTGCAAGCACAGCAGCCAAGAACAAAAGTGCAACAACGGTGAATCTGGAATAGTTTCTGCTCTGCAGAAACAACGTAACTTTCAATGTCCCTTCATGCATACAATCAATAAAATACATGCATCTGGACCTAATTATATGCAAAAAATATGATCGATTATTAAAACAAAACAAAAGAATAAATGACTGCACTAAGCATCAATTGAAGCAATAAAGCTGGACTGTGACGAACACAGTTCCATTACACAAGTTGAACTGTTGCTGAGGACAAGAGATCAACAAGATCCCTGCTCTACCTGATTTGTCTGAACTGGAATAGATTACTCTGATAACGATCTGCAGACACTTTACTTATGGCTGCCATGCTAAAAAGCACACACATGAAACAGGAAGCCATGTGTCTGTGCTAGGCAGTGTTTGTGTATTTTGGCAGGAAAAGTTACTGTCCCCATTTCGACAAATTATGTATTCTGGCATGGTACATTTATGTCAAATATCACAGTTACAATGGGAGTAAAAAAAAGTACAACGCAGTTTGGAGGCATTTCCTGTTTGTTGTTTGTTTTTGTTTTTCTAAAAGTGCTCAAAAGATGTTTATCACACACACACAAGTAAATGTGTTAAACATGACTGCAAGCAATACTGCCTAGCTTATTGTGCTACAGTTACAATGCACACTTTCACCATGACCCATGTTTTTACCACAAGCTGTTCAGCAGCAAATATATCTTTAAAAAAATAATAAATAAGTAAACAGAAATCAATAACATCTTTGGAATGACAAATACCCAGTACATGTACATGCAAGTACTATAGTAGCTACGCCACCCACCATACAATATTCACTAACCACTAGGTACATGTACTCTCATTCGAATACCATCTTAATCTACAAATGGTGAAGTAAAAACTCTCAACCCTTGTTTTAATTAACATCTTCAGTCTGTCACACAGATCAGAAAGGTTTTTGGGGCATGCAGGAAATCTAGTCGAGACTAATATGGCGTTCATCTCTGCATTTGTCATTTTTTGGTCAGACGAGGTATAGCATAATTATGGGGTAACGTGGTAAGCATAATCATAAGTAGCATAGTGTCTATAGGCTCAAAACTGCCAGATGGTCACTGTGTACACTTTCCTACACATGTTATTGCACACTGCCAAAACTGTTATCACCCAAACTACCGGTACATGAATGCACGCTTACACCCAGAAAAATCTGTATTATCACGTTTAAAAACAACACACTACCGTGCGCAAGCATTTTAAAATTCTTCAAGCTTGCAAGACACTATGAAGTACAAAAGAACCAGCTTGACAAGTGCAAGGTAGTGGATAGGGTACAACTAATGAATGGCTATGCAGGATAGGTATAAAGGGTTGAAGTTGTGATGTGCATAGTGTATTTTGTGCCAGGATCCCATCAAAGCAAAATCAACAGAAATCTTCTCTAATGTATCTTTGAAACACTACCAGGCCACTGTGGCCCAGCCTAGAGGATTTACACAACAAGTAACCACACATGTAGAATCTAGTGCATATGACAATGATCACAGACGCTGTGAGTATTTCACTACGATATTTACACACGTATGCAGAAAGTCTGGCACATACCCAAAACACGATGGGATATGTTTCTGTCACCACAGATAATCGTATGCAGAAAATCTGTCACATACCCAAAAACACGATGGGATTTCTGTCGCCACAGATAATCGCAGTGTCCACAGACAATGATGAACTAGCCACTCCTTCTATCTGAAACCGCTAATGAACACAAATGTCGAAAGGGTGACACATGGTCACCCAGAAATGCATGCTCTGTGCTACATGTTGGCAGACCTGGTCCAGCCCAGTCGCCAGACAAACCTACATACTGTACATTATGCAGGTTTGGATACAGATAAATGCCAAATGCATGATCTTACGTTCCTTTCATGATTACAAAGCTGGACATCACACGCTCATCATTTCATAGTACATG
The DNA here is from genome assembly GCA_018292915.2 of Batillaria attramentaria. Classification (NCBI taxonomy): domain Eukaryota; kingdom Metazoa; phylum Mollusca; class Gastropoda; family Batillariidae; genus Batillaria; species Batillaria attramentaria. Next base: position 326,063 of record JACVVK020000114.1, on the reverse strand, counting down.
TATCACCAGCTAAAGTAAGGAGGAGGGAGGTCAGTGTGTTTAAATTCTACATGAACGAATTAACAAAAGATAGACAACTTCTTCCAAATACCTGACAGCAGTCTCATCCCTCTCACTGTATAAGACAACCTGTAATAAATATAGATCTATGATTCATACAACGAACACCAAAAGGGATGCATAATTATGTGTTTCAAATTTTCTCCTTCAAAAGCCAGACATAAAAGGTGAAAAAAGCACCTGATCAAAATGACTGAAATGAGACATTTGTCTCAAATTTTATACAACAGAAAGGTACAAAAACAGTGTGGTATCTTTATTCCCATGTGCCCTCTTTGCAACAAGTGGTAATTTTTCTAACAAACAAGATGACAGTTGTTTCATGGTTTTAAGACAGTTAACTGATACATGTAATAGTAAACTCCACGTTAATCAGCATCACAACACGTGTAACTATTTGCGCTATGTTCAGGCAACACAGAACTACATGTACATGTACATGTTTTTACATTTACACTCTATCATCATATAACACAGAGCTACATGTACTTACATTTACTATTATAATGCCAGCACAGTTTCTAAGTTCTAGACAGGTTCCAATGACTAGCTGACCAAACAGTACATTTTTTGTTCGTTTTCCACTGAAACACTGCAACAACTGAGAGACAACAGACAAACTCGTACATCTGCAAGATGTACCAGTATGTTTGCTCAAACAACATGCTTGATATGATCCAATCACAGGTCAAGACGATGGTCACATCTCTGGCCTCTGTTAGTCTTATCACACTTGTTCTGCCGCAAGCAAATTAAGTTAAAGCAATTTCCTGGCATGAACGGTAGAAACGGACATGATATTCCTAACTGCCTGTGGTTCAATCCATCTAGCAATTTCCTGGCATGAACGGTAGAAACGGACATGATATTCCTAACTACCTGTGGTTCAATCCATCTAGCAATTTCCTGGCATGAACGGTAGAAACGGACATGATATTCCTAACTACCTGTGGTTCAATCCATCTATTTATGCGATAACGTTCAAATGCTCTTGTAATGACTCTGCCGGAAAGTATTCATGCTGGATCATGAAACACCACCAGTCGCATATGTAGATACACTGCAGTGCCCAATGTATCACAAATCTGTGCACCTTGTGTCATAAATATCTCACAAATAATTCTGCAATGCATGGAATCTTGTGCACTACCCTTTAAGTTTGACAGCGGAGCATGGTACTGTCACAACACAGCTGATGACTAGGCCTCACTGTGAGGTGCTGGCCGTCGTGGTACTGGTGGCGGTCCCCCTGGTCTGCTTGGCACTGGGGGAGGTAAATCTAACGGTACTGTTGACTCACCAGCATCGGGGCGGGACGGAACAGGAGGTGGGAGTGTTGGAGGGGGACCTGATGGTGCATCGGAATGAGGGAGATTTCGCCGTGGCGGAGGAGGAGGGGCACCAGAGGGTGGCGGTGGGGGTGGAGCACCAAAGGGTGGGGGTGGGGGAGGCTGGCTAGGGCAAGAGGAGATAGGGGGTGTGGGAGGGGGGCTGGCATCAGGACAAGGGCAAGACTCGTCATCGGGTGATCGACTGGGGACTGGTGATTGTTGATACGCTGATTGACCGGACAGGAACCCTGAAGGTACACTGCTAGTATCAAACGGATCTACAGACAGAGGCTGTATACCCTGGGTCAGCAGTGAACTAGTGTCAAACGGGTCTGGCTCAGATGTCTGGTTATTTAGTGATGTTGGAAAGTCCCTGGCGCCGAAAGGATCAGAAGCCTTATTGGCAGCACCTGGCTGATGTAGACTGGAAGCTACAGTGCTTGTGTCAAAAGGATCATTCATCGGTTGTGTGTTGAATGGCTTATTTACATGAGTGGTGTCAAACGGATCGGAAGTATCAAACGTGGGTGAGTTAGGAGTGTCCAGTAGACTGCTTGTGACCGCTGAAGATGGAGGAGGGCCACGACTGGGAACACTGGGAGGTATGGAGGAGGGAATGGTTTGTTGGCCATCGGAACCCCACGCTGCGTGTGAACTGGGTCGGACGCTAGGCACAGGAGGTGGGCCATCTCTTTGTGTCTCGTCCCCTGTCCCTGGTCCACCTGGCTTTGGTGCTATAGGAAACACTGCCACGCCACCTACTGGGGCTGAGGGAGCGTCTCTTCGGCTGACCGGTCGAGGCCGTGGCTGGGGTGCAGGGGCCGCATCTGACTCCAAATGTGAGCTGGTGTTGCCAGCTGGCTGCTGGTCGAGTAAGTTTTCCACACTACGAGCACGCGGTTGGGGTGTGGGTACTGGTCGTCGGAGAGGGACATCAGCTCCAGCACCCTTCTCTTTACTGTCATCGTCAATGTCATGAGACGTGCGACTCCGTGGCAATGGTTTGGGTACGGCACTGCTTCTGTCAGCTTCTTTCTCTGCAAAACAAATGCAGAAGCCATATAAACTACCACCATTTTCAACAGTTATCACACATTAAACAAAAGTACATTCATAGTGTGTATTCCATGTCACTTTTAACCCTACAGCAGCTTCAAACTTCTTTTTCATCAGAGCCCAACTGATAAATACAAAGGGACACTGCACCTGGTGGTTTAAAGCATCCTAAAAACTTGTATGCCAAAAACTTGAGCATGTCATAAGCATGTCTTGTTTATGCTCAAACTGTGTTTCTGTACTTTCATCAGTGCAACAAAATAAATCAGTTTAAACCAAAACTTGTATAACTTCCAGTGAATACCTTTGGCATGGCGGAAGTCTACCTTCATTTTCGGACCCAGCAGCCCCTTCGGTATCTTGCAAAAGCATAGCCATGTAACTTGTGCGAGAAGCAACGTTCCATCCCTTACAATAAACTATACAGAAGTACATCATGACATACTGCAGTACAAACCCAACTCACCAGTGGCCAGATTTGAGGTGGAGGAGGAGGGTTTGAGGGGAGGGGGCAGACTGTCTGTGGAAGAAACACTGTCACCACGCATCAGCTTTTCCAACAGTTGTGCAGCCTCCTCCGGGGTGCTGGCATGGCTCATATGCTTGACATTTGTCGGCAGGCCTATTGAGCCGATCTGTGATAATGACAGACAAAGTAATAATGAGGACTGGAAAGCAAGCAAGATTTGTTGTCATTTCAAGCAAGAGAAAAAGCTCAACCCAGCTGCCTTCATGAGAAAAGCAGAAAGTTCTGGGGGCCCTGAGTGATCTTTACCCCATGTACACTCAGCACCACAAAACAGCAGAACCTCTGTAGCTGCAAAACCATTTCACATGGCAAATTCCTGGGGAAAAAAAACCCACCAAAAAACACCAAAAAAACCCTTGAAGAAACTCACTCGAGAAGTGGTCTTGGTTCGCATCTCTGGCTTACTGGATGGTGGTGGACGTAGTGGCTGGCGCATTTTAGGTGGATCTGCGGTCCCTCTTCCAGGAGATCCTACCGCACAGAGAAAGACATACACAGAGTCAGAGAAACAACTGTTATCAGATACTACAGTTTGGTAAAACCCAGGACCTTTACAGCAGTCAGAGCTGCTCAACAATGAACGGTTAGATTTGAGCATAGCACTGAACGAACAACAGTTCATCCCACACTACCTGACAGATCATGACACCCCTCGTTCAGAAAAAACAAAGAAGCGGTTGTAGCTACACTGTACCTGGTGCTGCCCTGCCAGCAGGAGGAGATGATTTGGGGGGTCCCCCTGGTGGTCGCTGTGGTGGGGGTGGTTTGGCTGGTGGTGCGCTAGGTCGTTGTGGTGGTTGTCGACGCTGCATCTGTAGGGACAGGAGAAGAAACAAACACTTTTGTAACCTGCGGACATTGGTGAAACATGATGATGAGAGTGCAAATGATCAAACACTCTAACCCAAAAAAGAGCTCACAACAAAGTAGGAATGCAAACATGCAACAAAGTCAAAATTAAAAAATGTCTCAAGTGGTTATCTATGGGACCATCTTGGACAAGTGAACATATAAAAGCCATTTCAGTAAGAGACAAAAGACCACTGGGCTGAAAGCAAGTAGCAACATAGACAGTCTGACTGAAGCACACACCTATATTTCTCTGTTGGTGTCTGAAGTTCTATGTGCCACGCAGGTGAAATGCCACACAAAAAGTGTGCCTGAAAAAGTGTCTATCACTTTTCTGTATGTATGCATACACCCCAGTCAGAAAAGACTGCCGTAAGCACTGCATGTACTTTTCTCACTAGTGAATTAACTTTCATAAACCGCAACATTTTTTTTCTTTTCTGCTACACATGTATTGTTAATGAGAGCTGTCTGACTGCAGCACCGCGAAAAAAATGAACTCCCTCCTTACTTCAGGAGATGGTGAAGCCCTCACTGGGACAGATGATTCTGGAACAATGAGCTGTGTGGCTTCACTGGTGTCTTTAGTGACGGGTGGAGGGCGAGTGGGTGGGGTGTCAGGGCGGAAGGGTTGTGGGGGACGAGCTGGTGGACCTCCAGGGCCTGGTGCACCCATCTCTGCCGCATCTGTCAGTGTTAATAACAACAATGATAATCACTTATTAGGTAATGGAAAGTCCTCCAGCCTGATGTGTATACAGAACTATCATCATCTGATAAAAGGACCTATGCACTATGCATCTGATAAACACTTAGGCCCTTTTGTTGTGCTTCTGTTTTACCATTTGACAGCAAGAGATTTGACATCAAGAACTTTCTTTTCCGCTTCATAAGAAACACATGAATTGATGACTGTAATAAAAAACTTATTGAAAAACTGTTTGTGACAGACACAGAAAAAACCCATATGAAATTGGAATCATCTGGCTGAAGTTTACTTATGGTTTCTGAAATAATTTTGGGGTGTGAAGGCAGCCATAGTGCTAGAAATTAAGGACATGCATGCATCTATCCATTGCATGGTTGCCTTTTAACCACAACATGGCTTTCCCAGTTAAACGCACACCTGGTAATTGCTGTCAAACTGTCTAACAAGGCATTTACAGGTGTGTGTGCAGCAAGGGATGAAAAAAAAACAAGAAAAAAAACCCCAGAATGCACATACTGGAAGGTGAGGCTGCACGCATTGGAGCCGGCCTCATCGGCTGATGTAGAGAGTTACCCGTCCCTCCATCCTCTGCCTCCTCGTCGTCGTCTGGAAAATAATTTAAACTGTAATACATGTAATAGAAATATCATCCTGTTGATTTTACACACTGAAGGCACAGCCCATGGTCAGTGAAACAGGACAAGCTCAAAAGCACATGGCTTATAGGGAATGAAGCCCCTCCCCCCCTCCCCCTCACACAAAAATATGAATTCAACACTACTTCGATCCTTCTTAGGGCAGATACGTTGGCAGATTGAAAGGTATGTAAAGGAAGGGTTGTATTGTTCTACAATAAGAGTACCTGTCTACTGATGCAAGTAAAGTGTTTGACTTTGTAGCCAAGGCATTATCATATTACTCCAACCAAAATTATCACAGCAAACTTCTTGTTGACATTTCACATTCTTAGTGGTGCACAAATGAGATTACCATAACTATACAATAAAAACAGTCCTATGCACCTTTCCTTGCTAGGAAGAAACAATATCATGCATACTCCAGGTTCTGATCTCATCTACGTAGCTTATGCCAAAATAGCACGCCATCAGTATGTTGGTGTACACTGTACAAGATCTGACACAAGACAGAGTCACTTCACTACATGCACACAATAAATCTCCTCACCCTCATCACCCATGTCAAACTCCATGGAGGGCACAGAGAAATCATCGCCCAGCAGACTGTTGGTGAAGGCGTTGTACAGGGCCCCTGTGTTGGCTGCACACAGCTGCAGCTCCTTCTCAATTTCTGCACGCCACGTCTCTGTCTTGAGCCGAACGCTGATCACCTGACCTCCAATCTGTCACACGCAGACATACACACAAATGATGTAGAAATGGAAGTGATCTAAATATACGTTGTCATTACATGTAGTATTATCACCTTTGACACAGTTCAGCTTTTGTACATTTGGTACATGCTGAAGGCTCACTGTGGAAGCGGAGATTCTTGCCTTCTCAACAGAAACAGAAGTTAAATAATTTCCATGAACAAAAACCTTCAGGAAGCACTGGAAAAGTACATGTAATACAGTGCTGTAACATATCAGGTCCTTCCGCGATACTTTGTTTACGCTTCGCCTAACATGCTGCTAACAACTCTGTAAAATGTGAATGGGAAACAGCATGTTTGAGATAGTCCTTCGGGTTACACCCAGTTGTACTATCCAATCATAAATAAGACTCAGTAAGCAAGGGCATCGGTCATACTTACGGTCTGCTGGTCCAGCTGTAAAGCCTCCAGTGCATCGTGACCACTTTTGTACAACACCCACATGTCAGCTCCAACAAACCTGACAAAAAAACACCACCAAATAATACCAATAATAATAATGAGTATTGTATAGGCGCTTTACTCAATTTCATGAATTGGCTCAAAGCGCCGCGAACTGAACCCAACACGCACGCTCATACGCATTCTCTCACACACTGGACATAAACACACTACAATCACATGGTGCGAAGGGTCAACTCAGCTATTTAAATTTCGGAATTTAGATTTGCATTTATTTTTCAAATTTGGTGGGCTGAACATTTCCAAAGCAGAGGGGGAGGAAGCCGAAGTACCCAAAGAGAACCCCCGACGATCAGCCCAAATGAACGGTGCCACAACGAGAAGGAAAAATTTGTTGCCCCGAGTGGGACTCGAACCCCTGACCTCTCATATTGGTGACAGGTCTCTTAACCTCTAGACCACTGATCACATCCCCAAATCCAAATTACATGTATCACTGTCAAAGTACAGCCGGGACACCTTTGCATTTTAAGAATTGCTGATTCAACAGTACACATACATGAGCATGACTGTAGTGTGCCTCAGCTGTAAGATGTCTAAGTAATCACTTGTGCACATACAATGGTGGGAAAAAAGATCAAACTTAATGCACCATCCGGTTTACATGCTGGTTGAAAAGATCAGAGTGAAGGTATCAGTCTACATATAAAATCAAATGAGAGGAAGATAAAATCTTTCTCAAGACAGAAATTAGCTCACCTGACGATGATCACATCCCCAACCTCTGTAAATCTATCGACGATCTCTTGGACGACATCATCCTCAAATTCGCCATCAGTGGCCAAGGAGATGATGACGGTAGCATCAGGCGGTCCCTGCTGACCAACCACCTCCTGCAGCACCGCTTCCTTCTTACTCTCCACCACTTCCTGGGTCTCCACATGGAACAGTGCCACTACAGGTCTGCAACAGTACAGATAAGGTAAGGTTGTAACGATACAGTCACTCAGGAAAGGCAAGGCTAAAACATCCCTAGAAACTGCTGCAAAATTAACACAATTATTGGGAACTGACATGTTTGGCACTCACTAAATCAGACATTAAAAACCAGTAGGTATGGTGATGTCATACAGAAAACAATGCACTTAATTAACATACTTTTCAGATGCAAAAACAAAATGCATTATGTTCACACACACACACACACACACACACACACACACACACACACACACACAGTATAAAGCTGAATGGGCACAATAGCACCAGGATGCAGCCACCAATTGTGCACTATCGTACTCTGTAGAACATGTTCCATACTTACAGCAGTCAAGCATACCTAAATCGCATACTGTATCTGATGATAAACAGCTAGACACAGTCAGAGGAACACAGAAATGTCTGGAGAAAAGAAAATGTAGCCATGCTGCTAATTTCCAAAATACAGTATCAGAACACACAAGTAGCACACCAGACCAAGAGACGTTCCACACCCACCTGTGGTCTGACATGCGTAGTTCTGCCCGGGTGTACAGGAGCTGTTTGATTTGGTCAGGGCTACATCCTGGAGGGGGCCTGTAGCGCCACAAGACACGATCTGTCCAGGCGGGTGTACGCGCTTTCTCACTGGTATCCCAGTCATCGCTGAACATGTCGTACTTGTAGGTGGGAGCAAAGTTGGTTGGAGCCTCATTGAATCCTTGGAATGCCTGCAAATGCAAAAATCGGTCAGTGAATCATAAATATGGAAAGTTTTGTTTTGAGAATATTCCTATCAAAACAACCAACAAATGTTTCTATGAATCATACACAGGGAATGAAGTACAACCATCTGTCCTTGTTTTGTCCATGTCTGATACAGCTACATGTGCCATAATAAGCAACAAAAAACATGGGGCAGCCGGTGGCCTAGTAGTTAAGACTTTGTCACCAATGCGAGAGGTCGGGTTCAAGTCCCACTCAGTGTGAAGAATTTTTCTTTCTTGTGGCACCGTTTATTCAGGCCGACCATCATGGGTTCTCTCGGGATAGTCCGGCTTCCTTCCCCCTCTGCTTTGGAAACGTTCAGCCCACAAAATTCAAGAACAACAGCAATTCTAAGATTCCGAAACTTAAATTGTTGAGCTGCCCTTCGCAACAATGACCAGAAGTGTGCAGTGGTTCTAACCTTGTCAACACCTCGCTGGATGTTGAGCTGGTCACACGCCTGTAGATACTCCCAGTTTTGTTCGCTGGCGTATTGTTTCACTTCCTCATTAGGCAGATCGATCCGATAGTTGAAGTCACCACACCAGAACACGTAGTCATGGGACAGGATGGTACGTCCCTAACACACGACATAAATAATAACATTTAGTTAACATTTCTAAGAACATTTGGCACCAGACTAACCCCTCTTCTACAAATGACTAGTAATCTCCCATCTCATTTTGAAGGCACTGTGTGTACACGCATGTGCATATATATATGTGTGTCATAAGCTACATCTGGCCCGCAAAAAAATGAAAACCACTTGTAAAATAAGGTACAGCTAAATTCTCATGTTGAAGGGGGTAAGAAACAACTTGAATCTTTTTCAAGCAGGAGACTAGTGTTTGGAACAGTTTCATAAATGTATGTAGCTCACATTTCAACACAGTCCACTAGTTTATAAGCAATTACTTTATTCAATTTATTATTCCTTAGCAGCTAATATGCACTATCACACACCCTTTTTATTTTTAAGTTTTGTTGGTGTTGTTTTTCAGGGTTTTTTTGTTTTTGGTGGTTGTTGTTGTTGTTTTGTTGTTGTTGGTTTTGTTGGGTTTTTGGGGGGGTGGGGTGGGGGGGGGAGGACGTGGGGGGGAGTATACTATTGTGGACTTCTTCAAATTAAGATGCAGTCTCCAGTCATGAAATCTAAGTAAATTTATAATCATACTGCACAGACAAATACACAAGCACTAATAATTGTTATTACCAGTACAGTGTACATGTACCACCCTCTCCCTTGTAAATCCATCCCGAGTCTGCACAAACATACCGGAGGCCAAGAGCATTTCAACCAATACCATCCAAAAGCCATGAGCAACACAAACTCCTCCAACCCAAATACGTTAGTGGTGCATTCAGCACCAAATATTAGTGAAATATTGTCTGTATCCTTTCCAAACCAAACCATGAAATCACTTTTGGGTGGAAACTTGTATTACGCAAGTACTGGCGGAAATGTATCACACAGTATGGTACAGTACACAGGAATAGTATCACACAGTATGGTACAGTACACAGGAATAGTATCACACAGTATGGTACAGTACACAGGAATAGTATCACACAGTATGGTACAGTACACAGGAATAGTATCACACAGTATGGTACAGTACACAGGAATAGTATCACACAGTATGGTACAGTACACAGGAATAGTATCACACAGTATGGTACAGTACACAGGAATAAGCAAAGTATTAGTGAAACAAACAAAACAAGGCTGCCCCTGCCCTCCTTCCCTTGCTGATGAACAATGAATGTATGATCCTGGATCATAACCTTCGGCCATTATCACAGATCAGATGTTAATGCGCTCCAGTGCAGCTACAAACTTATTCACAAAATTACAGATGTGATGGTAAGTGACTTTGGATGAGAACTTGTGGAGTGGAAAAAATATAATACATGTAACACAATTCTGACTGTATATTCCAAAGGAACTCTATATGTTGTAGTGTGGGATGTAAAGAATATGAAAATGGAACCTGAATGGTGAGTAAACAGCATGCATAGTAATGAAAAATACACAGACATGTACTGTCAAAAATCTTTAACTCATTTTACCTGAGCTACTACTATAGTCGTAACAAGATTTTATTATTTTCAGTCCTCTTTGCCACGCTCCTATACTTGTGACAATCAAACAGAAAATCATTTTCTATTTGAATGTTCGTAATGTGAGTCTAGGTGAAATTACTCCCTTAGAAACGGTTTGTTTACACTGGTTACTGTCCGGTACATTTTTTTAAAATGGAGATCATGACAGATATGCGATCGTAGCATCAGTGTAGAAAGGGTTAATTACGGGGACAAATATTCTATAATGTCTGCATGGGTCTTTCTTTCACCCCATGAGTGCTGCCAATATCTTTGTATCTGTGCTGAGTGAGTTCCTAATTCATGCTTTCAAGGAGGTCTTTGACCAGCTGTATTGGCAGCAGCACTCAAAATTAATACTTGCAAGTGTATGTACAATGGGCTGACAGTTACTGAAAGAACAGTTAGCAAACCCCTAACCACTAATAGTTACACCGTTTAACTCCATCTTTGCAAAGCCAACTTACATTTTGGAACAGTTTCACTCATGAATGCACCTGTACACTCGTAATACTCTATCATAACAATCAGTTCAGCTCTAATGTAACAAAATAGTATTTCAGGGATCGATTTTCTCGCGCGCCGTGCGACTATGTCTCATATGTTGATAAAATGTCGCATAGAAATTTCGCAAAATGCGTCATATGTCGCACAAACATGACATCACAAGCACACTTGACAACGCGAAGCAGAGATGCGCTGTCTGTGTCAGTCATAGAGTCTGTTACACTAATCTAATTTTAGTGATGAGGCTTACTTATCCCGCTCGCCGCGCACTCTGCCAGGAACTCTCGCTCGAAAGAGTTGCAAAAAAATATTGGCGCGTTATCAGTTTTCTCAGTTCTGCGATCGAGAGGTCCTTTTCCATTCAGAACCTGAACGTCACTGCACTTAGGAACAGGCTCTCGGCACAGACATGTGACAGAGTGATGCGGGTGAACTTGATTGTCTCATAGAAAATGAAAATGTCTCATAAAAATGACTGGTCAAGGAGACATTGTCTCATTGGCATATTTGAGTAAATCCACCCCTGGTATTTACACTTTGCGCGAGTGGTCAAACATTCACATTCCACGACTGTTGTTACATTACTGGAGCACTCGGTGTGGTCACCACATCACCGAGTACGCTTCTGTTGGTTCAGTGCCAGCATAAGAGACACTGTCACTGTCCAGGTGTCTAAGTGGTATGATGATAGATACCACGAAAACATTTCAGTATGATCTGTTACCCCAAAGTCGTAGCATTACAACTTTAATGTTACAACTGTTACTCACATTCTTTTCATTAATCTCTGCTACTGACATGTTCCAGTTTATCTTTCCATAGGGTATCATTTGTCAGAGGTTTCACCATTCTTTTGGAGTGGGCATAGTGAACTTTGCCGTGACGACAATTTGCAGGGTGAGAGACATACTTAGAGAACAACATCACACAAAAAAGACAGTACACATGTATTCACATCTGCTTTTCTCACTGGTATGTATCACTGCATGTAAGCATATATGCAAATGTATAACTGAACCTTTTGTGATGTTGTGATGTTTCTAAAAGAGTACCCCCCCCCCCCCTTAAAAAAGGGGGGGAAAAAAAGAGCAAAAGAAAAGGAATTTAAAGAAATAATAAGTGGTCACACTTGTACACAGAATAAGCATGACTGCCCTCATAAATGTAGTGAAAACTCTTGTCACAACTGATTCTGTTTGTATTAATGGGAACTGTAAAAGTGAGAGTGGAGTAACAAAAACTATGACCGACTGAAAATGGAATAGTTACAGAGTGAAAATGCATGGTTATGGCAATGTAAAGCATTATGCTGTAGCAGATGAAAAGAGGTGGGTGGGTGAGCTGTGGGGGGGGGGGGGGGGGCATTACAATACATGTACAACAGTTAACTGTTGGCTGTAAGGAACTTTTACTAGGTAAATAGCAGTGTTGACCAAGCAAGCAGGATGAACAGGCTGTGATCAGAACAAACAAAAATACATGTACCTTACTTCCCTGTCAAGATAAAGAGAAACTTGTTTTACATTGGACATCATGTTTGAGACTAGGAGTACAGTAAGAGACAAGAGTCTGTTTAAGCCTGCACCTGAACAGTGCAATATCGACCTGGCACTGTCTTTTCTCTTACTGTGCCCTTGTGAACACTAAGACTATGACAACACATCAAAATTAATGCAAACGATCCTCACAGACAATGTGCTGCAAACAAAATCTAAATAACACTTCACATGTAATTGGGTACTGGTACAGCTAATTACCAGAGAATGCTTGTAAGCTAGGACACTCTGGCCATCACTCTCACCCTCCTACCTATCCTATATTCATGTGCATAGTTCCTCTACCAGTATGTCAAATGTGACAGTTCTCTTCTTCACAAATAGCCAAAAGTGAAAACTGCTTCACACAGTTACACTGTGTCCCTAACTCTACCAGTGTAATACATGCAACTACATGCAGACAAGACAGCTGACTCGACTCACATTTACAATGACATTCTATTCTTACAGCAAGACAAGTAAAATGCAATACAAAATGCACAAATCCCATTGATAGAAGTGGTGACACGATCACAACATTCACTTGTACAGTGTATATTAAATCCACCATCATCTACAACATGCAAGGGGAGACCATGATTCAAGCATGCAGGAAGCAGAAAAGAATTACATACCCTGCAAACTTCCTGTGGAAAGGTGATGATGAATGGAAATGTAGTAATGAGATAATGTCAAAGGAACCACAGCAAAACAAGCCCAAACAAAAGCCGCTGCTGGAAAGATCGTCACACTCGACACAAGTGAGGTCGAAGTAGCACTTTGATAGCAAAGGGACGCGCCGCTTATGGGCACTGAGCTATAAGGAACGTTAACTTTCACTCCATTCCAAGTTGTCTCCATCACACTTGAGTGGGGAATAGGGAAGACAGTGCTTGTCTATATAATGCCCTGCCAATTACCGTAAGCCCCTATCCATGCTGTCTGTAACCCAGCAAGATGAACCGAGAAGTAAGGCTGAAGGCATTGCACATGCCAGTGGGTTCTTGCAAATATATTAACTCATAATAATTGCACATGTCCATTTTTACAGACACTGCAGCAACATTGTGGGGTGTGCAAACGAAGCCCTGTGTGGTACCAGTAATGACAGAACAGAACTTCATGCAAGCAATACATGTAGGCAGTTTTCCTTCAGCTCAGTGTACAAAAGTGGCCTGTCCCACAGAGATCAAACTAACGGTACAGGTGTACTTCATATTTCAGCAGAAGAGGGTTACTTAGCTTAACATTCACAAAGCCATATTTATGGTCTTAAAGCTATTAGGAAAAGACAGTTATAGCTGTATTTCATGTGAACTGACCGTGAACATGCACAGCAAAAGACGGGTTAGTACAATATCCTTCAGCTGCCCTGTGCATGTGACCAAGTGCTTGCTTCAGTGTGAAGGCTTGAAATTTAGTTAAATTCTTTAAATGTGCAGAAATACAAAAGCTTGAAAACAGCAGTCCAGAAATATGCAACGGTTCCACTAACACATGTAACTGTACCAACAATATTTTCAAAATCTATGATATTAAACTTGTAAAACAATCATAAATCAGAACATAAATGCAAGTGGGAAAGCATGGAACAGTTCAACACCTCTTCTATAGTAAAACTGCAACAAACCCTAAGCACCTCAAGACTACAGATGACAAGGGTCAACTCACCATGGGGAATGTCATTCTGCGAGTGATCTCCATGTAGTCGTCGTTGCGTTCCGTCACGTTTGACTGGCCGGCGGCAAGATGGGCGCACACAAAGCAGAAGGAGGTGGAGTTGATGAGGAAACGAATGCCAACTCCTCCCTTGTTGCCTGTCGCTCCTCCCAGCCCCGTCTTTACCTTGTCCACAGCAACATCCCTGAGAGCAAACACCACTGATATATCATGCAACATTACAGTGCATAAGTTGGCTTAGCAAGTATGGTGGCATTTAACTTGAACATCAAAATAACCGCAAAACAAAATGGCCTACAATAACATCTCATTTCATCTATGCAGGCAGCTGGGTGCCATAATGATAGGGGGACTGTGTTTGTGTGTGTTTCTGCTGTTGGAATGTCTGCACTGAAAATTATCAACTTTGTTTTCAGATCTCTTTCTTTTGAACATTCATTGTGATGGACAATTTGATGATCGAACACCTTGGGTTTTCATACCACAAAAGCAGTACTGGAAGCTTCATAAAAAAAGTATGTTCACCTGGTTCAGGTTTTTTACTGATGATACTTAGCTGATCACTAAATATTCTCACCTGATAAGGGGCGCCAGGTGTGGGCGGAAGAAAATGAAAAGGATGACTCCCACCAACTGGATCTGTACCAGCTCAACGTACTTGTGGTCCCGCGAGATCGTCTTCATCACTTCTTTCCGCCACTCATTTGCATTGGTCGTGCTGATTACAGATCAGAAATTATGAACATTTGGGATCCACGTAACACACAGAAGACAGCTTATACTTCCTGCCTCAGGTGGTAGTGATGAAAACAGTATGAAACCCCCTTGAAACAATGGAGACAATACAATACACCAACAACAGTTCTGACATAAAGCTTTCTTGAAAAAAAACAAAAACAAAAAAAAACAGGAAACAACATTTCGTGACTACACTGAAATTTATTTTTACAGTAAAATGTCTTTCTCCTAGGTACTTACCAGATGACATGATACTATAGGAGATTCCCCCTATACCCCCACGACTTCAGTCAGAAGCGTTAGCGTACTTGGCAACAAGAGGGATAACCCTCTATTGACTCTTTTGCCCCAGTGAGTTAGCCTGGCACGTGACTCCCAAGTCACCTGACCCAACCCCCAATCGCCAGTTTCCCACCGCTTGCCTGGGCAGGAACTGCGGGGAGGAGGGAGGGTGATATGATATCATGTCATCTGGTAAGTACCTAGGAGAAAGACATTTTACTGTAAAAATAAATTTCTCCTACGGATATACCAGATGACATGATACTATAGGAGAATAACAAACAGGAGGAGGGAGTTGCTGTTTCCTTTCAGGTGACACAGAATCCCAGCCTCAGGCATTCCTTTATTACAAAGGAAAGAACTGTCCTCACGACTTCAGCCAGGTGTCCCCCCGCTCTCAAGGATGTGAAGGCACTAAGGCCGTGCAGGTGTAGAGAGCGATAGGTTCTATAGAACCAGTCTGCGCAGCCGGGCAGACAAGGCCACTGAAGGGACAAACTCACTAACATGTACAACAGTTAAAATCCCATAACCATGTACATGTATAACGGACAGACACCCGAGCAGAGCCCCCTCCGGATGCACGGGTGAAGGTCCGGGGAAGCGTACAGACAGACACCCGAGCAGAGCCCCCTCCGGATGCCCGGGTGAAGGTCCGGGTAAGCGTACAGACAGACACCCGAGCAGAGCCCCCTCCGGATGCACGGGTGAAGGTCCGGGGAAGCGTACCTGGTTCAACCAGACTGTCAATGCCCAAGGAGGATAACAGAGGTGAACCGTGAAGCTGACCCTACTGGTTGGACAGACGCTCGGCGGCAGGGTCCCCTCCGAATGCCGCGAGAGAAAGTCCGGCCGGTAAAGTGGGACACTGAGTCCCACTGTGCGTGAGTGGCAGTAATTGATTGCGTGGCCTTTTGTGCTACAGCCAAAGCCCCGATACACTATAAGGGTTGGTGTAGCGCGGAAAGATCGCGGAGATAAAATCTCGCGAAAGCTGAGTCTGACCTTTACATCCGAATGAGCGGATTATTATTTCTCAGGGCTGTGTTTGTATGGAGTGTGACGCTCAGCGCGAGGACATGTACCTCGTGAGCGCGAACCTGAGTTGGCGTCTAGCTTGCGGAGAGATTTCTTCGTTGCTTTTCCGATCACAGACACAAACCAGATGGACACAGTTTGGGCGGCCATGTCCTGCCGAGACTGACAGGCAGAAATAACCGCGAGAGATCTCCACGAATAGATGCGGTGCGCTTAAGATAAATCCGAAGCGCCCGTACCGGGTGTAGCATCCGGTCCGGTCCCCCCTCTGAAGTAGTCCCCCGGGGGACCAATTCGTGGCAAAAACTGCTCTATAATGGTCCCCCCCTTAGACATCCAGCCTCGTTTTCGACTGGTCCCCCTGGGCGATTTTGGTCCCCCCTCGCATCCAAAATAGGCCCCCTCTCGAACTGGTCCCCCTCTTTTCTAACCAATGTAGAGCTATGTCAGTATTTATTTTTAACTTTATTGTTACAAAACTTTATTGTCCCCAAAAGCACAGGGCCATAGGAACATTTTTTTTCTTTTTTTCCGATTTATGTGCTTGTTGTTATTTTTGTGTGTGTGAGATATATTTGTTTGGTTGTGTTCTTGTTTCTTTCAGTTGTTTTTTTGCATTGGTTGTTTTTTGCTGTCCACATTTCCTGTCATTTTTTTAAAACTGGAAATAGCATTTAGAGAATAACATCAAAGACCAAGTATCTAATATTTTCTATACAACGCCATAGAAAAATATTTCTTCAAAATTAAGTAAGTGTCCATGACATGAAAACTAGTTGCCACCTTTGGCTTTCAGCGTACTTCAAGTAGACAGTCAAGACTGAGTACCAGTGTCTCAAATCATGACCCTTGAAACAACAAAAACAGCAGAAGACTAACAGTTCTGGTCTAAGGAGTGACACAAAAAACAGGAGCAAAGTGATGTCCAAGATTCATTATATAAATTACTCTGTCTGTTTTCAATGGGGCCGATTGCCAAACTGGCCCGTATTTCAGCCACCTAGGTTGTCGGCCTGGAGCCTCTCTTGTGAACACATACACGGGCGTGTCCAAGAGGGTGGCTGCAGCAAATATCTCAACCTCGGTGGCCCAAGTACGGAATGAATTGTCGTGTACTTATAATTATAGGCATGTTTGACACGAGTCACGTGACGTGTCAAGAAGCGTGGCGACCGTTTTCTCATCCCACAAAAAAAATAAATAAAAGAAAAGAAAAAACAAATCTAAACTTTTAAAAGTGATTTAACTTCGTAGATTTGCCGTTCTATGTAGCCTATACTTTTGTTTTTTAGTGGCGACCGTTTCCTCATCCCACAAAAAAAAAAAAAAGAGAAAATAAAAAAAACAAAAGTATAGGCTACATAGAACGGCAAATCTACGAAGTTAAATCACTTTTAAAAGTTTAGATTTGACACTGTAACCTTGACCCAGTTCAAGATCATCTTGAATAACATCTCTGTACAAAAATGAAAATAATTATACATATAACGAAAGAGGTGTGTGTGTGTGTGTGTGTGTGCGCGCGCGTGTGTGTTTGCGTGCGTGCGTGCGTGAGTGAGTGTGCACGCGTGCGTGCGTGCGTGCATAATGTGTGTGTGTGTGTGTTTGAGAGATGGGGGGAGGAGAGAAAGTGTGGGGGGCGAGAGAGAGAGAGAGAGAGAGAGATCCAGAGTCACGTTTTCTACTGAGTTGACACACACTATAACAATAAAGTTAAAAATAAATACTGACATAGCTCTACATTGGTTAGAAAAGAGGGGGACCAGTTCGAGAGGGGGCCTATTTTGGATGCGAGGGGGGACCAAAATCGCCCAGGGGGACCAGTCGAAAACGAGGCTGGATGTCTAAGGGGGGACCATTATAGAGCAGTTTTTGCCACGAATTGGTCCCCCGGGGGACTGCTTCAGAGGGGGGACCGGACCGGATGCTACACCGGGTCCGACATATAACCGGATCGCGTTTGAGTAAGCCACGGGCGGTATGACTATCCCTGTGGTGCAATCTCCGGCAAACGATTTCTAGCCACGAACTCACAGCATGTGAGCAGGGCTACCGACCCGTCCCGTCTGAACTGTAGGTACAAAGCAATTTGGAACTGCTGAAAGTGCGTGAATTTGCTCCACCCTTCCAGCCGACGCAAGCGCGACCACAAAGCACGTCTTTGCGCGTCACCTCCTACACTTGAAGTGTGCTTGCGAAAGCGGCTCAAAACGATCTGAATTCAGAAAGGTGGACCCACGGGAGAGACCATATAGGGAAGGACTCTGAGACTGGATTTTGCGTGGATATGTTCGCGAGTAACTCGAGAACATTTTATGTTGTTGTTGTTCCAGGTCGCCTTTACCGAAATGTTTGTGTCTGAAATCATCACCCGACAGCCCTTAATTGTGATACAATATATCTGTAAATTATGATAGATTAAGGGGTGATATGTTACTCGTCCGCCAGCCACTCAAAGGAGTCCGCGACATGTGGCGGCTCTTAAGTTTTCTGGGTCAGACTTCTTTCCGCACATCTGTCACTACGGACCCTCCACTTCCCTTCATAGGTCTTAAGGAGGATAACCTAGTGGCTGCGATGCGCTCCACTGCGCTATCCGAGGGTTTCCTGCCTCTCACGGCTGACTTGACAATAGCCAGGCACGCTGGGTAGGGGCGAGAGATCAGTTGCCGCGGCTGTTTCAGGAGCGCGCGTTTGATCGCCAATTTCCTCGAGATTTCTTGGGGAAGGCTGAAGAGATCCGAGACCGAAGCCTTGCCCATGAGAGTGGCGCGATAAGAATTATCTCGCAACGGTGCATGCACAGTTTCTGACAAACCTTATGTACGCGACAGGCCGAGGGTATGCATACCCGAATATCGCTTCCCACAGGATGGGCAGCATCGCGTGACCGGCCTGGGAGTCTAGTACTAGCGAGATCAAGAGGGGAAGTTTGTAATCCTCCTCGTTGCACAGAGGTCGGACCTCTGACGGAATGAATGATCTGCGGACAGAGACCATACTGTGTGCGTTATCTGTCACCTTCGACACAGAGCGTCCCACGAGCACATTCATCCTTCCGGGAATGTGATTGATTTCGAAATTCGCCACCACTGACGAACTGTCCGACATGGTCATGGCTCTGACCCGAGGATCTGCGTGTCCATGTTTTGAGAGCTGCCAGTAGCTCGAGTACAGCGGGGCGCGTGGCCGACTCCTCGCTCGACGTCCTGTTCGCGGTTACCAAACACGTAAGGAGTAACGCACGCCAATCCTGAATGTTCGGGTCCCCGCAGACTGTCGGGGTTACGAACATGCTTAATAAAGGAGGGTCTTGCTACGTGTAAGTTGCAACCACGACGCGACCGACCTACGGACCTATCCCCGGCTGCAGAGCCACCCCCGGATGCAGCAGAGACAGGGCCGTGGGAAGCGTACCTAGCTGGGCCGACTGAATCTCGCAGAAAACAGCGGTGAGCTTGCGAAGCATAACCCTAATGGTTGGACAGACTCTCGTCAGCAGTGGCCCCCAACGGATGCTGACGAGGGAAAGTCCGGCAGGTAGCAGGGAAGGCTACCCAGAGCCCCCAACGGATGGGCAGCCCCCCGCTTGAGAGGGTTGGGGGACGCAAAGCCACCTCCTCCAACCCCGCGTAACACCTCGCAAAGGTTGAGTCCGATCTCCAGCCAACTGAAGCGATAATATCGCGAAGCGCGATGTTCCTCTGAAACGCCACGCTGGTAGCTAGGGCGCGCACCTCATGCGCACGGACTTTGAGCAGGTGCCTCGCCTGAGGGGCAATTCCGCATAAGCGTCTTTAATAACTCCGAGGAGACGAAGCCACTCTTGCCGACTGAGAGGGAAGATTGGGAAATTTCCTGACAGGGATCAAGCTTTTTTTTTTTTCTTTTCTTTTTTTTTTTAAATAAATCTTTTGGCGGCTTCTCCGAAGTCAGTGCGCTTGTAAGGCGCCAAGACCATAACGCGGCAATCCCTTGGCGGAAGCCTCACGTTATTGCGAGTGGACAGAAACCTCATCCTCAGGTGAACGAGGTCCTGAGAAGAGTTCGGATAGACTTGTCCAATTCCACCATCCAACCGAGGATGAGCTGCAAAGGAGGACTTGACGTGTCTTATTTATCCGTAACAGACCGTCCGTATAATTTGAAGTGGGAGAAATCGCAGTTTCCTGCAATGCGCGACCACTGCGCTCATACCCTGGTGAAAACCCAGGGAGAATCGCTAAGACAGGAAGAGCGGCGATGAACACAAACCGTAGGAATTCTGTGATGAGATGTGCTGAATAGGGAAGTGAGGTACGTGACCGACAGTGATATCGTTCCTCTAAACCAAGTTTCTCACACCCTGCGCCGCTTCATGAAGAAATGGGGAGCTGCTATATATTGGTTAAACCGACTTAAGTCTATTACCGGCCGCCACCTCACCGCCGGCTTCGGTACAATGAACCGAGGGGATATGATAGAGCCTGAAAATACTAGAGCCTGAAAATCCATTCAAAGGCGTGACCTTCTCTGAAAGAAGGTGCCGTGGTGGTAGAGTGTAAAGTTTTGCAATACGCAGACTCTGCGCAGCTACATACCCAACCGGGCATCACTGCGATTTACGCCCCCCAAACACGCAAAATTTTGCAAGCACGCTAAGGGCGTCCCTTTGGACGAGATAATGGTTGCAGGCCCAAGGTAGATGGAGCGGGCCACATGGTTGAAGGACCTACCCATAGTACGCGAAATATCAGGGTTTTTTTTTTTTTTTTTTTTCAAATTGATAACTTAGCCTGCCCTTCCTCCGCCAAAATGAAAATGGCTAAAGACCGCAGACTGAGGAATGAGGCAACTGCAACGCCAAAGGGCGTAAACCGAGCTGACAAGTGCACGCAGCTGGGTTTCACAGGGGAAATTGGGTGGGCTGCTCAAGCAACAAATTGGATCTGCGTCCGGGTCTGAGGAGTCTACAAAAAATATTCAATATTAAAGTCTACCTGTAGACCTGAATGCGTAGCGCGTCATGCCGGGTTTGCTAGTCAAGGAATAGCCGTGTATCATCCTTGAGCTCTAGCGTCTTCCTGCATCTCTAGAGGTATACTGCCCGAACGGACACTGGGGGCCGGACTAACTTCCACTCCTTCAATGGCGGAAGAGCTGGAAGTTCGGGCTAAGAGCCGGGTCCGAGCGAGGACAATGTTCCTCGGGGACAGCCTCGAAATTTTTACGGGAAGAGAGGAAGAGGCGTCTGTTATCAAGTGTCCTCCTCGTCCATGAATAAGTCCCCTCACGTCAAAAACAACCTCGCTTGGTGAGCCCGGGGCTGGGCGGGTGGACTGAGGACTGAGGAGTAGTGCGTAAGGCCTTTACGTTGTGGGCCGCCAAAGCCATAACTAACACTGAGGGGGAGGAGAGGGGGGGCACCAAGACGGATTGGGTCGAAACTCGGTCCGAGTAATGTGTTACTGCCCTAGCGGCGAGACACCCGCTACATGTCTGAAGCGCTGGCCGCGAAGTACACGTATAGCGGTCTTGAGCCAGCGGGACTATTCTTCTCACCGACCGTCATAAACGGCGGGGGAGGGGAAGAGTCCCGTGGCTGTGTGGCGGTAACCGTGGTTGCCGCTACATTTCTCTATTAAGTGTTATCCTGCCTTGCTTCGCTTTCATTAAGTGTGGTACGCTTCCCTGTAGGGCTCTGGTACGCTTCCCTGTAGGGCTCAAGTATTGGCGCTTCCCTGAGTCATTGTCAGAAATCAGCTTTGAAATCCAACTTTCCTCTGACCAAGTACTACACTTCGAACATGGTGTGTGTCTCGTGCAGCAATACCCAGTTTGTGGGCCGGCATTGTATGGGGCCTTGTGAACACAGGAGGCAGAACACAAGTCATGCCGTGGCCGTCCGGTATAATCAGTGACCGGATACGAGACTGACACCCTCTACCTTACCGTGCCGTCAATAACCAACACAAGGATACAATGATATGGTGAAAGGTAGGCGCCGTCCATTTGTAGGCACAAGGTGGCGGCGGCCGTGACAGCAGGTCAGTATGAGCCGGCTAAGCCGGTCCGGAGGCAAAGGGTGAACATCGTGCAAACTCGCTTGCAGAGCAGCGTGGGGGAACGTCTTGCCGGTAGGCAAGCCAGGTGGGAAACTGGCGATTGGGGGTTGGGTCAGGTGACTTGGGAGTCACGTGCCAGGCTAACTCACTGGGGCAAAAGAGTCAATAGAGGGTTATCCCTCTTGTTGCCAAGTACGCTAACGCTTCTGACTGAAGTCGTGGGGGTATAGGGGGAATCTCCTATAGTATCATGTCATCTGGTATATCCGTAGGAGAAATATGGTAACATGTAACAGAATTGGTTCACTGACATGTGTCCATTTGTCCACTTGTACTACCATAGCAGTCACACAAGGGGGAACTAAAATACAAAAATACACTTGTCCAATACAATACCTGGCCTTCATGATGTTGCTGGCATTGAGATCCACAATTTCCTCAAAGCCGACAGCAAAAATGTCCACTGGTGTGTCATAGTCATACCCTTCCACCATAGAATCTGTAACATTGGAAAGATGAAGGTTCTGTAACAAGTGATGTTCTTACAAAGCCACAAGCATCTAAAACTGTGCAACACAATGTACAAATCAACAAGTGCTTTCGAACCAACCTGTGTGTGTCTTGTGTGCATCAAGAAGCCAGTCAGTCAGTGAGACGTTCTTGTGAATAATACTGCGGAAGTGACTGCCACCATTCACATTGTACGTGGCCACACAGATTCGCAGTGGCTGGGAACGAGTGTACTCTGCTGCTCGCTCAACCATGGACTGCAGAATGCTGGGTGAGGCTGCACACATACCAGTATCCATACCCACTCACAAAAGGCAGCATACAAGGCGAGGATAAGAAAATCAGTGTTGTAACTAATGTAAGGCTTTTTTTTTCTTTTTTTTTAACTACTTTATAATCCCTTTCGGGAAATTCGGGCTGGGAAGCATGTCGCCACGGTGCAGCGCCACCCAATACCTATCCTATATTTTTTTTACAATTTTGCAATTTTGCCGGGGGAGGAAAGCCGGATAACCCCGAGAGAAACCCCCGATGAGCAGCCCGGCAGCCAGGAAAAACCAGTATCACATATCACAAGCTCGACCTGGGCTCGAACCCACGCTTCATCGCCATGACATTGGTGACAGATGTTCAGTAGCGCAGCGGCTAAATTCGACACGCTACCTACTAGACCACCGCTCACTAGCTACCATCTCCAAAATTCATGTCAAACTTCATTGGTAAACAAGAGTATAGGACTGACATGCATGAGGCTCTGAATTACCATGTTTTCAAAATCAAATGATTACGAAACTGCGGAATCAAGCTTTTACATCTCAGGTTGTACACCCAACACTAACAGTGCTAAAGCTCACAAAAGATAATCACAATAAAATTTTTCACCTTTTTGTGTGCTTTTTTCATTATGTCTGCATTATTTTTTCAACTACTTTTGTAAGTGCTTAGAGCTCATAAAGGATAAACACTAGATACATTTATCTATATCTATAAATTTATTTATCATTACTGTTTTTATTTTAATTATTGTTTCAGTACAACAGCATACCATGCAAGTATCTGGAAGACAGCAAAGCACGAGCCTTGTCTGCCAGGTCTCCATACAGGGAGCTGCCGGTCAGCAGTACATCAATCGCCTCTTGCTTACTGCTGTCCAGGAAGTTGTTCTGTATCGCCCGGGTGGCTGACCGAGTTGCGTCTGTATACTGTGCACAGATCCAAGACAATCCACCAACTTTTAATACATGAGAGTGGGTGGGTGTTTTGAGAGTTTAATGTCATTTTCCACCACGTAAGAGTGATATCAAAGATGGGGCAAGGAGAAAAAGGCCAGCACAAATATTTGGCCCCCAGCCCGGACTTGAACTCATAATATGAGCACTGAAACTCCAACGCTCTACCATTTAGCTATCCTGCCTCCCCTTTTTAATATATAAAGGAAAGAAGAAAAAACAAGTGCCACAGAAGGGGCACCTGTTTAAAGTCAATGTCAACAGAATTTATTGTCTCTAAATGTCTCACAGATATTTGATATGGTGACTTCATTTCTAAATTCACGGCAACCCCCCCCCCCCCCCCCAAATTAGACCCACCTTTGACCTGCCTCCTCCCAGAGCCCCTGTGCCAGCGTATATGCGACTGATGTGGTCCCCATTGTGTCCCCATATCTGACGATAAACTTCTTCAAACCGGGACACCATCTGTGGTTTTGCTGCAAGACCTAGACACTCAAGCTGCCTTGGTAACATCTGCAAGTAACATAGGCAGCAGTTGAGCAATAACAAAAACTATCAGTTGTAAGTATTCATCTTTTATACCAGCCCATTTTACAAAGCAATAAGAACACGGGGTGTTTTGGTTGGGTTATTTTTTTGTCTATGCTCATCTGCAACAGGACTGAAATGCTCTAACAGATCTGAGCTTGTTTTAAAAAAAATAAAATTTTAATTTAAAAAATCAACCACCATAAAAACATCAACAGAGTGATGGTATGAAAAGTGTCACATGAACTGCAAGTCTGTTGCAAATCAGTTGGGGTTTTTTTTTGTTTGTGTTTTTTAAATGGGGAGTGGAGGGCTGGGGCTTGTTTTTGTTGAGGGTGTGTTTCCCACAAATAATGTAGTTTCAGGCATAACATCCCTACATGGTCCAACCCTTGTCGTGGGGTAGTGGCTTGTGTACCTCAATGACCCAGAGAACTATGCCAGCAGGAGCACATGCTCCTGGCAGGGTCACCCAAGCTGGACAGGTCGAAGGGTAGAGGTCAGACGAATGTGGACCACCTCTCCATGAGGCTAAACGGGTTTGCGTAGGGTTAACAGCCCTACCTGTAAAAAACACTAAGTTACTGAAGCATCGACAGCAACAAACCGAGACATTCACCTGGGCGAGGAAGGGTCTCCATCCCGGAGACCTATGACGCATTGCAGTGAAAGCCGAAAGGAAGCTGCAAGGCCGACCCCCCTTCTAACACCCAGGACAACAACGAGAGTAGCCACATGGAACATCAGGACAATGTATGAAGTAGGAAGGACCATACAAGTAGCAAGAGAGATGAAGAACTACAAGATAGGAGTACTGGGACTGAGTGAGACAAGGTGGCTACAGACAGGACAGCTGAGATTTTCATCGGGAGAGCAATTGCTGTACTCTGGACACACAGAGGATGGAGCCCCCCACACTGAGGGCGTGGCCCTGATGCTGGCACCGGAGGCACAGCGGGCACTCATCGGCTGGGAACCTGTCAACTCCCGCATCATCACAGCCAAATTCATCACCAAGAAAAAAGACATCAAGCTGAACATCATCCAGTGCTACGCTCCCACCAATGATGCGGAAGAGGAGAAAAAAGATGACTTCTACCAACAACTGCAGACAGTGATAGATAGAGGAGGAGCCAAGGACATGACCATACTGATGGGAGACTTCAACGCCAAGATTGGATCAGACAACACAGGCTATGAGGACACCATGGGAACACACGGACTGGGACAGATGAACGAAAATGGCGAGCGCTTTGCAGACTTTTGTGCCCTGAACCAGCTAGTGATAGGAGGCAGCATCTTCCCACACAAGCGCATCCACAAGGCCACATGGAGATCGCCGGACCATGTCACGGAGAACCAGATTGATCACATCTGCATCAGCCGGAAGTTCAGGAGATCGTGGCGGGATGTGCGCGTGATGAGGGGTGCCGATGTATCATCAGACCACCACCTTCTTGCAACAGCATTGAGACTTCGGCTTAAGAGGCACACCAACGCCAACAGCACACGGACCAGGTACAACGTTGGACTTCTCAGGAACACAGACACACAAGCAGCATTCCGGATCAGCCTTTCCAACAGGTTCCAGCCACTGCAAGACCTGATAGAAGACAGTGAAATGGACATCGAGACACAGTGGGAACACAGCAAGAAACTCTGGCACGACACATGCGAAGAGGTCCTTGGCAAGAGAAAGACCCAACATAAGGAATGGATCTCTGCTGATACCATCCAGAAACTGGAAGTTAGGAAAGAGAAGAAAACTGCACTGAACACGAGCCGAACAAGAAGAGCTAAGGCAAAGGCACAAGAGGAATACACAGCAGCTGACAGAGAAGTGAAGAGGAGCACCAGGAAGGACAAGAGGGACTACATCGACAACCTGGCCAGTCAAGCAGAGGAAGCAGCCCGACAAGGGAATCTAAAAGACCTGTACCAGGTGACCAAGAAGCTCGCCGGCAAATTTCAGCAGACAGACAAACCAGTGAAGGACAAGAACGGGCACCCACTGACAACAACTGAGGAACAGCTGAAGCGATGGGCAGAACACTTCAGGGAGCTGTTAAATCGCCCCATCCCTGAAACACCACCAGACATCCCACCAGCTGAGACAGAACTACCCATCAACTGCGACAAGCCCTCTAAGGCGGAGATCAGGAAAGCCATCATGACACTGAGAAATGGGAAAGCTGCAGGGCCGGACGAGATACCAGCAGAAGCCATTAAAGCAGACACAGAGACAGCCGTCAACATGCTGCACAGCCTGTTCAGCAAGATCTGGGAGAAGGAAGAGGTGCCAGCCCAGTGGAAAGAAGGGATCGTCATCAAGCTGCCAAAGAAAGGGGACCTCAGGGACTGCAGCAACTACCGAGGGATCATGCTCCTGTCAGTGCCAGGCAAGGTTCTCAACAGAATTCTACTGGAGAGGATGAGAGAGGCAGTCGACCCCATAATCCGAGACCAGCAGGCGGGCTTTCGCAGGAACAGGTCCTGCGCTGACCAGATTGCCAGCCTACGCATCATTGTGGAGCAGTCACTGGAGTGGAACTCCCCCCTCTACATCAACTTCATAGACTATGAGAAGGCCTTCGACAGTGTAGACAGAGAGGCGCTGTGGAAGCTGCTAAGGCACTATGGAGTTCCCGGGAAGATCATCTCCCTGATCCAGTGCACCTACCAAGACATGAGCTGCAGGATTGCCCATGCCGGCCAGTTGTCAGAAAGCTTCGAGGTGAAGACCGGAGTCCGCCAGGGATGCCTGTTGTCCCCGTTTCTCTTCCTCCTGGTCATCGACTGGATCATGAAGACCACTACAGCAGGCAGGAAAAACGGGATACAGTGGACACTCTGGACGCAGCTGGATGACCTCGACTTCGCGGACGACCTGGCGCTCCTGTCTCACAGCCACAGCCAGATGCAGGACAAGACTACGTGCCTGGAAGCCACATCAGCCGGAACAGGGCTCAAGATCAACAGGAAGAAAACCGAGCTGATGAAGATCAACACCACTGCCAACACACCAGTCACAGTCGGTGGAGAGCCCATCAGGGAGGTGGAGTCTTTTGTCTACCTGGGGAGTGTGGTTGATGGACAGGGAGGCACAGACCGAGACGTCACAGCCAGAATCGGCAAGGCAAGGGCAGCAATGGTCATGCTGAAGAACGTCTGGGCATCCAAAGTTGTCAGCATAAGAACCAAACTTCGCATCTTCAACTCCAACGTGAAGTCAGTTCTGCTCTACGGATGCGAAACATGGAGGACAACGAAGACGATGCAGCAGAAGATCCAGACATTTCTCAACACCTGTCTGAGGCGCATCTTCAACATCCGATGGCCAGAGAAGATCCGGAATGAAGAGCTGTGGGAGCGAGCGGGGCAGGAACCAGTGGCCAAGCAGATCCTGCGGAGGAAGTGGGGCTGGATTGGACACACCCTCAGGAAGCCAGCATCCAGCACCACACGCCAAGCCCTGACATGGAACCCGCAGGGGAAAAGGAAGAGAGGCCGGCCTCGCAACAGCTGGAGGCGGGACACTGAGGCAGAGCTATGTAAGCAGGGGACCAACTGGACTGGAGTGGCAAGACTAGCCCAGAACAGAGTGCGATGGCGAAGGGTTGTCGATGGCCTATGCTCCACGTGGAGCCAAGGGCCTAAGTAAGTAAGTAAGTAGGCATAACATAAATTACCTCAAGTCCAATCATAGTCTGCACCGCATTGGTTCTGTCTAGACAATCCAGACAGTTTGTACGCATTGTTCCTGTCTGCTGCCTGTCGTCAACAATGAAAAAAGATTAACAATGAGAAAATATATACTTCAAAGTACAGGACTGCTCTGCAGTCAGTTCTTGCATCATCATCATCAACAAGGAACAGAAAACATGACAAACAGTCAGCCAGTTCATGACAACAAAAAACCCCACAAAAACACACACATTCTACTCCAGGGACCAAGTTTCAGCTTGTGTTCAGATGTGCATGCAAACAAAGCAACAGGCAAATTTCATTCTATCTCGAAAAAAGATCACTGAAGGGGCAAACTTTGCAAAGCGGATTTTAATAGAATTCCATATTCCCTTGTGGATACCTTGTAGTCCGCCAGTTCAGAAACATTTGACTTCTGGGGCCAAGAATGCACTCTAGGCAAACAAAGCGAAAGGCAAGTAATATTTTATTGTGACCAACGATGACCCAATGGGTCAACTACAGTGTTCCCTGTGATTCGAAAATACAAGGGTCTCTCCATATTTTTGTAGGTCTGTGGGTAAATTCTGAGGGTCAATGGTCTTTTGGTATGAAAAGTCTAAAAGTCAAACCCATGTGTTATTGTTTACAATAGTATTCAAGTAGGAGAGATGTATGTGAATTGTAGCGTGTCAGTCATAGCCAATCAACAAGGTGAGGAACCTGCAGACTTACCAAACACTTGTGACTGGACAATGAGTGTCCCAGGGTGCTTAAGCCATGCACAACGGTTCAGCAGAAATCTGACCCTACAAGTGTCCGCTGCTAGTTAAAGATTGCTTTTTTTCATAGAGTTCTCGGGAGGGTGTTGGGAAAATACTGCTTGTCATGGTGAGACCAAAAACGTGCATCCCTTGTGACACGCTGTTGTCAAATTTGTGCCTCAATTTAAGAGTTTTGTGCGTACAAATATGCATACCTGTGCTTAATCGGGAACACTGAACTATGCAAAGAAGTTTCATGTAATTCTATTATCCCAGCTGGATACCTTGAGCACTCCCCGTTGCTGATGCTGGAAGAGAAGAAGAAGTCATAGCTGTGGAGCTGTTTGATGAGCTTGGCCTTCAGACGCTCCAGATTCTTCAGGTTACTGCCCTTGATCTCGCTGTGGTAGTCAAAGTGGATGAATGAGACATCAAGCTGGTGGGCAGAAGCCTTGTGGTGGTTCTGAAACACAACACAGGTCAGTTCTTATACACTGCAGTCACTACAGGCCATGAACATTGCCCCATGTCAACTATGTTCATGTGGATTCATGCAGTAGTTTGTAGTTGTTGTAGACACACATCTCTTGAAGAATAATACTGAGTGAATGTCGGTAATTTTCCATATGGTCTGTAAGAGAGCAAGATATATAAGTTTACTCATGCTATTTATTACAGTTTGTCGACTGCAAAAGCAGATTAATCACTTTTCTTGTCAATCTCATAGAAAACACACATATGAAAACATGTAAATACATGCCTGATGGTTACACACACCTAATGAAAACATCTCATGTAAAACTAACAGAAACAATGTCGACACTTACCTGAAATGCTTGACTCAGCATGCGTTCTCCTTCTTTTATTCCGAGTAAGTTGATGATGACCTGGTCACCATATTGCTGCTTCACCATCCGTAGGTGGCGGTCATAGGCCGGGGCAGCCGCTTCATAACCACGCGACATGTGCACCTTGTGGGAACCCACCTGTATTGGCATCGGCATAAGAGTTAATACCAAAATTTATTGTCACAACACTGATGTCATGCTCTCTCACTCCATATTTTGCTCCCGTTTCTTTGCCATCAAAAAGTGCAACAGGCCATAACTGAAAAACTAGCAGTGAATAACTGGAAGAAGAAGTATCCAAGAGTTAAATGAGCCGCCTAAAAATCAGTATAAATCAACGGCGCCTGGATTCCTGCCCTGTAAAGTTCTGATGGGACAAGTGATAGCTGACCTGCTGCCATGTCAATTTTTAATATCCATGATACCAATATATCTGATCCCAAAGTAATTCCGCAATTACAAGATCGTACGAAAAATGCTCAGAATTCTTTCTAATGCACACATACATTGATGCCTGGCTGTTCCCAGAACAAGGGGACTGAACCACGAATCTGGATGAAGGATACAACTTGGTCTTCCAGGAAAATCACCTGAAACACAGAAGGGGGAAAAATCTACAAAGCTTGCAAGGTACTCCATCCTCAAATGTGCATCACTGCTTGATGCTGAAAGCAGAAAATACATGTGTGCCATGGCCTTCACCTTGAAGTGTCAGCTGTCTGCAGCGTTCAGTGTATATGTACCAATATATCAAAAGGGAACAAAACATCCTTTTGAGGGACAGACTCTTGTTTGATGTTTCTTCAAATATATATATATATATATGCAAGATAAATGGAAACACGTTCATACTTACTTGTTCTGTCTCAACAAAGTTTGCAACATGGCCATCATCATTAGCACCTCTGACGTTGAAACGTGTCCCAGCACGTTCACAGGACAGGCGGGAAATGAGGCAAGCTTTGGCCTGGTGATGGGCAGCATAGATGGTTCGAATCTCAACACCACCACACATCACCTTCAACAACCAGCTGCTGCAGTCAATCCCATACCGCTGAAGATGAACATGCAGCATACGATTCCTGGAAGACACCACAGAGCAAGTACAAAATTTCTCAGATCACTCTTGCAACAGGCCAACCATTCTTTCCTGATCCCATCAAAGCATTAAATTAAGCACAACACAGCATCAAAGTAGAGATTTTAAGAGGAAAACACAGAATCTGAAATGTGTTAATGCCAAAGATTTCACTGGGAGCACCACTTGGAAAATCATCCTGCTCTTTGGACACCACCTTCTGGAGTTGGGGTGGGGGTGCGGGGATGAGGGGGCGGCATTTGGAAGTGTAAGGGAGAGGAGGGAAAGGAGTGAGGCGAGGCTTCTTGGGTTTATGCCATTAAAACATTCTTTGTTTGTCCTGACAGGCCAGCATGCTGACAAGGCCCATTTTCATTAGGAGAGTACACACATACACAAAAGTCACAAACCTACCAGAAGAATCTGTTGTCTGTAGCATGGTCCTGAAGTTTTCTCTGAGCACACAGACTCAAGTCCCAGGGGTCACCAGCTGCTCGCCACGAAAAGTAGAATGTTCCAGAGCTCAGCAGTTTGCGGACATCTGCAATCCGATCCTCATCCGATGGTTCGTTGCGCAAAGATATAAACTGTACAGCTGTCACTTTGAAGACTTCTGACTCACCAATCTTGCCAACAGACAGGCAGCCGGTGACCATTACTAGATAGTGGATGACAGCGCCACCTGGTGTCAAGACACATGATACTGATAATAGTGAAGAAATGTCACAGGTTACAGGCTACAGGCTATACAGGATATAAAAACTTTCAATGCAACAGCCTATGGGAATTCACCCTGGAGACCAGCACAGCTGTCAATATGTTTCTCTAGGCCAAGAGTAACTGTCAGGGTTAGCTCTCCACAGCCGTTCAATACCAAGCAGCTAAGCTGCTGTATCCACGAGTCAAATTCCACACTGCAATAGACGTGAACGTGAACGGCAAAAACTACAAGTTTGATACAAATCTAATAAATTACATATGCAGTTATTACCTGCATTGAAAGTCAGGACACCAAGGCATCCATAGGCATCCAGTAACTTGGTGTACTGTTTCTTGAGAGGCTCCACTTCACCTGAAGCTGAAATAACATGTGTTTGGTTACCATACATGTATGATAATAAGTATTCAATTTTATGTTATTAATAATAATTGCTACTGCATAATGCACAAAACTTTACTCTGATGCTGTGCGGGTGTGGATTCACCATAAGCGGGGGCATGAAGTGTTTGAACTTAAGACTACCAGTAGAAGTACACTGCAGTTTGCTGCAAATTAAACTGCAAGACATGCAGCTATCCGCAGCACCCTGAACCGGCCCACATTGGTTGGATCATTCACTTCCTACTTACGTTCACACACAAGTTTAAGGCAGGCAGACTGGTCTCTCATGTAATTTTTTTTTTTTTTTTTTTTTTGCCACAACTCTTTTGCCAGCTTCAGTGGTGTTCCTCACTGGTAATGGCTGGAATCCACGGAGGGCTCGGAAGTTGGGGCAATTTTTTTTTATTATGCACGATGATGGAGATGAGGATGATGGTATGATGATGCTATGGAGGTCCGTGTGGTTTGGGACTGCGGGACAGGGCCGCATTCCACGCTTCCCGGCATTAACCAGGCCCGGGAACTACAGCACCTGCGGTGCCGGCCGTGTAATCATCCACATCATAAGACGTGTCATACCAAGGGAAG
The DNA here is from genome assembly GCA_018292915.2 of Batillaria attramentaria. Lineage (NCBI taxonomy): Eukaryota > Metazoa > Mollusca > Gastropoda > Batillariidae > Batillaria > Batillaria attramentaria. Next base: position 293,728 of record JACVVK020000114.1, on the reverse strand, counting down.
CACCCCCAACGTCGCACCGTCGCACCCGTGAAGTGGGTGAAGCTCGGCTGTGTGGCAACAGCCTCCCCATTGGGCCCATAGCACACCCGCTCTGGGTAGGAGCCGACCTAGGTAGGAAAAATCCTGCTTGCCTCGGCTGGGACTTGAACCCGGGTCTCCCGGTCCATAGTCCGAAGTGCTTACCACTACACTATGGGGGCCGGTGTCTCTCGTGTAATTTTGTTTTCTATCATGCAAATGATGTTCTGGCATGCAGATTGGTCTCTTATGTTGTTGTACTCTTTTTATAACTTGCAAATGATGTTTCATTTCACTACTGAAATCTTATACACTGAAGAAATTTTCCAGTAACTCTTAGAAGTGGTATTTAGTTGTGTGTTTGTGTGTGTTGGAGGGGGGTCTATTTGTGTGAATGTAACTGCATGAGAGAGAGCGTGAGAGAGAACAGCCATGATGCTTTCGTCTGCAATGCTTCCACTTGCCTGCAAAAAAAATCAGACTGGAACAGTTTTGAAGCTTGCTACACACAATATAGTCATACTCATAGTATGCTTTTGCGTCGAACAAGCAGTATAAGTCTGATACCTTTCCGAACCGAGATACACAAAATATCGTCTGCTCACTGCCAGAAGTTGGAAGTGAATGATTCAACCAGTGAGGGCCCGATTCCGGGTGCTGCGGATAGCTGCATGTAACTGCACGGCACTGGTGCACAAGGAAAAGTTGAGTGGAATGGTAGATGAGATTGATAATTGGTGGAGATAATGATTTGCGGAAATCCGCCAATGTCACTGAGTAGTCATGTCACTAATATGTTACTGTACATACATTACAGTTCACTTATGTTATATTTGTACATTCGTGTGAAAGAATCCCAGCACGAAATTCACCGTTTGGTGTGTGATAATGACAAGGACACACGTCAGCAAAAGACAATGTATCCAAAAGTGGCATATAACGTGCAAAATAACAAAAATGCACGAAATCGGATGTTATGAAGGGAATCGCAACCAACTTCGTTTAGCCTTTCCCTTTATTTTTATAGGGAGGACCACTACCTCCAAAAAATCGATCGAAATCTGAATACGTTCCTAGACAGTTGGCACTTACACAGGACCACCACAGCGCCTGACTCAAACATCAGAGCGTCTTCCTGTTGCTTGGACTCCATCAGGACGCTGTACGGCGTATCCCTGTCTGGGGGAAGTTTGTGAAATACACGATATCCCCTTCCCATAGCCATGTTTCCTCCTTGCACTGGCTGTCCGCAGGCAATCAACGCGGAAATGGGCGACTTCCACCCAAAATGCTTCAGAGTTGCGTCCCCCTCGAATGTCCTCATACTGCCATTCACACTGCACCCCATGTTTGTGTCCAAAAAAAAAAAAAAAAATGTGTACGGTGTCGATGAAAGGTGCTTCAAGTTTTGCGAAGGTGGCGTTTCAGGGTCGCTACCTAGTTCTACGGAGTGACTGTTCTTCAGAAGTTCTTTTCCTTTATGCTATATACTGACTAATGAGTCACCCGAGAAAACTACTATCCACATCAGCACAGCGGTTGTTTATATGACATAATGCACCCGAACTCGTTGCCATGCGACTTGTGTGTCGGTCATCCCGCAGAATAATATACTTCATCTGCTTGTATTTGCGTGTTTATGCGTCCAGCATTCATACACCAGCGTACAACATGACTGAGATGTAGACCGTACCAGTTCAGTTTTAAGTTGTCAGTTTCTCTATAGAGAAACAACTTTATGAGACGGGGCAGATTTTGCTACGCGCAGCAGCAAGTTTCAGTGATACAAAACAAGACAGTGACGTTTCTTCACACAATACTTACTTTCACGCACACAGTGACGTAACGAAATCTGCGTCATAGACACCTTGCGTGAACACTATGCTGCTGCGTTCTTTTTGGCGGGAGTTGTGAGACGTGTGTCTGTGTGTGTGTGTGTGTGTGTGTGTGTGGACGCGCCCGGGATGTAATGGTGTCTACTGATCTCCTAAACCACCTCGTTGGAGGCCTTTTTACTTTGAGATAAAATGGGAATTCACCTTCTCCCGCGCCAGAGCTACCTTTCACGATTTTTATCCTGCCGCATTCAGAAGAGTTATCGCCGATTAAAACAAAATCGGTCACTGATGTTACGAATTTTTTCGAAAAAAAAAAAATTTCAAATGGCTTCATTTTCTGAAAATGGGAAGATCATCCAATTATACTGCCTGTTTTCGTGCTGTAGCTCTGACAGGTTTTGTGTAAGAAAAATATTTCCGAGTTAGGGGTGGTTTGCATACAACTGAAATCAGTGATGTTCCGGCAAATATCTATGACTAAAAGACTCCTTCAAATTACTCATCATTCCGGTATTTTTGTCACTTGTGCCAGCTGCACATATGACATGAACTACTGCACTATTATAGCTTTAGTATTAAGAATAACAGAGCTTTTAGATAAACACATTTTTTTCACGTTTCTGCGAGAAGCGCCGGTCACTGAAAAAGTTCCAATTTCGTAAGTACAATCCAAGGCACTTACGTCCACGTTTCATCAGCTCTCTAGATCTTCCAGATTTTATGTCAAAATTAATTCGGTCACGGAAGTCACAAAAGCAACAAGGAAATCACAAGATATGAAGAAGTATCATCTGTCAGACGAGCAGCGTGACTGAGGCTGACGTCAAATGTTTGGTTCACAGACAAAATCTGCAAGTATCGTCACTGCTTCCGACATTTCATCAGCCCTCTAGATCTTCCAGATTTCATGTGAAAAATAATCCAGTCGGAGAAGTCACAAAGCCAACAGGGAAATCACAAGACATGAACAAGCATCCTCAGACGATCTCAGTGCTAGAGGCTGACGTCAAAAGTTTAGTTCACGGAATTGACGTCATCTCTCTCTGTATGACGACCTGCCTGAGGCTGACTTCATATGACGTCTCTCTCTCTCTCTCTCTGGGGAGCCAGGGTGGCCGAATGGTAGAGCGTTGGACTTTCAATGCTTGGGTCGAGAGTTCGAATCCCGGCCGCTGGGGCCAAATATTTGTGCTGGCCTTTTTCTCGTTGCCCCGTCTTTGATATCACCCTTATGTGGTGGAAAAGGACGTTAAACTCCTAAACACCCACCCTCTCTCTCTCTCCCTTCTTCCCTCACCCGGCCCCACCCCCAGTCACGTGGCTAATTGGTCGAGGTCGTAGAGGATCTAGTGTCATTGGTACAACTTGGAGAGGGGAGAACCGGCAACAATAACAACAAAACAGACAAAATAAAATGAAGTTTGGAGAAACAACTTTGTAGGACGGGGCCGTTCCTCCTTGTTCTACAATGCATAACATCTGCTGATCTGGGTTCATATGGTCTGGTGGTAACTAACAGAGGTCATAATGAATGATTAGTACTGCAATTCTGCTGCGTACTGTTTTGTAGTTAGCCCATGTCAGAGTACCAGCTATTTACAAAAACGATTAGAACCAAGCAGCCATGCTGATTACATAATTATATTCTGTGCTGTGCTAACAACTGACATCATCAGTGACCAGACACTGCAATAAAAGCTGTAAACAACAAAGACATAAAATTCATGTAAAATAGTTTTATTGACAGAAACGGAATACATCTGGATGACAGACAAACAGGATAACTTAATCTCAACAAAAACTGTTCTCCCCAAGCTTGACAACTAGCATGATCTCCAAGACAATTTCTGTACATGTTTATCAGGCAAGTGCACAGCAAACACAAATCCATCATGAAAACAAGACCCTGCACAGTCCAAAAATTCTTTTAAAATAAAAAGTCCCTCCACCTAATCTCAATGTTTTAGTTTTCTAGCTTTTGTCAACTTTCCCAAAGTTACAGGTGAAGAAAATAAAAACAAGTTGGTAATACAGTAAATTGTGAAAACAAAGCAATGCAAACCAATCATGTAAATGAATATTTACATATGTGTGTATTATGTTTATATCAACAAAGGGGAAACATACACTATCAATCCACACTCTTTCTGCCAGTACAAGGTTGACACATTAATAAAAATGGAGAATTACATTCACTTGCAACAGCCCCTCAGATCTTAATGCAGAAAGAACTCTCTTACTAGCATTAAGTGTGGCAAGTTACCCATCAACCACTTATAGGGTTGAAATTTATTTTTTACACTGCAACCAAAAATGTCACGAGCACCAATCTGTACTTTGTACTGAAGCGATCTGAGGGACTGCTACAACACCTACATTTGCACACCCAACCACTGCTACCCAGTGTCTATTACAGGCACCCTACATACAAGCGAAGTTGCAGAGAGGTGCACACTGTTTATGCTTCAAAGTAAATAATGTACCGCCCATCCCCAACCCCCAAGGTGAGGGGGGGAGGAGAAAAACCAATGGACATAGCTGTGCATGCAATAAGCTTACATGTACGCGTGTTTGTGACCAAGAATGCCTACAGTATCTTCCAGAACAAAATGCCTGATGCACCTAAGGAGTGTCAAGACCAAATGCTGACTCAAAGTGTACAATAACAAGCTGGGACAAGTACACACATTACAGACACAGAGGCAGGTTCCCTGCACTTTGAGCACATTTTGCGGTGTCTACGATTTTGACATTTCAACACACATGGTATGTTATCAAGAGTCAACGTATTGAAAAATGGCGAAATAAAAATGATTCTAAATGTAATAACAATTAAACAAACAAACAAAAAAGTTGGTAAAAATAAGGGGATCATACTAAACAGCTTGTTCCCAAAGCTACATCATTGCAAAGGGGGACGCTCGTAAACATAAGTACAGTTGTCAAACGCTGAATACCTCAGAAACCAGCTATTGGTACATGTATGAATTTCAAGGATTTCAAATATATGTCTCTGGAAGGTTTTGACCCTTAGCACACACAGAAACTACATTACATGTGTTGGCATGATCTATTGCCTGACCAAGAATATCATGGATATGTTACGGTCTGCAGTAGTACAAGTGCTTCAGATCAACAATTTGAGACATTTTGGTTTAGTTGAGCATATATACCAAAGCAACTACACTGGTGGCAAGCACTGAAAAAACATATTTGCGTCAGCATGGGAAAACCCCAAAGTCCAGCTGCAGACATTGCAAAAATAAGGTTGAATAACATCAGTATCAGAAAAAGATCTGTCTGTCCCAAACTATATTGATTTGTTCCAAACCAAGGAGTTTGCGAAATGGTCCCTGTAAGCTACAGTTTAAGTACATACTCTCCTTGTCAAAACAAAAATCTGGAGTACTTCTTCATATAAACGGAAATCCCTTTTACACATTTAACATAAAAAGCTGAGAATTTCTTTTGCTTGCTGAACTGGTGAAGAAAGCCAACTCCAAACCAAGTTTACGTGCATAAAACATCGGGTTGAAAAAACAGTCCAAATTCCAATCCACTGGTCTATTAAATCATTCCAAGAAAACACTTTGCAAGTTCTGTAAATGGGCCTACATGCACACGGGAACACATCAAACCTTACCACTGTGTAATACAACTATCTGTGTTCTCATGATTGCTGATTTGTTTAAACCAAAACAAATCAATGGCAATACCCACTGACCATTGTACACTTCCACTGCAGTCAGAACACAAATAATGAACAATGTCATTACCCTTCAGATACTAAAAATATATTTTACAGCCATATTGCCATTAGGTGGGACAGCAGCCATGAGAAAACATGTAATGATCAAGCATAAGTTGGGCTGGACATTCATAAAGTTGAGTTTCATAACCCTTTTCAAAAAATAATTTATTTTCAGATCACCCCAGGACTGGAATCAGGGCCCTCAGAATCAGAGTTCAGTTCTTTCCAAAAGCTGGTGAACAGGAGGTACAGACAGATAATCTTGGCACAATTGTATCTCTGAACTTCCACCTCATGACTGGACTAAACTGTCAGGGAACAAGACTTCATCCTTACTATCTGTTCACTCTGGCCCCGCACCTGAACTGCTATCAAAACCATGGCCGCAGATGCAAAAGGGTACTTTGTATTTCTTATTTAGTTCATGTGCAACCCTAATGAGGACTAAATACTCTGTACATCAACCTTTTGTAGAGATGCCAAGCATTTCAGACAATGTAAAACATTTCCACATGACAAACTTTACATGTGAACAAGCCTTTTTCCTACCTTTAAGCTGAAAGCCTAAACATGGCATGATTCAGGAAGAAAATGAGAATAAGAAAAATGGCAAAGTTATGTACACATCAGGATAACAAATTCACAGAACAATGATCATGACTAGGGTGGATATGTAAACAAAGAGAGAGAAAAAAGGAACCTGAAACACAAAGGAACGTAGCAGATGCAAATGGAGGGAAAATCTGCTAAAAAGGATAAAATAAAAACAGACGTTCTGCAGACAAACTTGTACAAAGTATGCTAAAAACTGTTCTCAAATCTAGTACATAAAGGTTTGACTGATAACCATAGTCATACACAAAGTGACAAACATAACAATGTCTACTGCAGACATTTTCTAAAATTCAGACCTACATCTGATCTGATTGTAAACTAGTAAACTTCTTTGGACTTCCCCTTGCATGTATTAAAATTTCACATTACTCTAAAGGGGAAAAAAAATCACCTCATCACTTTGACAGCTTCAAATGAAAACGAAAACGAAGCAGTCTTAGTATTGCCAACCACCTACAACTTGCCTGTATCCCTCAATTAAACATGTAAGCAGACAGGAATGAAAAACCTGCCAAGTTACACCAGTCAACATTGTTTCTTAAATTATGCACATCAGAAATAATCTGGACATGTTGTAACTCTTAAAAAAAGCAGCATGTGCTGTAATTTTATCATTTCTGGCAGGAGTATTCTGGACAAAATACTTTCAGGTACTATGGACACATCTTCCAAATTATCTAAAATACGGTAATCTGAAAGTCATGATAAACCTCACCATTGCTCACACAGAACCAGGCTTACCTGGGTGAAGGCGGAGGGGATGTGAGTGGAAAAAGATAGCTGTGCTGTCTATTAACTAATAAAAATAACATCAAAAGTACACCTGGCAACTAGATATTTATTTTCTGTGACAGATTGAACTCTGTTTTATTTGTGAGACAGTCAACAGAAACACGGAAATCCTTCCTCTCTGCCTTTGCTTTTAGAATTCTGTGATATTTTCAACTACCAGAATATTTCATTTTGAACAATCAGATAAACAAAAACAGCATTTTCCAGTGGGAAAAACAAAACTGTTACTTTGGCAAATGTCTGATAATCTTCTAAGAATCGACTTGAATCTAAGACTGAGGTATTTAAGGGGGAACCCAACAACACTGCTTCAAACTAAATCGGTATGATCCAGTCAATGTCCATAGCCAGTAACTTCTCTTTTCCATCCACGGATGTTTAGTGGCAGATCCTTTCAGTCATCTCCCTCTGCACAAGAAAATCATACATATGTATTAGTATACATACATGTATCAAAATAAAACATAATACCACTGACGAGGACTGTGAGATGCCATTTAATTTCGCTCTCATTAAACAACCTGAAGTAGGGCTTCACGATCATAGGCAAAAGACCTTGAGCTGCTTACAAAGAGAGAAGTTACAACAGTTCCATCTAGTCACTGAGAACAAAACTAAGTGATGGAGTAGTGTCAACGTTATACAGCTTACTAGAGGCTCCAGCTCTTTCTTGTCGATCAGGTTGTACTCCTGAACAAAATAGTAGAAGTGTTTGTAGCACGTGTTGATGTGTGCCTCCTGCAACACAGAAGATGAACATATGCTGCCAATTAGTGAAATAACACAGAATGCCACATACTAAGGAAAAAGAGGTAACAAAATAGACTTAAACACCTGAAAAAACCTATAATCTATATAATCTAAACTATAATCACCCACTAAAATGAATTGTGGACAGCATGAAGTATGCCACTATGAAAGATGCAAACCCACCGAAATTCCTCATGAATCCAGAAAAGGGAAACTCGAAGTCAAACAGATCCTTCTTTTTCATTCACAGTCACAGAAATAGCCCACTTCTGTCCTAGGTCAAAAGAATTCCTGTCAATTCTATTCAATCCTGTATAATTATTCAAATGTTTAAAATGAGTTTTAAATAAAATGTGTGAAAGTTGTTTCTGGGAAAAAAAAGGAAAAAAAGAAGAAGAAATTACCGCTCCCATGGCAACCAGTTTGTCAAAATGGTGGATGTACACATGGACAAAGACCCTGAAGAGACGTTTCAAGATCTTCTTCACCACAGACTGGTAGTTCTTTGGGAATGGGTGACCTGCGAAACAAGACCAAGACTATGTAGCTTAGCCTACATGCACACACGCACACACATACACACGGAGTCTGCGGTCATTTACTGGGGTATGCAGTCCAAGGCTGAAGTGAACACACATCAGAAAACATCAGTCTGCAAGTACAAGGGCAGCCTGTGGAATCGCCATCATTTGTTTTTTTAATTAAGAAACCTCTGCACTGTGACTTCTTACCAACTTGGACGGGGAAAAGACTCTCATCATTGATCTGTGACTCCACCCACTCCATAAGCAGGCTGATGTACTGAGGAGCCGGGAGAGCTGTGGGCTTCTTGTAGTTCACCCCATCACACCAGTGGTACTCGTACCTGACAAATACCCACGTAGGATATTGCTAAAGCAATGACATCAACTGTTGATAAAGCAAACGCCCGAAACATTATGGTCATATCATAATTTGTTTCTGCAATGCTCATTCACATAAGACCATCACACAGACCAAATGAACAAACTGTTTTTCAAAAACAGGTCTAGTGCTGATTTAACTGAAATATAACTTTCACCCTACCTTGGACCACCACTCATTGTAGGGCAGGATTGTTCAGTGCAGTTCTCGCACACAGTGCCATACAACAGGTTGATCCGGTTAAAGAAGTCAACAACTGCAAAAGCCACAAAACAAAATTTGATTTTTTTTCTTTACACCAGACAACCACCTGAAATTAATTAATTGTTATGAGACTTTGTCTTTCATTTTGAAAAGTGGTTTGCATAAGCATATTATCACTATCATTATCAGTCCTAATTTTTCAGTCTCTGCTTTTGCTACGGTCCCATTATCATGGGTGAAAGCTGGCAATTTTGAAAATACTGAAACTTCTTTTCCCAGGCCGGGGTGCAGGGGCCGCCTAGGCCCCGGCGGGGTGCAGGGGCGGAGCCCTGCTGGGGGGACCAGGGGGGCAATGCCCCCCGGAAAAAACACGAATTTTGCCAAATTTAAGGGCCAATTTTAGGCCTCTCGTGGCACCTGAGAGCATTTGATAGCTATTCTTATCTACCACATTTTCCCTTCAAATTTCAACCCTTAGACTCAAACTATTACAGACCTCTTGTTGCTGTACACAAGTTTATCCAAATAATCATTGTGGAGAATCAAACTCTAATTAAAAAATCCACACATTAGAAGACCTGTCAGTTTACTCTCAGAAACTGAGAAAGGTTCAGCATGGTTTAGGTGGTGCCAAAGTGTAGTTTTTAAATAGCAAAGTGTATCTGTAATACAGTCGGACCCACTTAACAGGATGACACTTTATACAAATTCACAGTTTGCAAGTACACATGATTTCCAAGCACAGGCGTTTCTTTATCTGTGTAAAACTACACAGTGTGTTTACCACAAACTGTTTAACACTTACTATGGTGATGAAGTGTCAATGCCAGGAGTGCACGCCTGCTTAATTGTTAAGCTAGGGGTGTGCAGGGAAATGCTCACCAAGATTTGTTTTTAAATTACACTGAAATCTGTGTGAGTGATTCAGTTTAAGTGCTTCAGAGGAGGACTGACTGAAACACTTTTTGAGAGGCCAGAACATTTTTAGCCAAAGGTGGAAATCCGACAAAAGCCGGCACGGTGGAAGATCTTAAGCCCTGACTGTTAACTACATGGCTATCTTGATTAGTCCCTCCCCCAAACGAGATCACTAGTATTGATTGTTCGTATTGATTTTCGTCTCAAAATAGACTTCGGGAAAATCCGGTACTCGCAAGTCAGGTGTGCCACAGCCCGCGCACAATCATCCCAGGCAAATTGTTGGTAACTTAATCGTCGTGTCTGGCCCTAACAAACGATCCACAATGCATTTTTCTTTCTGCTGTTTTAGTTTTGCGTAAGAAAACACAACCACTCAATGCTTTATCGACGCCGGCAAAGAACGAATGGCGAGAGCCTCTGGGAAAATCCGGTATGCGTACGCCCAAGTCGGACGATCATCATACGCCTATTTTTGCCCCCTCAGAAACGATCCGTATTGTATTTTTCTTTCTGTTGGTTTAATTATTCGATTTTAAAAAATCCAGATGAATGCTTCATCGGCGCGAAGATCGCATGGATGCTAACATTCGCGAGCTGCAAAACGGCGACCGCGCGCTGGCCGTTGACGCTTCTGATTGGCTGACTGACGAGATCGGACGACGGCCATTGGCCAAACAAGTTTTCTTCTCATCCAGGTTCGACCACGCGATAAGCTTAATGCCAAACGGAATATTACACGGATTTTTTTTTTTTTTTTTTTCAAAAATACGGATTCCGTATCTTGGGTCGAGAAAAATACGGATTCCGTGCCCCACACGGACAACTTTCACCCTTGCATTATTTAAGAAAGTAAGTAACCATGCAAAAAAGTCTACACCAATTATTGAATGAACCTGCCCTTTGTCAGTCAATTGACACAATTACTGAGAGGACAGTGAACAAACCATGAACAGCAATCCAGTCATTGACATCTTCTCCTGGTGGCAGCTTGACCACTTCCTTCAGGTCAATGCCAGAATTGAGGGAAGCATTGGCTTGCTTGTGAAGGCTGTATTTCAGAGTCCCTCTGTCAAAGCGTTTCTTTGGCTTGAAAGTCTAATGAAAAACAAACATGTATGCCAATACTCAATAAGTACTGGCCATACTACCAGTAGTACCGTGTCACCATACTAGCAATGTTCCAGTACTCTTAATTCCTATCAATTTGTTTTCACTCAAGTGAAGGGGGGGGGGGGGGGGCGTGAACTTCCTAAAACTGACCTTTGACTAAATTAAATTACATGTAATAAATAACAAGGGGATACTTGTGGTCTGACTTTTTCATCATTACACACTACACAAAAGTTCCTCACTGTTTTCCAAGACTTTGCGCCATTTGGTATTTAAGGATTTGGTATAAGTATTTGGTATAAGGCCATGGATTTCGAAATGATAAGCACATACTGAAAACAGACATGGACGAAAACTATAAACTATAGGACAGTCTGATGTTGAGCAAACCATGCTAGTCCATATGACTTCAAACCAGACACTTCTACCACTAATAAATTCCGCAGCAGGTTGAACTGTGTTCTGAGAGAGGAATGAGGAAGAAGATAAAGACATGTATAGGAAAGCAACATCACAACATTAAAAAATAACTGTGAAAAGAAACATCAAAGACGAAATTGTGAGATGTTCCCAATGGCACCCAAGACATTCTATTTTCAGACAATACTAGTGAGGTCTAATTCACACAAAGACGAAAATGATCACCTTGTCTCTGTCAAAAAAATTCTTGAAAGCTGACCTAGCCGCCGCCATCTTGAATCGTCTAGGACACACGACTACAGTTTCGTATGTAAAAATTCCCTTCGCACATCACAGTCATTTAAACTTTCTTGTATCATACTAAGAGTGATTTTCAGATGCGATGTACGTGAATAGAATTTTACACTTGAAATTTCGTGCGAAACTAAACATCAATATCAATGATCCGCACAGCTTTGCTCAACGCGATTTGCGTGGGCATGGATCGTCAGAAATTATGATTTTACACAAGCCATTTATTTACTTGCATCTTCACTGAGGTAAATAGTTTTTACTTGTCATACGGAAAGTCTGCAGTGTGGTTAGTATTTTCGTTTGTATTTGGTTTCTTTGTAGGGAAATCCATATCGGAAACTCAGTGCGGCTTTAGGGCCGTGGAGAAGGTAACAGCTGTTGCATGCATGTTGATGTGTTGTGAATGTCAGTCTCTTCGACTCGTGTTTCACGGTGAGAAACAGATTCTAGAGCACCGCTCTAATCTCTTATCAGAATATCTGTCGTTTTGAGTATGTTGTCAGTATAGTGCCTACTACAGTGATAGATCAGCGTACAGATCTATCAGAAATGCCGGAATGCATTTAAAACTAAGTTGTATCCGACTACTGCTTCTATGAGCATTCTTCTTTTATCAAAGTACAGATTCAATCAATTGATTCAGTTCTTGTCAACACAAAGGGTCGAGAATAACAGCTTTCTTACATTTATTCATCATAACTTAGTAGTGTAATTTGTTCTGCACCATTTATCGTAAGTGTGAAACACCAACCTGAACTGCACATTCATGAAAATTGTGAAGTTCCATACTATGCCTGATCCCACTATCCACCATCCAGTTCCTGATCTTCAACCTCCATTTCTCTGCTTCACAGTCTTGTTAGGCTGCAGGTGCCAGACTCTAAAACAGTTGGTGTAGGAACAGCAAATGTATGGAAAGTCCAAACTCTGCTAGTCGTACCTACTAATTCTCTGGCTATTACTACCGCTCAGTTGGTATAGTTCACCCGTTATGGGGTGCAAATGTATACCAGTCAATTTCGTCGATATTTGGCATAAAGTAAATTCGTAGAACAAAGTCAGCAGCAACGTGACTTCACCTTGCCAGACCCCAGAGTACATTTGCACCCCCTCCCGCATTGCGGGGATACAGTCGCCCCCGTTAGTGGACAACTGGAGATTATTTGCCCCTCCTGCGCATGACTGGTATACACAGGGGTGCCACTTTTCCGGCTGTGGCCGGGAAAATCAGAACGTGCCGAGTTCTGGCTTACAGGGGTGCCACTTTTCCGGCTATGGCCGGAATTCCGGCCTGGGAAAATTCAGAACGTGCCGAGTTCCGGCTTAGCAACGTGCTTGCAACGTTTGTTCCGGTTTGGTTTGATTGTCATCCGGCATGTTCCGTCTTTATGGCTGCCACTCTTTCTGCTTTTTGAACTGGCTGTGAAGTGCTTTCCTGCTTTTTAAAAGGTTTTCCTGCTTTTCCAGCCGAAAAATCGCGAGTCTGTGTCTATCGCTGGACCGTCGGTCGTTCCCGATAGCACTGCGGTAAGCTGTCTTTGCGGGCCAAAGCCTGGCTGCTCCTCTGATTGGTCCAAAATGGGAATGCGGGTTGTATTACGGTTGGTAAAGGTTTTTGTCTGTGTAGCATGTGGACACTTTTCACTTTGTTCCAGCAACGTCCTTCCTTTCACTGGCTCCCTGGAGTCTGCCTTTCCGGCCATTCAGATTTTGAGGGTCAGTTTTCCGGCTTTTTGTCACTCAGAAAGTGGCACCCCTGTATACATGAATTGCACCCCCTAACGGGTGAGCTATACCAACTGAGCATTACTACCACTACCAGACACCTGCACCATCACCAAGTATCGCACCCACTGGAATGTTCTCCTCCTAATGCTTGAACAAGGGATACTTCTCTTTTTTTTTTTTTTTTTTTTGGGGGGGGGGGTAATTGTTTCTGATTCTTTTTACTGGTGGGGGGGGGGGGGAATTGGTGTTCAGCATTGGTGGTGGTTTTTGGTTTGTTTTTGTTTTGTGAGGGGGGGGGGGGGTTGATTGTTTAATTTGTTTGTATTTTTTGCTGGCCTGCTTTTATTTATTTTGAAATACAACAAAATTTGTTCCTTACTGTTCCCAGTGTATGTATACATGTGTACATCATGTAACTAAGCATGCACTACACTAAGTTAGTAACACTAACAGCTTTGTGTTTAACTTGTGATAATGTATGTTTGTGTTTAGATAAATCATGTCAGTTTACAAGCATAGGGGTGCTACCCAAGGCCTTTGCTGGTCAGGTCTCACACCCTTTCAGTTTGACACAATGGGGTTGGCTAACTTCAGCAGTGCTGATACATCATTGCATGTACATGCATGCACAGGGGACTCGGTATTGATTTTTCCCCAGCCACAGATGTGCAGACAGAAAATCTTGGGTAGAGCATAGGGTGGTGTCTTCAGTCAGTGTTAGGAAAACAAATTACCCTGTGTGTAGATCAAACTGGGTTGTAAAGGGAGCCAGATGTTGTGAGAGAAAAAAACCAGACCTGGTGCATTTGAGCAAGCTCAGTATTCCTTGTTCATGCTGTTGTACGTGAGCACCCGGCGCTTTGCCATACACCTGTATCAGTTCAAGGAGTACTGTACTGTACTGTACTGTACTCTGTAGTTTATTAATTTGGAGCAGTACAATAAGAGATGGGAGTCTGCATCATACCCCTTATCACGCTTCTTTAGGTCAGCGTACACCAGCTCTCTAAGGCATCCATAATTTTGGAGTATTTGAAGACACTCCAGGAATTTCTTTTGTTGTTTTTGTTTGTTCCCCCACCCCCACCCCCTCCTCCCTAAAGTAATTACTAGCCTCCACACTGTCTCTGGATAGCTTATTTTCCAAGCACACTGGAGCTCCATTGAGAAAAGGCCCAGGCTGGTTGATTCCCATCAGTACACTGATCAATCTAATCAGTAGGTAAGGTTGTAAAGGAAATTACAGATTGGCCATTGTCTAGGTACATGTAGTTATGTACTGGCCTTACAGCCCCCAGTAACTTGCCATTTAATCACTGTCTGGTACTTCTTTGCCTCCTGTTGGTTTCTCTTTATCCTGAATGTGAGCATATATATATATATACACACACATAAACCAGCCAACTGCCTGTGGTGGTCATCACTTTTTATAAAGCAGCCTGCTGCCTAAGTACATGTAATAGAACAAGCCTGTACACTATACAGTGTACATGTATTTCTTATAGGGTCGACTGAATCCTCCTCATGTTGTGTGTCACAGGTGTTTTTCCCCCTCTCTGTTTCATAGCCTTGGGCTTTTTTTCTGGCAAACATTGCTCACTCCCAACATCTGATAATGTGATTTTAAAACAGAACACAGCCATTACGCTAAATTTAATGAATATTGATGAGGGTCTATTTGTGCCTCTGAGGGCATGTTCTTTGGTGGTTCTTGTTTCCCCCCCAATCAGTCGCATTTTTCGTCTTTTTTTTTTTTTTTTCTTTTAATTTCTTCTTTCTTTGTATTGGGGGGTTGTGAATTTTACAGTAGAGAATGCCTGTGCACGGATGTGCTTTTTTTTTCTTCTTTTTTTAAAGAGTAGTCTGTATGTGTTAGAGAAGGGTTTGGGGTGGGTGGATGGGGGAGTAAATGAGACCTGATAAGTTTGCTGTACACGCATGCAGTGTCTGTCTTGACAAATCACTTCAGCCAGTAGAAAGTAAGCTTACACTGCTGTTGTGTTGCAGTTGTGAGCCTGTACACTGCAAACCATGGCAGATCCACAAACCGCCTCCACCCCCACCCTCTCTCCCAAGCTGTCAGTGCATCAGCATAAGATGAGGGAGCCACCACTACCCAGTGACGTGGAAGACAATGACGCGGCCAGCATTGACTATGACAGTTTCGACGAACAGGGCTATGAGCGTCCGGCAGAAAGGTGGGCTCCACTCGGGGCAGCGGTCAGTCCCACACCCTCACCAGCTGAACCAAGGTCAGTTTGGAGGAACACTGTTGCTGAAATGTGCCTTTACTTACATAAAATTTAGCCTTTACATCCTGGTGCCTAGATGAGAACAGCTGATGACCGTCTGTAACATGCAGAGAAAGCTTAAAGTTAATGATCCCCAGAAATACATGGGATTTGGTCGAGTGGTTAAGGTATCCGACTTCGGATCCTGAGCTGCCTAGTTCGAATCCCTGGTGGGCAGGAATTTGGATGGATTTTTTTCCTTTCAAAATTGAGTCAGCATCACGTGCAGACTTGTTCATGGTGCCTGTCTCGCCCTCATGTACACAAGCATGCACGTCAAGATCTTAAAAATCCCATTTCATGGGAGGGGCAGCGAAATGGAAAACAGTCACACGCTGTGCATGCAGGAAGAAAACAGAATGGGTGGCGCTGTACTATGACGACGCTGTTCCATTATCAGCAGAAAGTTACAACTAATCGTACATTAATTTTCCCAGTGATAATCGAGGTAATCTGCCCCTGCTCACCCCCCCCCCCCCCCTTCCCCATTTCTGTCACAGCTTGGTAGAGCAATGTGAAGCATCAGCCTGCTTGTCTGCCATTTGATTGTTGACTTTTCTTTCAGTAAATTGCCAGTTGACAGTAAGTCTTTTCTGGATAACCAGTACATCCACTGTATATAATGTTTGTAGTGACAGGTGGTGATTACTGCTGTTCCCGTCTATCATTTATGGGCGGTATTCACATAGATGTTCACTCAAGCATAGTACAAGTGTACAAGTTTGAACAGAAAGATTCAAAATGGTAGCAGTTGTCTTTCGTTTTTACTGGCAGGACATAGATATACTGGACACTCAAGTGGTTCTACAGATTTCTTGTTCCTAGTTCATTAACACCCGTTCACACTGACACTGGTAAAACTGAAACTACATTGTAAAATCCCCCCCCCCCCCCACTCCCCTCTCTCTCTCTCTCTCTCTTGCACACGCGCTCTCTGTTTATGCATTTATGTATGTCTGTGATACAATCTTCAGGTATACAGTGATGACGTCTTACGTGACACACCAAAAATGCAATTAAAGTTTGCCCCAGGGCATATCTGATACAGTGTATCACACAAACGGATGTGATGTGTATGTGATGAAAAATACTCAAGGTGCATGTGGTGGAAAATATTCATTCATAATCATATTATTAATCTTCATTTTCTAGAGAGAGGGCCTGTTTCTTTGATGATACATACTGTCCTGATTGAGAGGGTGTAACATCAACAAGAGTGATTTCATTGCCTGTACCTGAGGGTAGGGGGTGTAAACATTGTCACATTACCGGCCCCGGTAGTGTAGTGGTTAGCACCGGACTATGGACCGGGAGACCTGGGTTTGATTCCCAGCCGAGGCAAGCTGGATTTTTCCTACCAAGGCCGGCTCCTACCTAGAGCGGGTGCGCTATGGGTCTAAAGAGGAGGCTGTTGCCACACAGCCGAGATTCACCCACTTCATGGGTGCGACTTTGGCAGGTGCTTTCCTTGGTATGACACATCTTATGATGTGGATGATTACACGGCCGGCACCGCAGGTGCCATAGTTCCCGGGCCTGGTTAATGCCAGGATATATTTATGACAGGAAGTGTGGAATGCAGCCCTGTCCCGCAGTCACAAACCACACGGACCTCCATAGCATCATCTTACCATCATCCTCATCTCCATCATCATGCATAATATTAATAAAACTTGCCCGAACTTCCAAGCCCTCCATGGATTCCACCCATTACCAGGGAGGAACACCACTGGAGCCGGCAAAAAGTTGTGGCAGAAAAAAACAAAAACAAAAAACATTGTCACATTGTACAAGTCATTCAATTCTGATTGTGTAACTTAAACACCTCTCACACCTTCCGGAGTGTGGGGGTGGGAGGTGAATGGATCAGCATGACAGTAATGTTCTGAGCACTCAGATCTTGGCCCTTGTAGAACTTTGTAAAAGTAACACGCAAGGTTTTTCACAAGGGTGCATTTTCTTCATGTGACAGTGGTTTTGGCCATGGTGACAACGAACAGATGCAGAAGTTGGAGGAGGAACAGGAACAGCTCAACTCTTCGCTTCTGGCCCTCACCACACACTTCGCTCAGGTCCAGTTCCGACTTAAACAGATCGTCAGTGCCGATCCTGATGACCGTGAGGTAGTCATCCTATTAATAGTATTATCAGTTTTGTGTGATGCTATATTTTGTGTGATGGTGAATGTATTCACAGTGTTGTTGGTCAGTCTTGTTTTAGATGTTTGAAATGTTACTAAGCTTGTATACATTACTGGTAGTGGCACATGTACAAGATTTTTACATGTATTAAACATTGTTCTAGTTGTTGTTTTAGATCAACCATGTGATGTGCCCAAATCTCACAATTATGACTATGACTCAATGAGACAAAAGATCGTACGTGAAGGAAGACTGATTAATGTGTTCCTGAGGGCAACCCTGTTGCTGTTTTATTTTCACGCTGTCTTCAGCGTATTTGGTGATTAATTCATTATGTCTACAGTGTTTGCAAGTAAGCAAGGTTAGCCGGGTTGCATAGATGTATCTGTATGTACTATGAATCAGTTTTGTTTCGTTTGCAACAGGATCTGCTGAAAGAACTGGAGGAATTTGCATTTAAAGGCATTCCTGATGTCCGTGGCTGTTCAGGCCAAGATGCTCACCTTCTAGCTGAAATGGTCAGATTTATTATTTGTCTGTCTCTCACTGTCTCTTTCAAACACACAGCACACATGCACACACAACTTCCTAACCTTCTTTCTTGGTGACTTTGAGTTTGATTGTGTGGTATGGCTGGGAGGATGGTGTTGAAATTATTGATTTTTGCTGTGCTTCTCATGGATGCGTTTTTATGTGTTCTTACTGTAAATTGTAATATGTTGATAATAGTTGAATACGTTTTATCTCTTCGTATCAATAGGTATATCTCCCCTCAGCTGCATATTAGCATATGTGTTGGATTACAGACATTTCTTTTTTCTTATGACGTGGATCATGTACACAGTACATGTACATGTGTGTAAAATTTTGCAGATCGCAGCTGCATAGACAGGCAGTATCGTTATCATAGGCTTAGTACATGAAACAAGTGCATTGTAGTTTGTACAGCAGAGCAGGAGAGACAGTTGAATGATCGTATCGGTTGAGGTTATGTCACTGAGCTGTACTCTTTGACTAGATATGGTGTGAAAAGTATTTCTGGTTTTGGTGTGTTTCTGTCCATGCTTTGTTCAGTGTTACAGTGTTAAATCAGTACCAGTCAACTTATCATTTCAATACTTTGTACTTGTTGACAGAGTGAGCGGGAGCATGAGGAGAAGCTAGCAGAACAGCGAGAGAAGCAACACAAACTCATCACACAGCTGAAATCACAGCTGGAGGATCTGGAGACTTATGCCTATGAGGTAAGTCATTTTCCAAAATCAGAGTTGTTCTGTTCAGTTCAGTTCAAGATAGCTTTGTTATCTATATGTACGATACTCAGCTCAGATACCACTGACACTTGCACCTGTAACGTGGACTTTTCCTGAGGTAACCAGCACAGAGGCCGACACAGTGACAGACATAATTATGTACACTACTGACATTTCTCCAACTATATCTGCGACTTCTGGCTGTTCTGTTAATGCCACTGCTAGGGTGACAGTTTCTATTTGCTGTATTACTACTATTAGATTTCTTTGGTGTGCATAAGCAGACTACTCCTTATTAAGTACAAGTATATGTACAGTACATGTTCATTTTCCCCTGCATGTACATTGTTCACACTGTGAGCAGGCCTGTACGCTAATATTACCCTGTCAGTCAAGAGCCCCATATGACTGAAGTAGGGAGCACTGTGTGTGTTCTGTTGCATGGAAAGACAAAACTGATCATCATTTCTGACATTAGGGAGCACTGTGTGTGTTCTGTTGCATAGAGAGACAAAACTGATCATCATTTCTGACATTCGTGCATCTCAAGTGCGCATTTGTATGTAAAAAGGGCTCTGCGTTACTTGTACACTGTAGATTTCAAATAAATTACCCATGTAAAGTCAGTGACCCTGACCCGCATAAAATCATGATACAACAGCTGGGGTGTTTTCACTCTACATGTATTAAGATTCTGATCAATTCAAAAGACACATGCTGCACATATGCTGACTGGTTTCTATCACGTGTGTGCTGATGTAGACGGGCACGGCAGAGCTGCCGACCAGCAAAGTGATAGAGAAACAGAAGGTGCTACTAGAGGAGCTGCGACACAGGCTTGATCTGAACCTGGAAAATTTCGACAGACTGAGTGCTGAGGAGCTGAAAGAGATTGTAGATCGGGCTGTGGGTTCGGTCAGTTGCATTTTTCCACTTTGTCTGAGTTTTGTTTTATTTTCAGTTCACAAGTGAAGTTTGTAGTTCATAATAATAACAAGTAGTACTTGTTTAGCGCGTAATCTCGCATGAAAGCAACTCATAGCGCTTCACACACACACGCATGCACGCACTGACATGCACTACCCGGCCTGAAGCAGATGAACAATTGCAGTCAAAGGCACTGAAACAGTTGCAGACTACTCATAAGTGTGAAAGGCTCATAAGTTGTTTTGTACGGACATAAACTTGTGGTAAATCCTTAGTGTTTCATATCTTCTCTGTGCCTTCTCTAATATTAATTCATTCCATTAGATACTAATCTGCTTCTATATTACTCTTTCCAACAGAAATGTGTGTGAATCAGTTGGTTTACTTGTTCTCTCTTTATTGTTTGCACCTAAGTTTTGAAAACAATTGTGGAGGTGGGTAGATGTATACGTCTGTCAGATGATATTGGTAGTTTGACCGTCGGAGTTGTTGTGATCCGATGTTGTACCAAACTGTGATAATTATGTGATTGTGATTCTGATTTATCATAGATTTCTGGCTGCCCATAATGGTTATTGTGGGCTGTCAAAAATTTGTAGATTTGATTTTGAATGCCTCATTGTGGTTAGTCTGTTTCTTCTGCAGATTGTGA
Source organism: Batillaria attramentaria (assembly GCA_018292915.2). NCBI lineage: Eukaryota > Metazoa > Mollusca > Gastropoda > Batillariidae > Batillaria > Batillaria attramentaria. The sequence goes on along the minus strand of JACVVK020000114.1, from coordinate 273,120 downwards.
ATCCCGCTAAAGTGAAGGAGAAACTGGTAGATCAGCTCAAGACACAGATTGTCGACCTGGAGCGCTTTATTGACTTTTTGCAAGGTGAGTAAAGCAAATCTTGTTTGCTACAGCTTATTTGGGCCTACTACTAGTACTAGAGGCACCTGTTATTAGTGTTAAAAGCTGAGGCAGGATCTCTTTCAGAGAAGTACCGTAATCTAGTAATCTAGTTATTCAACTACACGTGATTCAATGTACATGTAATTATTGTGCTAAATGGCACAGCTGTGGGAAATGAGAAATGTACATGTAGTGATGTACAATGTTTACTGTGCAGGTGAAGCAAGCAGCCCAGGGCCTTTGGGCAAAGAGCGCTGTACTTGTGCTGTTCACCACAAGGTGAGAGAATATTCAAATAGAAAATGATAATAATGAAATAACAATATTAATAAATAGTACTTATAGTTATAAAGCGCTTACTCTCGCTAAAAAGCAACTCATAGCACCACACACACGCACACGCACACGCACACACACACACACACACACACACACTGATACAGATATGTATGATTACAGACAAGGGCGCTGAATACTGACAGACTTGTGAAACACTTGACAGAAGGAGTGGGTTTTCAAGTTGGATTTGAAATGGAAAGAGCATGAATGTCGACTGGCAGCGAGTTTGAAACATTTGGGGCTAGAAAACTGAAAGAACGTTTACACTAAATTTCCATGCATTGGGCCCTGTGTACCCAATGATTTTATACGCTGGTGTTATCAGGAATTTAAGTTTTTAATGCAAATACTACACTGTCAGCATGGTGTTTGTATTAACATGGCTACCATATACATATATACATATATATGTATACATACAATAGGAACAAAGGCTTCGTTAAAGCCGAACATATGCGCTCAGTCAGGTCAGTTTGAAAGTAGGGGAAGTAAGTAAAGCTGAGAGCGCTCCCTAGGTCTAGGAGATCTGTGCTTTGTATGCCATTGGACAAGTCCGCCTTGTTCTAAATTGGCTACAAGCCACAGTTTGGGGGGGGGGGGGTGTCTACCATCCTACCGCTGAAACATCTAACAGATCTAAGGGTATCTCACCATTCATACGGCCCCCATTCCGCTCCCACAGGGAGGAAAATGGTACAACCTAGGCCATATGAATTGGTGATTTTAGCCGCGCACAACCCTACCTACTTATTTCACTTACTTCCCCTACATGTATATATATATATATATATATATAGTCAGAATCTTGTGATTGAGAATTCCACATGTCAGTATGACTAATCATCATATAAAAAGTGGTTTTTTTTTTGTACCAGGCATCTGGAGATGACTCTGATGGCCGAGACTGCTGCGGTTCAACCAAGGCTCGATCACGTAAAGGTCATCGAGATAAGGAACCGACACGGAGGCCAGGTGGAAAGGTAAGCCAGAACCACTTGCGTGAAGAGGCCTCAGCACAGTTATGATCAAAGGGGCATATCAAACTGGGCCATTTCATGCATTAGAATTATCACGGAAACCATTCCTGTCTTCAGTTCTTGTAGTTGTTGTTTTATACATGTGTCAGCTTTCATGTGACTTACCTTCCACAGGCAGGCGATGACTCGACAATGACAATGATGAAAAAAGCCCTGACAGTTCTACAGATCTACGTCATCAGTCAGTTAGGCTGCGGCAGCCGAGAGTTTAAACGCAACATGCTGAAGAAAACAACTAAGGGGAATCACTGGGGGTAAGTGTACACGCTTATTGAAACAACTTGGTGCTACTTTGTTCAAATGGATCGGTTGGTTTTTTTTTTCTTGTTGTCATTTTTGTGTGTACCTCTTTGTGAATATGTACGTGTATGTATGTTCTCACATAATACCAGAGAATTCAGTGGTGGTTTGAAGGATGTTATAGCAGGTAGAAAAACAAAAACAAAAAAAACAAGTGACTCATCTTTTCTTCCACACACTTTTGTCTGTGCTGTGTAAATTAATTTTGTTCTGTTTGGAATATAGTTCTTTAAATTTTGTAATGGCAAATGCGATGAGATGTCAATTTTGATTATTCTTTTGCGTGTGTGTGTTTGTGTTCGTGTGTGTGTGATTGACAGAGATCTGCGGGCTAAACTGGAGCTGGCCATCACAAAGACCATAGAGCTGGCACAACAGCAACAGCAGGAGAAGCAACAGTGGGAACAGAACAGTGATGACAGTGACGACTACACAAGTGACACAGACGAGGTGTGGTTTTAACTCATCTTGTTCAAATCACTACTGACTCTTTCTGTACTGTATTTAATGTTTCACAGTCGTGTTGGTGACCCTCTCATTCTCTGCTGTTGCCAGTTTTTGAGTCAGTGTTTGCAGCTGGAATTGTCAGTTCTCTGAAATAGCAAGGCCATACCAAAAACCATCCAGATGGTCAGCAAGATGGTCTTCTGTATGGTCACAAAACTCTTTCACCAAAAGTTTACTGATAGAGTGAGTCGGCTGTAAGTCACAAGTGACATAATTATCACGGTGTTACTGGTATGTGCCATTCTCCTGATGTGCTTGCAATATGTTGTAGTGGATGACTTATACGTTTGATTTAGTTTTAGCGTTTTAGATTTGGGGATTTAGTTTTCTAGACAATTCCTTTTTACCAAGTTGTTTCCTGTCTGTCAGAGTGAACAGATGAGCAGTCCAGCACTGACCCAGTGTGTACGCAAAGATCTGGCCATGGCTATACGGGACCTGATGCAGCATGGTTTGATGGAGGTTAGTAGTTGTTATTCATTGCTCATGCAAAGAAACAAATGCTGGTACATAGGTTGAAGTGCCCATGCGTGATCACACACATATACACACAGCGTGCTTGCTAAGCCTTTGCATTTGATCTCTGTAAATGCATAGGTTTTACCCCCACTTTTTTCAACTTGCATTTTTGTTTCCTTCTGTTTTTAAAGGATGAAAATACAACTACGAAGCAGCATATCAGGAAAGTTCTGCAGAAGTGTCAAGTGCATCTTACAGAAAAAGGTCAATGTGGAGCTGTGGTTATTAATCATCAAATAATGAGATTCCTGTCTGTGTGTAGATGGGTCAGAGTTCCAGCCTGGTTCCGTTTGGCTGCTTCCCAAGCCGGTCAGCGGAAGTGACGCGCATGATGCACGCATGGGATTTGCTTGTCAAGTTTTATGACATGAAGGTTGGTTGGCTGTCACTCCGATATTTCATCTTATTTCAGAGTATGATTATATATATACATAAGTGTTTTCATTTAGAACGTATTTGTGCAAAAATATGTGTTGCGGGGAGAGGGGGTGGAAATTTGCGGGGGGGGGGGGGGGGGGCTTTCTCAGTCATGTCTCAGTGACACAGTAAATTACATGTAGTAAATTACCAGTTTGCTTATCTGGTGTAAATCTTGCCAGTACACCATTTATCCAAAGCTCAGTATATCTGTTCTTATTTTGTAACTTATTTTTTGGATCTGATTATGTGTTGCCAGCATGGTCGAGAATACAATGAGTCCCCAGCCCGCATGCTGTCGCAGTCGTTCCATCTCGACATTGTTGGAGGCAAGCCTATCACAGCGAAGCAGACTCTGCTTGGAGCCATCGACACAGTGCTCAAGTCACATGCGCCACACAAACGCAGCGATGACTCACACTTTAAAGCCTTTATCTGCCTGGCACTCAAGTATGATTTTGTGATTTTTTTTTATTTTAAATATGTAATAATGTGTTTGTCTTTCCATGTAAAACAGCACTTAGTCTGTACGTTCTTTTGCGTTGATGCTGTTAGTTGTTGGGCTGTTTTTTTACACGGATCCAGATTGCTGTGCTTGTTCTAGACAACTTGAAGTCCTAAGTATGGCAGCATTTTCACTCTCTCTCTCTCTCTCTCCCCCATCGATGAGTGCATCCTTGCCGTTGGAGATGGGGCTTGCGTGTCTCCATGACCCCGAGAGCTATGCTGGCGGGAGATTCGTCTCCTGGTAGGGCCACCCATGCTGGACAGGTCGAAGGGTAGAGGCCAGACGAAGCGCACTCACTGGTCCTCCAGGTTGGGGGTTTGAGTAGGGCTAACAACCCAACTCTTTAAAAAAAGAACTTGTTACAGAAACTACAACCACAGATCTACAACGCAACTTGGTCCAGGAAGAGTCCTCTCTAGTAGAGCCCATGACGCGAGCTGGTGAAAGCCCTTGGGAAGCCAGTGCGCCGACTACTCTTCTGACGGCCAAGACCAAAGCCAGGATAGGGACCTGGAACATCCGAACCCTATACGAAACAGGAAAGACAGCACAAGTGAGCCAAGAAATGCATAGATACAATCTGAAGCTGCTCGGCCTGTGTGAGACAAGATGGACAGGAACAGGACGCACACGACTCACCTCCGGAGACACCATCCTCTACTCCGGACACGAAGACGGCCAGCCACACATGCATGGAGTAGCGTTGCTGATGACACCTGAAGCAACACAAGCACTATTGTCCTGGGAACCAGTGTCACCAAGGATCCTGAGCGCCAGGTTCAACTCCAAGGGCAGGAAAGTCACCATCCTCCAGTGCTACGCTCCCACCAACGTGGCGGACGAAGAAGAAAAGGAGAACTTCTACGAGCAGCTCCAAGCCGTCCTGGACAAAGCACCGAGAAGAGACCTGAAGATCCTCATGGGAGACCTCAACGCCAAAGTGGGCACCGACAACACAGACAGAGAACTCATCATGGGCAAACACGGAACAGGGACACAGAACGAGAACGGAGAGCTCTTCACAGAATTCTGCACCACCAACGACCTGGTCATCGGAGGCACCATCTTCCCGCACAAGACCATCCACAAAACCACCTGGACATCACCGGACGGAAGAACTGTAAACCAGATCGACCACATCACCATCGGCAGGAAGTGGCGAAGAAGCTTGCTGGATGTCCGAGCAAAGCGGGGAGCTGATGCAGCCTCAGACCATCACCTCGTCATTGCAGCGATCAAGATCAAGCTGAAGGCCTACAGAGACCAGGCGGACAGACCATCTCACAAGTACAACGTGCACAGTCTGAAGGAGAGCGTCAAGACCAACGCCTTCAGGTGTGAGCTGAGGAACAGATTCAGCGCTCTTGACACACCACCTGAAGAGACAATCGAGGAGCACTGGCATGACCTGCGAGAAACCTGGACAGCAACATGCAAGAAAGTGCTGGGAAAGAAGACGAGACAACACAAAGAGTGGCTTACATCTGACACCTGGGACCTCATCACAGAGAGGAAACGCCTGAAAGACCTGATCAACCACACTGACGACCAAGACGACAAGCGCGACCTGCAGGCTAAATACTGGGACGTCAACCGGCAGGTCAAGAGGAGCGCAAGGAACGACAAGAGGAACTTCATCAACGACCTCACAGAAGAAGCAGAAACAGCAGCAGGACAACGGAACATGAAACGGCTCTACGAAATAACAAGGACACTCTCTGGGAAAAATAACAACCCCACCAGACCAGTCAAAGACAAGAATGGACAAATCATCACCAAAGAGGAAGACCAAAGGACAAGGTGGGCTGAACACTTCAAGGAAACGCTCAACAGGCCTCCACCACCAGTCCCACCAGACATACCACCGGCAGCCCAGCTACTCGACATCAGCACCAACCCCCCTACCAAGACCGAGATCATCAAAGCCATCAAGTCCCTCAAGTCTGGCAAAGCAGCAGGCCCCGACGGCATACCACCAGAAGCCCTCAAGGCCGACATCCAGTCCTCCACCGACATGCTGCACCCGCTCCTGAGGAAGATCTGGGAGAACGAGAGCGTGCCACAAGACTGGAAGAAGGGACACCTGGTAAAGCTGCCAAAGAAAGGGGACCTCTCATCCTGTAGCAACTGGCGAGGCATCATGCTCCTGTCCATACCAGGGAAGGTTCTCACCAGGATCATCCTGGAGAGGCTGAAGACCGCGCTGGACAAGACACTCCGGGAGGAACAGGCAGGATTCCGCAACGACCGATCCTGCACTGATCACATAGCCACGATGAGGATCATCATCGAGCAGTCCCTGGAGTGGCAGACCCCCCTGTACAGCACCTTTGTTGACTTCCAGAAGGCGTTCGACAGTGTTGACAGGGAGGTCATCTGGAAGCTGATGTCTCACTACGGTTTTCCACCAAAGTTTGTCAACATCATCCGACAGCTGTACGAAGATGCCACCTGCCAGGTAATCCACGACGGGAAACTGACAGAGCCGTTCACAGTACGGACCGGCGTTCGTCAAGGCTGCATCCTCTCACCCACAATCTTCCTGATGGTGGTCGACTGGGTCATGAGGCAAGCCACCGACGGCAAGAGGACAGGGATCCAGTGGACCTTCAGCAAACAGCTCGAGGACCTGGATTTCGCGGATGACATCGCCCTCCTCTCCCACAAACAACAAGATGCGCAGGAGAAGCTGAACAGAGTCGGCGAAGAAGCTGAGAAGACCGGCCTCAAGATCAACATCAGCAAGACCGAAGTCATGAGAGTCAACCACAAACAGCACGACCCCATCCAGCTGCACCAGGAAGACATCAAAGAGGTGGACAAGTTCGTCTACCTCGGCAGCGTTGTCAGCAAGGATGGAGGAACGGACGAGGACATCAAGAGCCGCACCAACAAAGCCAGACATGCCTTTCGCACTCTACGCCCCATCTGGAGATCCACAGCCCTATCCCTGCGAAACAAGATTCGGATCTTCAACTCAAATGTGAAGTCGGTCCTACTCTATGGCTCGGAGACATGGCGCACCACCAAGACAAGCTCCCACAAGCTGCAAACCTTCATCAACAGATGCCTCCGCAACATTCTCAACATCAGATACCCACTGGTGATCACCAACCAAGACCTCTGGGAGGGAACAAGACAGGTCCCCATCGAGCAGGAGATCAAGAAAAGGAAATGGGGATGGATCGGACACACTCTGCGAAAGTCAACATCAAATGTCACCAGGCAGTCCCTTGATTGGAACCCCCAGGGAAAGCGCAAAGTGGGCCGACCGAAGCAGACCTGGCGGAGGAGTACGGACGCTGAAGCCAAGGCCGCCGGAACGACGTGGGCCGAACTAAAGAGGGCGTCCCAGAACCGAGTGCGCTGGCGGAGTGTGGTTGCAGCCCTATGTTCCCCAGGGAATAAAGAGGATTAAGCTAAGCTCTCTCTCTCTCTCTCTTCCCCCCCCCCCCCCCGCCCTTTACTTTAAAAATAGGTAATTTCAATGTGTCCTTTGCCTATTTCATGTATTGGTGGTATTCTAGTTGGCGTTCCTGGGCTGAGCACTCCCAGGGTCATCAACACATGGGCAGCCACACTCCTGTCAGAGGAGGACTTTAAAACGCTGTTGCCAGAGAACTGATGGTGGTTGTGCGAGGAGCTTACCATGACTGAAGATAATCCCCACATAACAATGATAGCAATAATAACATTTTGCTGTTGCCTCACTGTTCTGGCCACAGTCAACAATGACAAAAGCCTTAGCATGTAATGGATTGTTGGTCTTTGCGCCCACTGATTATCTCCCTGCAGCTTGGAATTTGTGTGTGGAGGCTAGTTCACATAGCGTGTTGGAAACGATAGTTCATGTAGTGTGTGTTAGAAACGATGTGTGAAGGCTAGTTCATGAGGTGTGCGTTCATGTGTTGTGCAGTGAGCGTAAACTGGTGACGTGGCTCCGCCTTCTGTTCCGGACACAGACGTTAATCGATGTGTACTACCAAGACTGGAGTTACGTTGCTCGTACAGGTAAGTAGTAGGACAGACATTGTCTGGTTATAGCGGCAGTCAGACCAACACCAACACACACACAGACCCCCCCCCCAAAAAAAAAATAAATTTTTTTAAATCACACTTAGTCATATGCCTGTGATTCTAGCATGGTTGCCATCTGTTGTGTGTTGCAGAAAGCCCTTTTTGCGCTTAATTGTGCCACAAATTTCAAAAACAAAAAGACAACAACTTTCCATTCACTGCACCTAAATTCAGTTGTACTTCCTGCATACATATTCATATGTACTATCATTCATAAGACTAGCAACAGGAAGTTCCTAATACTTTTCTGTGTTTTGTAGTGCATGTAACTGGGGCATATAACCTATAACATTACGTGCCCCGGCTGCACAATCCATTCTGTTTGCGGGTAATGTGTTTCGGATGAGCGTCTATGTGATTTTCCATTTCATCTACAGGATTTGAAGATGCTTTGCAGTCACTGGAGCGGTTGCTGGTCATTAACTTCCGACTGCCTGTTGATCTTGCTGTTCGGCCCTTCAGCAACATTCGGGACGCATTCTGATGGCCTGTTCTGAGACAACTTAGCAATCAGAAGACTATATCATTTGCAGCTCATAGGCTGCAAATTGTGTTCACCACAGAACAGCAGTTACTCCCAAGGCACTGAAGTGATCACGTATTAGATACTGATAGGGATAGGCTCTAGGGTTGTAAAAGGTGAAAACTTGCACAGTATCACATTACTGTTAACCCTGGTGAGACCTACTTGTAGATGTCACTTCTAGCTTATTGTAACTTACGCAAGCAGAGTTCATCCCTTGAAACCTGTGGTGGATGTCTCCACTCTTATGCTGTGGTCCTCCCGAAAGGGCATTGATAGCCCATGTGCTGTGCTGAAACAAGGAATTAGGATAGAAGACTAGATTTCATTACAGAGAATAGATGTATGGTACATACCATACCATAGAGAATTTGGTCAATGGACATGTCAGGTCTTGCGACTGTCCTCATTGACATATACACACAACAAACGCATTTTAAGAGTAGGGTGCGTCAGACTAGTCACACCCAACCTTCCTACAAGTTCTGTGTGCTAAATATCTTGTTCACAACACTGCATTTACGCAATAAGTCATTCCAGCTTGTCAGCATTAGAGCATGGAACATCAACATCACCTATCACTTGAATGGATCACATTTACAGGAGCCTGGTACATATTCTGATTTCACAATATTTTCTGGCATTTTGAAGCATTGTGATTTTAAAAGTCCAGTTCAAACAGTACACTTGTAAAATTGTGCATAGTGGCTTTTCTGCCTGGCAACCAGGATGGGAGCCGGCTTCACACCTTAGCCTGTCCTGTAGCACTGTATGCTGCTGTGTTTAGACTGTGACTATGCATGCAGTATCCCTTTCTCACACCCGCCCACTCTCGCACAGTGCATGTTATTAATTACAGTCAGCTCTGATTTTGAGGATTTGGGACCAAGGTGCAATGAGTTGCTTTGCCTAGCGTCTTACGGTGATTGTGTGTAGATAACAGGTAGGCTTTGTTTTCTTTATATTGGTTACTACTGGGTAGTACATAATGACAGGGACCGATATTTACTGAGAGGTATGGACGTGAAGTTGTGTAGAGGTGGCGACAAGTATGATAAAGAAAAATGAAAAATGTAAAGTATTTTTCTGAGTACAAAATGTAGGTGTTGCTGTCCTTTTGTATATACTCCCACTTGTTCATAATCATATTCATGATCTGCCTCATGTGGTAATACTTAGTGATGGTGTTCTGTCAGCAGTGTTTTGTGATGACTGGTGGGATTCTATCTCAGCATATGTTCCTGTTCTTTCCAAGTATACAATCATGCATGTGCCGCAGTTTGTGTTTTTAACTTGAGTTATTGTGCCTCAGTTTTACTTTCTGCCTCAGTTCCAAGTCCACGACGGCACGTACAAACTGTGGTTTACTTAGTAGCTGAACCACCACCTCTCGTATTGACCAGCTAATCTTTGATGTTGCACATCGTGGATCATAGACAAGTACACATGGGTGCCATCATAGATGTCACTCCTGAGAAAAGTCACACAGTTTTAACTCGCAGACACTGACATGTCTTGCAGATGTAATGCTAAATTCACTTTCAAACTTTTGACATAAGCGGATGAAGTATTCTGCCTCATACTGTGATGTACCAGTGCTGCAGTACTGACATCTTTGGCCTAGAACTTGATAATTAGGAGTTAGGTGCTAGTCACTGGCCATAGGAGTCAGGTTTGCCTGAGAGGATTTTCTTCCTGAAGCGTGAACATCCCTCAGACGGTGGCAGACACGCCATTCACTCCATGCAGTATGTTGTCGACTGACTACACCATTGTTAACATTGTTGATGGCTCTAACCTCTGGTCCCAAAGTCACGCTTGACTGATCATCCCCCATTCTCAGGATTCTCCCTGCAAAAGCTGGCCACTTACATGGACTTTGGCCTGAAGTAGCCTGTGACCAGTTCTTAGTTGTTAACCCTGGTCTTGCTGAATATTTGTCTTAGGCTGAAAAAGCCTGGGATATTCTTGGCTCAGCACAACTAGGGTTAAGCTCTTGCTGTGGCAGAAACCAGTCTCCATGCTGGCACATATTTACTTTCATTGTTGCATCACTGTAACACTAACAGCTGTCACTCACTGTTCACTATTACAGTTAAGAGATCAGCATGTATACTGCAGTATTTAAGACTTGGGATCTGAATCTCTGCTCACACCATCACTTATTTTTCTTTCTTTACTTGTGGAGGAGCTGTCTTGCCATAACTTTGTCGTCCATGACTGCTTTACATTTACTACAGCTCTTCTGCTCCTGTCCCAGGTGAAGGTTAAAAACTGAAGAAAATAAAATCAATATATTCTGTCTGTTGATCTCTGCCCAAAATACAGTGTGCCAGACAGCATCACAAACTGCATATTTTTGCTTTTGGGCATGGTGCATTCTATGATCTTGTACATGGATTTTGTATTCTTTCTGTGCCACACATATAAGTTTCATATTTACTGCAAGTATACTTATATATGTTTCTGTTTTGTTTCTTTTCTTCTTTTTTTAAGTTTTCAAGTATCTCAGTATTCTGCCTCTACGATTTGATTTTGTTTGTTTCTCAGGTGTTGACTGTAGAATGCTGTAGAATGGTCAACTACATGCAGTGTGTAGTGCGATCATTGACACTGGGAGCAAACAAATATCTTTTGTCATTTGCATTTTAGCAAAGCAATCATGTTTACAGCAGTGCATTTATGGAAATTATTAACCACTCAGCCCATGACATTCCATAATTCTTGTTACATTGAATAGCACAAGTTTACATGTGCAGTCATTCCACTGGTCCTTTCATTATTGTACAGTTAATGTGGGTGTGGTCTTGTCACTTGTTCAGGACTTGTGATGGAAAGGAAAATGTCCAATAATGTGCAATATTCCATGTGATAAAATGTGCTGTGACTTTGTTTCAGTGATTTTCTGTTGTGGTTGTGTCCTTGCATTTTTGTTGTTGTGTTTTGGTTTTTTTTGCCACAGACAATTATGATTTTGTTACTTTCTAAACAAAGGTGTAGATAAAGTAGATTTTTTAAAGTTTTGGTCATATATTAGTGGTATTGACAAATTTCTGACATAATTTATTTTACCCATTATTTTTAAGCATTTTGAAGTATTGCACTAATTCTACTAGCATAGTTGTGAACTCTTCTCAAAACACTGACAGTAAAGCTCACTCTTTTTCTCTCTCTCTCTCTCAAAATAGCTAAGGAGTAGCTGTTGGCGGGAGCGGATGGAGGTGAACATATTATGTCCTGGTGGCTTAGTGAGAGACACATTATCAATACATTAATTTGGTTTTTGAAGTCCACTTACCATTTGTTCAGATTTCTAGTTGTTTACGTAGTTTTGCTCATTTATACCTTTCTGTAGTCAGCATAAATAAAAACAAAAATACTTGGAACCTTGAAGATTGTAAAATAAAGTCTTTACCTGTGCGGCGTGTGTGTGTTCGAGTGTGTCAGTGTGGGTGTGTGGGTGTGTGGGTGGGTGATGTGCTATTTTGAAGTGGTTCACAAAGAGATGTCCACATTTCCTGATTAATCTTTCATTTTGACTTTGATTTCTTTCACCACCAACACGATGCATTCCACCTGGGCACACAAGGTGGACAAAATCAGTATAATTCCCGCTCCGCTGTTGATGCAGGTCATGTAAACCTGTCTTTAACAACAACAACAAATCGGTCGTGTGCCAGCCCAACCTGTGAGGACTCTGAATCAATTTATTCATTCTCCTATCAGGTTCGCGCCAGCTGCATACTCCTAAAGGCAGCTTTTTGTCTGTGACTGTGCAAATGCACCCGGCGTCTCATAATGCGCCGGTCAGTGGTGTGGGATTGTCCGTGACGTCACTACGTTAAATCCACCGGAAGTCGAAAGTGGCTTGACAGAAGATTTCGCAACAATTCTGTGCTTTGTGCTGGCGTTTTTATTGTTGCTGTTTTTGTTTTGGTTTTTTTGCCCCAGGCGAAAATTATGCGCGTTCAGATTAAGCGGACTTTCACAGGAACGCCGGAATTAATATACTGCATGATGCATCACCAGTGTCAGGAACTGACGTTCAGCACAGATGGTTAACGCTGACCTGATGTCTGAAAGATAACTAGGCCGCAAGTTCCTTCAACTGTCCGTTTGCAACAAGGCATGAGACAAAAGGGGAAGTAATCAGATACAAGCTGATACAAGTACATGTACCGTCAATGCATGAAGTAATGCGAGCAGATGAAAATGTGTTCAGGTTGGGCCTTAGTGCCCTGTCCGAGTCCAGCTGCTCATGTTCTAGTTCAAGAACAAGAGATAAGCATTTGCAATGGACTGCTCGCAAGAAGTGGGACGCGCACCCGATGCATACGGCAGGTACGGAGTGACAGGCTATGACTGATGCAAAATAGATAGCTTGAGATTACGTGGGTGGGTAAAATATCAGCATGTTTGTGTGCGGCCCAAAACGCAGAAACCGTTTGGTGCTGGACAGTCAGTTTCATAACACGGCTAACCGCTGCAACATTGTCCGTGCATTTGCACTGATGAGTCTGCATTTACAATGCAGATGAAAGGAAAAATAGAAGACAAATATCTGAAAGCCAAATCAGTATCCTCGGTCACTTGCCGCCTTCCAAGGGAAATTTAGAGGGGTTTGTCTGTTGTTTCGGTTGTTGTTGTTTGGTTTTGGGAGGGGGAGGGGGATGTTTTCTAAAGTTGATGTGTTTGTTTTGTTCCCAGACCATTAGCAACCTCGAGCGACACATGATAGCCCATCGGTGACGTCACTGAAACGCTCGTGTTTTTTTTTGTCACGGATCCACATAAATGAGTGTGGCACGTGTAGCGGTGTGTTTAAATATTTTCTAAGCCCACTTCTCCAACCTGATGGGGAAAATATGTAAATGATAACCTGGCTATGATCAGTTGCGTAATGCACCAGCACGCAACATGGCGTTCAGACTCCCAGTACTGGAGACGGGCGGACAGCGGATTTGGCGGCCGGACGTCCACGAAACACCAGCTTTTAGACAATCTAATGTATAATTCCACCCCCATTATCAACAAAGCCTGCCTTGAACTCGACGAGAAGCACGCTTCTATACAGAGTTAGCGGGTGTTACAGGCTGTGTCGGACAAATTCAGGTTAGTGTCGATGTACTGTGAGGTCAAGGTACTCGTAGATCAGTCGGTGAGGATTTGAAAATTAGATCGAATTTTCAAGTGTCAGATGCCCATCCAAACCCCACATTTCTATAGACTAGAGGCGTGGTGTTTGCGATGGGCATATGACACTTGAACCCCACGTCTCTAGTCTATAGAAACGTGTGGTTTGCGATGGGCATATGACACTTGAAATTATGATTCAAATTTTAAATCTTGACAGTCTACAAGTGCCTGTGGGTAAGGCCTATAAAGTAATGTACCGCAAAGACAGGAAAGTACCTAAACGACACGGCAATGAACAACACCGCGCGCGCGCACACACACACACACACACACACACACACACACACACTCTCTCTCTCTCTCACACACACACACACACACACACACACACACACACACACAAACTGACAAGGAAAATCCCGCCAGCCATGACTCGAGCAACCGACAGACAGATGATTGACTCTAGTGTGACCGGACATACAGTGCCTGTTCGTGAGGTGCTGTAGCTTATTGTGTCTTTATGAAAACCGAAATAAACAGAAAAAAATTCGTTATGTGAACGAATGGAACAACCATACAATACGGGCCGCGCCCCGTAGAGTCCATCATCCCCCTACATGGCAAACGGACCTGGTGCTGGCTCTGGTGCTGATCGCCGGATGCAGAGCTGCAAACGGAAACCGAACAGGAGTGAACACGGGGCCGTCCGTGAGTCGGTGTTTTTGATTGATATGCTTCTCCAACCTTTATGCCATACATTTTCTGACACTCCCAATTAACCACGGCTCCAGCCGTGTGTAACACTGGAATGGCATTTGCATTGCTGTCAATATGGTGTTTCCAGCAAATAATTCGCAACACACAAAACCGGGTTATGTCCTTGAAATATTCTGCGTCAGTTCAAATAACAACAACAAAGATAAATAAACAAGATCGTAAAGAGATTTTTCTAAGATCATTAAAAATACATAACAAAGCCATAAACAGATTTTTCCCCAAGGTCGTGAATCCAAAATTCGGACGGACGTACTTCTATTAAAATGACAAACGTAAGACATGATCATTCTATGGCACACGAGCAAACGATTCTCATTTGATGAACAATATTACGTATGATTTTCCGACTGCGGTAATCCCAGCGCCGGCCGGGGTAAAAGCGAGTAAACAAGCAATTTGGCTTAGGTGCTAAGGCGACCGCCTGCCGATCCCTAGGTGTCGGGTTCAAATCGCCTGGTGGGGAGGAGCTGATTTGGCCGGTTGGGAATTTTGTTTTCCTCACCAAATGGAGTCAGCTTCACGTGCCTTTACTGTGCCTGCCTTGCCGCCTTCGTGTACACACGCATGCATATAACTTGATGTCACGTGAACGTTAAAGACCCCATTCCATACGGGAGAGGCCGCGGAAAGGAAAACAAGTAAACACCATGCAAAAGAAAAATGCAAAACAAAAACAAGAAACACTGACTGTACGAGAACTGGAGAGATTCTTGACTGTTCTTGCGGCACTGACTTGTGAGGCATTACCTAGGTCACTGACAGCACTCTGCTCCTACTGTAACAGTTCAGAATCTAACTTGCCTATTGCAGGAGTGTTTGAATGACGCGCAGTATCCACGTCATGATGTTTTCACAATGTTCATGCTAATTTGGAAAACTTAATTATTTCACTTTTCATGGATCATTGTTGTTGACCCCCCCCCCCCCCCCCCCCCATCCTCATGCGAATGGGCACTGAGAATGCCTACGCAATAAACATTTGGAATCTGAAATCTGTACCATGGGTACGCGCTCGACCAAGGGGCAGCACCCAACATTTTCCTTACTACAGTAATGGGACTTCGTCTGCGTTCCCTGGGTGTATGTGGACGCAACAGGTTATAACAATACCTGACAGCATCGTGAACAGTGGTGAGATGACGCCAGATGGAAAGGAATTAACATAAACAACTAGAACAAGAAAACAACAACCAAAAAAATCCCTCAACAAACCAAATTAAAATTTATAAAAATGCCTTGACGGGCTGAATGTAGCATTGAGCCACCACAACATTTGCCAGGACATCAGAAGTTAGTTTATCTGCCCCCAAACCCGTACGACAAAATCGCCAGCACCAGCTGCTCATGCTGGGCATACAAGCACCGCTGATTACGGTACATCCGGAAGAGGCGTCTTCCATAAAAGTGTCATTCGCCTGTGATGGAAGATGGCGGAGCGTGAGTCGTGGTCCCTTTGTTCCTCATCATTCATTACCCGACTTCTCGCTTCACAATGACACTTTTGAGGGACACAGAGACATTTACGGCATGAAGGTGAGACTGATGCACGTGTAAATAGGTCACGCACTGATTCGCAGCGTGGTAAACACCGCCTCAGCCGTCTCTAAAAAGTGCCGTGTTGATTTTATTCTTCACTTTCCGGAGCATTCCTGAAATGTCGAACAAGAGTGAAAAATAACACGGAAGGGAATATGAACCGTTTCTGTCACACCCAACGGACCGGTCGTGGCTCCGCCTTCACGTCATATTATGCGAGACCTCTTTTACCCCCCCCCCCACCCCACCCCCACACAAAGGGAACAAACAAGCGACTTTATTAATCTGAATGCGCGTGCTGAAGTCTCAACTCAGTGCAGTCGTGTCAGTTCACCGTGAATCGGCTCAAAGCGCCGCGAACTGAATCACACGTATTCTCTCACACACTGGACATAAACACATTGCAATCACGTGGTGCGAAGGGTCAGCTCAGCTATTTAACTTTCGGAATTTAGAATTGCATTTATTTTTCAAATTTGGTGGGCTGAACTTTTCCAAAGCAGAGGGGGAAGAAGCCGGAGTACCCGGAGAGAACCCCCGACGATCGGCCCGAATGAACGGTGCCGCCACGTACGAGAAGGAAAAGTGCATTTTTCAGTTGCATTTATACATATGATACTTTTCTGAATTTTAGGAGGTACATTTATACATATGATACTT
The DNA here is from genome assembly GCA_018292915.2 of Batillaria attramentaria. Classification (NCBI taxonomy): domain Eukaryota; kingdom Metazoa; phylum Mollusca; class Gastropoda; family Batillariidae; genus Batillaria; species Batillaria attramentaria. The sequence goes on along the minus strand of JACVVK020000114.1, from coordinate 256,682 downwards.
TTCTGAATGTTACGAGGTAACTGATCTCGACGGCGGGCTGGTCATGTTCACCGCGGAGTGAAAACTGGCAATAGGCCTACAATGTCAAATCAAGTCAGTTACTTCCCGTTGTAAAATTAAGTTTGTTCGTTTGTTTGTTCGTTCGCCGGGTCTCTCTCTCTCTCTCTCTCTCTCTCTCTCACACACACACACACACACACACACACAGTTATTATCATTTGATCGCTGACGAAGTTCACTCAAGTTACACGTGACCGGCAGGGAAAAACAGCAATACTGAGAGTCCTGGACAGTGAATAATGGGTGGACACACCGGTCGGTAAAGGTTCGTAACAGGTTCACTTCACTTTACCGGATATCGCAGATTGCGTGCCAGTCTATTGCATTCCCCCCTGGGGTGAGCACCAAATGGTCAGCGCTGACCAGACAAGACGTGAACTCTGCCACCGGAAGTGCGTCAGGCATTACCCAGCAATGCTCAGGGCGGGAAAGCATGGACACGGATCTGCCATTTGTAAAGTGATTCTTCGTGACACCTCCAGCAGATCAGTAATCCGGAATAAACTTCTTCTGCCATACCACTCCACTTCATTCATTTTAGCCTGCATTTTCTGCTTTCTGCGAGACCAACATTAGTTAGCAACTGAGCGTGTCCTCGACCCGTCAGTGATAGTTGTCACTGATCATAACGGCCAATATCAGTTCCGACTGAACTGAACCGAGGCGACTCACGCACAGCCCGTCAGTGGCCGCCTACTTGAGTGCTAGATCATTACGACCGTGAACGGACAGTGACAGTACGTGCCGGTTTTCCAACGACTCGGAGGCTTTTGAAATAATTTTCTCAGTTCGTATGTTTGTTTGTTTGTTTCGGTTTTCAGTCCCAGCCGGGGAATCAGGTTTCCACCGGCCGGATGTAAGAGTTGAAGCAAACTTCTCTCTCGCATGTTTAACATGAAGATTTATGCCAGGGAAGGCGGAGTCCGTGTTTTGTGGGGGCCAAGGTAAAACAGCAATACGTAATCAGCCATGCTGCGACTGAGACTCGACAAAAAATAGGACTTTACGTAATTTGGAATCCGATTCCAATTATTTCCAGTTAGAAGGAAGTCATACGGATGTGGGCCCGTCCAAAAGTCATAACTAATGAAGAGTTATGTTTGTTTATCTCGGATTTTCCTGACACTAGTGACAGATTCTTGATATGTGACGAGTAAAACTTCCTCCGGATTATAATTAATTACGACCTATTGTGGAAGCCGAGGTCACATCGCCGGGTTTGTCCATCTTTACATCTAGTTCGCGTTTCGTTTTCTTCAAGTTCAAAGAACGAAAAAGAAAGCCTGACGCAAAAAGCGGGTTAATTACTGCAGATTAGGGGAACAAAAAGAAAATGCGTAGTGTTGAGTGAATAAAATGTTTTGAAGGATTCTCCGGTACAGGAAAAGGGCTCATCGAGTGGAATAATTTTCATAACCTGTATTATCCTGGCCAGATAAATAGTATCACTGTTCTGCATTTGAAACTTGACTTTCGTTCTCGTCTACTTCTTAGCTTTTGTAATATTAATTTCTCGTCGAAGTTTTAGTGTTTTCAGCCTGTTTTAGCGCTTAGCCGGAGCATTTATCAGATCATGAATGTGCGCTTTACAATTAGTAGTAGTAGTAGTATTTCGGCTGCTAGTAATATTTTAGTCTGATACAGGATTCGCGAACGGTCCCGATACCCCATTGTATACGTTCATGACTGAGGTGGGTGGGGGATGTGTTGGAATGTGTGTTTTTGTTAGTTTTTGTTGTTTGTTTCTTTTTTGTTGTTGTTTTTGTTTTTGGGGGGATGTTTGTTTTTTTGTTTTTATTGGCTCCCTTGTGTAACAATGGGAGTCTATGTATTAACCCTCCGTCGTCTGTCTGTCTGTCTGTCTGTGTGTCCAGAAAACTTTAACGTTGTCATTTTCTCAGAATCTACAAACAGCAGAGGCACCAAACTTGGCATGCTGATAGACAACCGCAAGACCTTTCAAAACATATCATTTTGAATGACCTTGACTCAAGGTCAAGGTGACTAAAGCTATCTGTTTGAAAATTTTACATTGGCATTTTCTCATAATCTACAAATACCAGAGGTTTTAAACTTTGTATGGTGATAGACATCCATAAGAACTTTACAGATATACATGTGTTCAGTGGCCTTGTGTCAAGGTCAAGGCCGTACAAGCTATTTTTGTGAAACCTTAACATTGGCATTTTCTCAGAAACAACAAACAGCAGAGGTGCCAAACCTGGCGTGTTGATAGACAGTGATAAGACCTATGCACACATATCATCTTAAATGACCTTGACTCAAGGTCAAGGTCATTAAAACAGTCTGTTCGGAAATTTTATATTTGCATTTTCTCAGAATCTAGAAGGATCAGAAGCCTCAAACGATGTGTAATGATTGTCATTGGCAGCACCTTTACAGACATACCTGTGTTCAGTGACTTTTAGTCAAGGTCAAGGCCATGCAAGCCTTTTTTTTTTTGTTGAAACTTTAACCTTGGCATTTTGTCCAAAACAACAAACAGTAGAGGCACCAAACGAGGCATGATAATAGACAGCAATGAGACCTACCTTTCTGAATGACCTTGACTGAAGGTCAAGGTCATTAAAGCTGTCTGTTATGAATTTTAACATTACCGTTTTCGGAGGAACTACAAGTACTAGAGGCATCGAACTTGGCATGATCATAGACATTGATGAGATCTCATTTGAATGACCTTGACCAAAGTCAAAGCCATACAAACTGTTTCGGGGAAAATTGTAATATTGCCAAGGACTCGGAGCGCCAGACACACTTTACTTGGCATGATAATGGATAGTGATAAGAGCTTTACAAACATACTCTTGTGAATGACCTTGACCTGTGTCACAAGGGAGCCGTGGAGGCTTCTGCCTCTCTAGTTTTTATTTGTTTTGGTTTTGTTGTTGGTGGTGGTGGTGGTGTTTTTGGGAGGGAAGGGAGGGTTCCGGGTCAGATATTCCTGTCGAATAGATGGATCAACACGTTCCGTCGAACAATTTTATTGGCCGTTTTCAGTGATTAGTCTGTTTTTCTAAAATGCACCTTGTTTTGCTAAAACATGTAACAATTAATCCTGACTTGTAACTTGACGATAGTGAATTCGGTCAGCAGCCGGTCTCAAGTTGTGCGCCCGGTAGACGTTGTGTGAAAAAAACAAAATAACTTGACAAAAACAAAACAATACTGAGGCTCTATCAATCTTTTAATTTGTCTCCGTCATTGCTCTTTGTTTTTGCGCGCCAAACACACCCGGAACTGATCTCAGGCGAGGCCAATGCCAACCTAACCTGTCTAATTTTATCGCTATTGTAGATGGCATACCGCTGTCACGACTACTTCACAATCTATTTTGAAATGTTTTGTCCACACTAATGGAGGCAAGCCCCCAAGGGCGAACCCAAGGGCGAACCCATTTTTGGAAGTCAAGTGGTGGCAATTTACTATACACGACACGAACAATAAAGGAAGGTCTCGGCTTGTGCTTGGCCGTGTTACCGGAAGGTCCCGGCCGTCCCACAACCGGAAGTCGGCGTGAGTTGATAGAGCGCGGTCACGAACGACCCATAATATTCTCGCTCTCGCAGAGTCTGTGTTCCCCATTCGTAGCTTCTGTAGACACATGGTGGACAGACGGGCTCTGGGGATAGAGAATGGTCCGAGCTGGAAGTACGCATGTCGAGGGCTGCGTGACCTGAATGACGGTATCTTAGTTGTAAACACTAAAACAAAGCGGGGCAGTGCCTGTAGAAACGAAATCCAGTCGTTTGGTTTCTATAACGGCGAGTGAGGTCCGGGATGGATGCAAATTAGTTCAGTGCCGGCTTTTTCTAGCTTTTTCTATCTCTCAGTCTCAGTAGGCTCTCTCGCTCCATACACACAGACTTATATAAGTAAATTGCTCTAATGGCGGCCTTACGGCTACCACACCCCGCAGTTAATCACTATTCATTCTTTGTGAGGATGAACAAGAAGCGTTTGTAATTCAACTTCAAGTAATTGTTGGTGACCCTATGTGAGTGTTTGTGGCGGTTTGCGAAATGGCCGATGGTGGTTGCTCTTTATATTTGTGTGTTCTTTTCTGGTTTGCTTAATGGCAGGTTTAGACGACACTTACCGGCGTTATCGGACAAGTTTCACCTGCGGCGTAAAAACAAAGAAGAGTTTTTTCCCGTGCTCTCGGTGCGTTTATCTGATTTCTCAGGTTTGTGTTTCCAGTATCTACAGTTCAACATGTGGGTCTATATCTTGAAGACAACCTTGCCAACAGGACCCAGACAGTCCTTAAAGTGACAAAGGTCGCTGGCAGATGCTGAGTTGGCGCTGAAACCACACCAATCACTACAGTCACTCGGCAATCAAGCCGATAGCTCTACACTGAATCTGGCTGCGGGACAATGATCGGTCAGTTGTGCGCGCACACACACACACACACACACACACACAGAGGAGAAAAAAAAAAGCAGGAGAGATCTATCGTTTTGCTGAGGTCAGGCTCGGCGCGTTCAGACGTGAGCTATTAAATCGTAGACCATGGCAGGGTGCTTGCACACTCATCGCACTAACAAATTCATCAGTATTGCGCAAACAAACCGCGGGCGGCAGCTGTTACCATTCCGGCCAAGGCCTCTGACAGAGATCAGAGATTCGTCAAGAGGCGCCCACGCCATGACTGTGACCAGTGCTGCCGACTCTGTAACAACTCAGTGGCGGCAAAAGAGTTCACTAAGGACAGTTTTAGTCTTGGTTTCCTGCACCTGCGACTGACCGGATATGTCCATGATTTTAGCCGCCATATTCATTATATTGAGTTTACGAAACTGACGTTGTCAGTCGTTGTGTACATCAAGATCTGTTCCAGGAATTGCAAAAATGAAATATTAGTTTAGCAGCCTACTGGCCTACACTCCATCCAGTTGGGGTGTTACCCGTTTCAAGTTACAGCTGAAAAAACTCGGTGTTACTCACGTTTGACTTGAAAATGAAAAACAACAACAAGCATACAGACTGACATCGGTGCTCTTTGTCCAGAGGAGCTCGGTTTTTCGTCCCGAAACAAAGGGGCCGTTTATCACAGACGGAGGTGGGTGTTTTGACTGAGGCTGGACATCAAAATGTCCGGACTCGGACATAGTGAGGGTGATTTCAATGACTCGATCGGGGGGTTTGTGTGGGGAGGGGGGGGGGGGGTTGGAGCCTGTACTGACAAAGTTTTTGCAGTCGGAGCTCGAACCCTCAGCAGGCTCTCAGGAAGACCCGGCCTTCAGCCAGTTCAACCGGGCAGCCGGGGTGGTCGAATGGTAGAGCGTTGTACTTCTAATGCTCGGGTCGTGAGTTCGATTCCGGCTGGGGCCAAATATTTGTGCTGGCTTTTTCATCGTTGCCCCGTCTTTGATATCACCCTATGTGGTGGAAAAGGACGTTAAACCAAACACCCACCCACCCACTCAGCCAGTTCAACCATTGATGTACCCCACTCCTCTGTTTATGAGCCAGTCAACAAACAACACGAAATTAGCAAAAGAACAACACAAAAATAATTCAGCTAAAAGTTGAGTTGCTCTCTCTGCACGGAACACTAAACCCGATTAGTAATCTGAAAAAAGAACATTGATTTTCTTTTGTCAGTAAATCTTGGACGCCGGTCAGTGTGGATGTATTTACTGCCAGCCAGACGCCCAGTACCTTGGGAGACCAAGTCGTGAATGAAGACGGTGAGATACAGCTGCACGCAAATGGAGTTATGCGTGATGCTTTGTCTCAATCCACCTCCAATACTAAATTTACGACATCACTGGGTAGGTTGCAGGAAATGTCAAGCGCACTTCTACACAGCCTTAATAGTTTAGGATCGACACGAACGGCTCTGTCTTTTTGCTCTACTTTCCTAACTTTTGTTTTGTGATGTTTTGTAGGTCACAGGTTCTACTGGAAATAAAAATAAGACAACAGCAACAACACTAACACACTGAATGGAATCATCGTCACTGAAGAAGCACTCATATGATAATAATAATAATGACGACGATTTTTATGACTCCCATCCTTTGGGAAGCTCTACGCGCCTCCCAAACGGCCAAACCGGCGGGTGGGGAGGTGGGGCCGGGGGTGGGGGGTGGCGGCTTAAGAGCCGCGCAAGCAACAGAGGCCATTTTGCAGCTAGGCAGGGGTAGTAGAGCCGCCCAAGCATCAGAGAATATCTTGCGGCAAAAAAGGAACGGAGGGGGGGGGGGGGGGGGGAGGGTGTAAATACTACTACTACCAGATAAATAACCAGTTTCACAATCAAACACGAATCACTCTCAGCACACAGACACAGTTATATTGTGAGACACGTAAATAAAATAAATATACGGTAAGGACAGGCGCAGTGTTCTGCTAGCCTATTGTGGTTCAGTGCTGAAACACGGTTTCCAAAGCAGATTTGAAGGTGACCATGAACTGCGAGTGCCTGATCTCAGAAGGAAGCGAGTTCCAGATCACAGGGCCAAGAGGTCAGTGCAACAGCCGGAACGGCCGTCACCTCTGGTTTTCAATATATTTGCATATGACACTGGAATTCTCAAGAGGCGAGTGTCACCGCCAGAGCGCCACAAAGAACTTGACGACTGAGAGGGTGTGTCAGTTGAGGTGGAGAAGTACGAGAAGATAGGCAGGAGCAGAGGTGGTGACTGCGGCTTTGAAACACAGGCAAGCTACAGCCTTCACAAAAAGTTAAGGACCACTTGCAAATATCATTCAACTTTTGTCGTGGTGGCATGCTGGTGTAGTGCTGAACATCGCTGAAACGGCGGCTTATGTAGGCAAACAAATGAGCACAGTTCATAACAAGGGATGCATTCTTTGACCTGCATCTCATTTTTGCCGTGCAAAAAGCCCCAGGTATCGCTCACTGAACACTGAAACTCGGTCTAGTTTTGCCGAAATTGCAGATTTTCAAACGCGCCAAGCATGCTGTGTGACGCGCACGTGCCATCCACACAGTGGTCGCCATGTTCTCTAATTACCCCTTAACCTTGCTACCGAATTTTACGGGAAAAATCTTATTCGTTTATTTTTTTCTGATTTATTGAAACTGTCACCCATTATGTTGACTGGTCCTTAACTTTTTGTGAAGACTGTATTTTGCAGCTAATCCCAGCACGGTTTGCACTGGCAACCAGTCCGTGAAGCTGCCTCAGAAGAGACCCGGCGGGGTGATAGGCTGGTGCCATGGGGCTCTGACACTGAATCATTTGAAAAGGTACATGTGTGTGTGTGTGCGTTCGCAAGCCGATGTTTCAGAATTACCTTCCTGGAGAAGAACGCACAGTACGTGTACCATTTAACAAGGAAACTGATGCCGAGTGGAGGAAAGTTCGGCCTGGCAGTTGAAGTGTGTACAGACGGACAGACAGATACTGTGAGAGACACTGACACAGAACTTGATGTGGCCGGGACAGACTTAATAATTACAGGCCAATGCTAACTTCATGAGTCTCCTTTTAGCAATGACTTCCACCCAGAGGTGAACACAGCTCACCAGTTTCTAAACCGGTCTGTTTCAAAGCTCTTTGGCAATTTAATTAACCAGTTAAACTACAAGCAAACAAACCAAAATAAATGAAACAATACCGGCAACAACACACACACACACACACACACACACCACGACCAGAAAAAGCCTGCCGATTTAGTGCTACAGGCATGGACATGCCACACATGGCGTCTGCGATCATGTCTCCACAATCTCCCGTGTGATCACACATCTCTCCCACACTGTAATGGAGCCGACACTACGTGAACATGAATACAAGCATTAAACACCAGCCAATTAGAAATGATCCGCCTGCGTGGTGTGTTGATTTGTAAACGCGACAGCGCCGGGATCTGATTCGGCTTAAACGTCCCTCTAGTTGTATTTTCTCCGAAAGAGGTTGGAGGCCTCCCCTTCCTAGTTGTTTTGGTAGCGGATCGTTTGGAATCACCACGTAATTCGCATCACATTGCTTTCAAAAGTCACCTAGATTCCCTCCGCCGTGAGGAAGAGTATAGTAGCTCTCGGGTCAACTGCAAAACGACCGAAGATAATTTGTTTTCGACAGTGCAGTGTCGTCAAAACATCTTAACTTGGATCCTAATTGACTCCGGGGGGGAAAAATGCTGGAAGGAGTTCACTAGATGGTTTTAAAAGTGTCTCGGTAGAGACTCAAGAGGGAATAGCAAAAGGAAAGGGAGGGAATCACATTAAGGAGAGAGGCAGGAGCAGATTTATTCTCCGTCGAGAGGAGAATTTCACCTCGTTTGGCGCAAATGCGGCGTCGACCACAACCCTCTCGGTGGCATTATCAAATTTCAGTCCGGAACCAGCTTTTTGACAAACAGATTAGTCCAGTTCAGGCGTACGTGCTCTTTCACATGGAGAGCCGGTGTCTTGCACAAAAAAAAAAATCAATGCACGTTACAATAAACAAGAAAAAAATGTTGAAACTGAACATTTCTGAGGCATCACGACAGTCAAGTGAATCACTGTATTGGGTTCGGTGTCATAAAGTTGTTAGATCCCCATAGTCCTTGGACCTCCCTTCCCCCGGACCATTATTTTAATATTACTGGTCCCCCTCCATTGTTATTGGACTACACCTGCGCTTAGACCTTTTTTTTCATCACTTCTGGCGTCTTAGACCGTACTGGGGTTGTGTACGACTCGTTTTTGAGCTCTGACACACAACCAGCCAAAAACCTTGTCACCGAACCGTTGTTCACCAAGTGAAATCGAAACATCTTCAAAGGGACATACCTCTGGTCTGCTGTGAAAACCATTTTTGGTACTTATTAAAATGAGTCACGACTATAGTTTGTATGTTCTAGTGTAATAAAGTTACGCCGTAATCATTATGTATCGTGCACAAGTTACGGAAAAGTCAACAAAGCTATAAATAATCCCAGTATCGGAGATCCAGAGTATTCGACTATGTTACGAGCGTGGCTGTGCTTTTGTTTGTATTGTGTTTGTGTGCTGTAGGATAACAGCTGTACTGTTTTCTTGTAGTTTTAGTGAGACGGAGAAGTTGCTACGTTTAGTTTATATTCTATTTCAGTAATGTAAATCTGTTTCCCGTGATCCAGAAGTTTCTTTTGTTATCACGAGTATTCGAGAAGTGGTGACCTTGTTTTGACTGTAGCTATTCCGCCTCGGGCGAAAGGTATGCAGTTAGGGCCTAGAGCTGAGTCGCTCGGAAATCTCGTGCAAATCGCATTGTTCTGAATTGTTTTCGATTGGAGGGTGTTATGTAACGCGCCTAGGTTCGGCGGGCAGGTACTTGATTATTCTGGATTCGTCTTTAGTTTTAAAATAGCAATAAGGTGATTCACGCTTTGATTTTTGATTGGTTCTGTTATAAGAGTGGTCCAGAATGTACTAGAATGCCGTTACTGTATATAAGGACCGGAGATGTTTGCGTGTGGGTGTGCACGAGAGAAGCTTGTATTTGCGAAGCTTGAAAGTGCAGTGTAACACCAGAGAAGTGCTGTAATAAACTCCACTCGGTTATAACCTTTCTACGCGCTCACGTGTTTTCTGTGAGTGAAGAGAGACACCGTGCGGTCCACAAGAACTCGCTACGTGAGGATTTGTACGCCTGTGTGTCATCGCTTAACTTCGATAAGACGACGGGCTCCCCAACACATCTCCACACGTAACAGACTAACAGGAGAGTTCAACAATCATAGAGAGGGTCCAATAATTATACCGTCCGATTATAATTGTAGGACCCCGCGGTCCATTAACTTTACAGTTATTGGACCGGGGGGGGGGGGGGGGTCTATTACTTGAGGGGTCCACTAACTATACCACTCCGGCATCTGCATCTGTTACGGCGGCCTTACTCCAAAACATCAGTTACATAAATTAGACTTGGGAAGGGACAAGTAACTTAGACTCACAGACTGGAGCAACAGACAGTCGCAGTTTTAACTTCCCAATTTCAGTCAAGTAGGAGTGTTCTGCTCTAGCATTATCTCATCTCAGTTAATCAGCGAAAAAATCGGTCGCCTTTGTCTGCGTCACTGGCCTTCTGTATCAATGTTGCTGTTTGCGGCAAACTTTGGATTAAAGGGGACGTAACTCCCTTTGTCGACCCGAGGCTCCTCTCCGATATGTGTTTGTTGTTGTTGTTGTTCTTGTGCTGTTAATTTGTTTTTACCGACGAGTCAGAAGGGAATATTCCGCCTATTGCAGACTCGGACAATGAAGTTGTATTCTATTGTACTATATTACGGATAGGTTAGTGAGTTTGTTCTTGTTGGTGTGGTACCCGTTGTTGGTGATTCTTTGTTTTTGCAATTTGCGTAAAGTGCACTAAACGACAGTTGTACCGATCCAGTTGCCGGTCACAAATGGCACGTTCATGTGTTATTCAAACACAGGCTGACACGAAGACACCGTGAAGCGACAGACAATAAGCTGGCTACAGATATCGGAGCGGTTAATACGCTGTTCATTGGGTCTTTGGGCGTGCATAATCACACGGAGATGCCCCACTTTGTCCTTGCCAACATTCTCCAACATCGTCTCCGTCTTCCCTCGCAGAAATCCAGCTTTACATGACTGGCACCAACAGATTAAGTGGTTTCTGGTGACGATACAGCGTGACTTCTTGGGTCCAGCAACTGAACGACGGGGCACCAGGAGTGGAGCAGCGACAGTCGTCGAGTGTGCTCAGAAAGGGAAAGAAGTTAGTCCACAACCAGATTCAGATTCAGACCGACAGTCAACGTTCGAATAACTTGACGACGAAGGTTCAGTTTACGGGCAGCTGGATTATCGGAATGGCAGTGGCGTGACAAAGTGAGCTGACTAATGGCGCACATTTGTATCGCGGTTTTTGCCTCGCGCGATTTACACTTTGTGACGGGAAAGTAAAGTGTGCACTGTGTGACCCTCCCTTCACTATGATTTGTTGTGACAGGCATCGTTCCCCTGCCCTCATCCCCCCCCCCCCCCTCGGCCCATCTGTCGCCCCTCAGGCTCCCAGCCTTCTCTGTCTTCCCAGTTCGACTGAATAACCTGTAGCACTGAATGGTAAGCTTTGAATTAATTAGTTAGTTAGTTAGGGCTTAACGCCGCGCAAGCAACGGTAAGCTTTGAAACTAAACTGCCGAAGTACCCTGAATTTACGATGCGGGTGCAGTATGGGGCGTTTAATAGCAGTCTAAGGCTTGGTGTCGATTAGCATGGCCGGCACATCGATGGAGTAATTACACAAGTTGTGCGCATGTATCAGCAAGAACTAAAACTAGGATCCAATGAATTGAAAGTGTAACCATCTCTTTTGTTACCCTGTGTCTAAATCTTTATCAATATATCAATCGCGGCTCATATTCTGCGAAGACGTGACGCCTCGGCATACACAAATGGCCTTATTTCTGAAACCGGAAATGCATCCGGGTATCTAAGGCTAAAATGCTGTAATCAGGACAACACAAGACTGAAATAAAATGAGGTTGATCTGGAGAACTCTAGTGCTCGAGAACAGAATTCAAGCAAAGATTCTGGTTTCACTGCACTGCTGTGACGACCTTAGCACTGATCTCGCCGATCCTTTTCACCTCCGTCACCGGCACAAAGGGATTGTTTAGGTACAACCGACCGCAAACCCAATGTAGGCAAACTAGAACAGACAGAGCCGCTAAACCCCTCAAAGCGTTTGTTTGCGTGAATGGCGGGAACAAATGAGTCGGTCCTGTTCTCTTCACGAAATTAATGATGTAAAATGTTAATCCCAGCGGTGAAATACAAACCGACAATGATGCCATTACGTGATGAAAAAGGCTTTCACAGAAATCTAACGCCCTACCCATATTACACGATAATTGTTTTCTCGTTCACCATTTTTTTTTTTTTTTTTTTTTTGTCTCCTGCTGAGAGACGAGGACTTCCTGAGGCGCGTCACCGCTGTCACGTGATCTCCAGCGAAAGACTGTGGACGTGACTCTGATTGGTCCGTAACTCCGGGTGGCGTGCGTCATCAGCCACTGTCTCCATGCCAAGGACACGTAGGTCTGGATGGTGGACACGGCATGTGTAATGGTATAATGGGACATTAGTGTTGTTTGAGGTGGGTGGTAAAAGCCGGTAAGTGCTCTCACTTGACGCCGGTTAACGTTATTACTGTCGTCTGTCATGTTTTATCAGACGCCGGCCACGCACACGCTGATTAGCTAAGACGGCACATAGAATATCTTTTGTGATGTTCTACCGCATCGCGTTCATTTTATACCTGTCACCGAGTGTGCTGAGCCGACAAGGACGAATTTTAAAATAAGCAACGTGCTTCAATCTTGGTTTGTATTTCATAAAGACGATTCAGACATTGGTGCATGTCAGTCTCTCTGAAGGAGCATAGCTGAGCTGGACTGGCAGTGTGCGGGTCGAGAATCGAAAGTCAAAACTTTATCAAAGTGCTGTGTTTTGTTGTTGTTGTTGTTGGTTTTTTTTGTGTGTGTTTGTTTGTCAAGGTTTTTTTTTTCCCTCTTGTTGTCCCGTCTCTGATATTATCGGTGAGGACGTTAAGGACGTTAAAACCCCAAAAACCAACCAACCACTCAACTGAGCAACCTCCGTCTCTCCCTATATCTCTCTCTCTCTCTCTGCAACACAAGTTTATCATTTTCAGGTCCCTCCCTTTGGAATACCTTTCCATCAGCCATTAAATCAACTCCTTCGCTTGCTTCATTTAAGGGCAGTGTCTGCAGTTTGTTATTCGATCAAGATTAAGCTTACACACAGATCTGTTGTTTTTTTGTACCTATCATGTGAGCAGCATAGGCTCAAATAGATTGCCTTGTGTGCGTGCGTCAGTGTGTGTGTGTGTGTGTGTGTGTGTGTGTGTGTGTGTGTGTGTTCATTGAGTTTTAAATGTGTAACTTGTTTCTATATATTTTTTTTGTATTCATGTAGCTTGTACATTTTCCTTCCTTTGGTCATATTTTTGTAGTTTAGCAACGGCAAGTTCGAACATGGTATTTCTGCCAAAACATTTACCGTTGGAAAATAAAAATTACTGTCACTGTCATTGTCGGTGCAAAACTTCTGATCCACGGATTCCTCACTGTCCCCAGTCGGAACGAGCGTTACTGAGGTCTTCTTAAGGGCCTGGAGCGCGGTATGCAGACGACAGCTGGGTTGTAGTTGTTGTCGCAGTAATGCTGATTAATGGCGGGAGCGTGTCTGAAAGTCTCTTCTTCGTTCTGTCCAACTGGCGCACGCTTTCCTTCCAACACTATCTGCTCGTCGTCACAACTCCAGTAATGCGTACTGCACTATCAAGATCAGTACTGCAGTCGCATTTACAGTCTCGGCGACTGATTCCAGTCAGTCAGTCTCTTCTGTCTTGTCGGCCTGATGAGTTCTACACGTACAAAACCAAAAGCACAATAAAGGCAAGAGTATGGACTAATCATTCTGAACAAGTTTGGTGTCCGCTAGCTGGGGCGGCCGAGAGCAAATTTCATAATACCTCAACTAACGTCTTCATTCACAAGACTTCGCGAGAATTGTGTGTGTGTGTGTGTGTGTGTGTGTGTGTGTGTGTGTGTGTGTGCGATCCTCACCTCAATCTCCAGGCCAGGCTACCCACTTTCCATCTGCCCTCGAACTCGGACGGAAAAAGCCATGAGGACCGTATTGAGCACGATAGACATGACAGTGATCATGACTCTTGTATTTTATTGCGATCAGTGAGGTTTCTCGTGCGATGATCAACGAGCAGGGAATAAGGAGTAGGACACTGCTAGAATGTCAGTCGCAGTGCTTAAAAAAAATAAATCTGCTTTCATTTCTGATTTCAAAATCGTCAAGGCAACGCAATATCCGTAAAATAAGTACTTTTTCTCCGCGTTACTCTGTGAGGTGTAACTATTCACTGGAATAGCGTGCGCCGGTCTGCATGTCTGAGCCACCCTGGCGACTAACGTTGTGGATTGGTGTTGTTCAGTGTAAACACTGTGCGCTGTGTATTGGTTTTGAAACAAGACTGCGCTGGGCGCACCGCGGCAGTAACTTGACGCACTGACAAATACTGACCCGCGTGCGTGAAAAACGCACATACTGCAAAAACTACGCCATTGCCAGCTGCTGTTGACCCCTACGTCATAGTGGTTCCCATCTGTCAGTGCTTTCGCACCAACATTATCACAGTAACGTTCTAATAATCTACAGACAGTATCGACGATCACCCCTACGGCAGAAGAACCTTTATCAAACGCAGCACGAAGGCTCTATAGTAAATCGATCTCAGTTGATCGCGTTGTAGCTGCGCCGTACAGACTCTAGCGGAAAAGCGCAATTTTTGCAATTATTGCCTTCCCCAAATAATTTATCCGTAGTGGTGCAAAAGTGCTATCGATTCACATTTGTTTTTCCTTCCTCTTATGCTGCGGGGGAAAAAATCGGTACAACTGTCGCGTCGTTTCATCAAGGATGGTCGGTAGCAACAATGTGTTGAGAGACCCTCCCCCCCCCCCCCCCCCGTCCCTCCCCTCAATCGTTTCATTTCGTCGAATACTATACATTACATATAGACTCGGACTGTTTACTCATAATATTATGGTCCTCTGGGGTTTGTTGAGCAGTACACATTAAATCGTGAAACTTTGAAAAGTTTGATCCCTCAGTGACTAATAGTTTCTAGCCCAGCTAAGATTTCTCATACCTTCGCCGTACGCCGTGGGTAAAAAAAAATACCCACACCTTCATTCGAAGTTAAACAACTCTGTCAATTTTCAATGCACATCCACGAAATTTCATGACTTTGCCCAGCAAAAATTGTGTTGATTTGTTGGTAAACAAGATAGTTATTCGAAAACAAACAACGTTGTATATTTTCATGTCTTTAATTGTAACTCCGTATGATTGTATCACATCTTCACACCAAAGATCGCCATACTTTCTAACTTTCTAAGTTCAAGTAATGAAGGTTGGCGCCATTCACATGTTGCTGTTTGTTGTTGTCTAACGTATGCGCTATGTGAGGTATTGATGACGGTCCTACAGGACAGAGGGACAACTGTCCTCATTATCACGACACTACACTCAGACCGAGCACAAGCTCCCCTCATCCAGAATGTCACGCCGAAACGGTCGTTAATGGTCTAAGTCTCAGACAAAACTTGAGGCCAGAAACGAGCAGTTATTAGATCGACACCCTTAAAAACAACAGAAACACCACCACCACCACTTCGTAGAATAATTGCATGTTCAGGTCGTGCCAGGGAGACATTTCCAGTGATAAACTGGCCTCAAAACATATTTGCAGAGATTCTTGTGCGAGTCGGAGGACCGGATCAACCGCTCGTATTGCTCGCCATCTGATCGCCCAACAGCTCTAACACACTGACGTTACTATTGCCGGTTACAGACACTGCCTGACGTTGATGTTCTGTGAGAACTCCATAATGTTCTCCTTCTTCACATCACATTGTTTTCGCCCCTAAAGGCTGCAGAGTCAGTTCTGAGACAACTACTAAAGCCAGTAAAGGCGAAAATGTGTGCTATAAGTTGAGTTCGGCCGTTCCGACCCAGGCATGCATTCTGTCTTGACCTGCATGGAACCCGATATTGATACACGTATAGAGCAAGTCTCCTCAGTTCTCCTCCAAGCCCCGGTAACAATCAGCGTGCACATTTGTCGCTAAGCAACACTTGTCGTCGCCTTATCCTACCGCATTGTGCTCAACACCGCCGTCGGGCAACAAGGTTTGTATTTCAGTCTAACACGGGTTGAATCAAAATGGACGGGCGTTTTTCCGGTGCTGTGCTGCTCAAAATCATAGCACCCTCATTGAGCGGATTTCCACACCACGATAGCACCGCGTGTTTCCAAACTCAAAACACCATAGCACCTGGTGAAAAACTGAAAACAAGAAAGGGAAAAAAAAAAAAAAAAACAAACCGGCCCCCGTAGTGTAGTGGTTACCACTTCGGACTATGGACCGGGAGACCCGGGTTCGAGTCCCAGCCGAGGCAAGCGGGATTTTTCCTACCTAGGTCGGCTCCTACCCAGAGCGGGTGTGCTATGGGCCCAATGGAGAGGCTGTTGCCACACAGCCGAGATTCACCCACTTCACGGGTGCGACTTTGGGGGTGCTTCCCTTGGTATGACCTGTCTTACACACCGGTGACGCGGCTATCCCAATTCTGACCGGCTTGCGGCGTTGAGCGCTAGCGTTGCTTGGCCGCACGCGACTTCTCTCAGAAAATCATCTGCGCTGTACACGTGAAAGCTTGCCTCGACCTGAGGTTGGCCTGTCTTGTCGCAGAAGGTCTCTGTTCAACTCGTAAGTGGTTTTTGTGGTGCTACTTGCGCGTACACTCACGTTGGAAACAATTTTGTCTCGTTTTCTGAAGAAAATTCACTTTCATTCGCGATAATATAAAATTACAGAAAGAAAAGTCAAGTTTATGAAAACGCCCTAGTTTTATAATATGTCTTGCGGCCATACCTAGAAAATTATTGCAATTTGTGGCTTACATCGCGCGCAGTTCGAGAAAGAAAATTGGTAGTGAACATTTTGTGGTTATGAACCGGCACTCGCCCCGGCTAAGAACCAGCCTCTATTTGGTTTGTGCGTGGCTAAGAACCGACCAGCTTCTCCTTTCTTTTTTCCTATGCGAATATTATGATTTAGGGGTTTTTAGGTGTCCCATTTCAGATGGAACTGTCAGGGAACGTAGTGGATAATAACCTACCAGTGTTATTTTCAAAAAATATTTCCCTACCCTTCCAATTTCAACCCCCTCCCCCCTTCCTCCTTTTTTCCACTACCATATCTCCTCGCTTCACAATTAAGATAAAAGAAACAAAGACACAACCATATTTACCGAACTACTTATTTTCTTTCCACAGAAATGACCACACCACAGACATCATCCTCATCTATCAATATCAATTATCCTTCACTCTTCTAATCATCATCACCTTAAAATATTTCAACCTACACAACACCGGAACACACCCCAGCTTACACCGCAACACACACCACAGCTCACACTACAGACACAAACACAGAACAGTCAAAAAACACCATAACACACACCATGACACACACCACAGATACAAACACAGAACACACAACACAAACCCGGCACGACACAATACACAATCACTTCAGAGGAATTGGAAATCATTCACAGAGAATTCGACAAACCCATTGACACATACACAAGAGACACTGACACAGCACTGCAACACTTCTACATTGCACACCAACTAAACCAACTCATCACTGACATCCACTCACACAACAATACCACCAACAACATACTTCCAGCGACACACATAATTATGCACCACATCTCACACTTCCAGGCGCAACACACTTCTTTATGCAAAACATACTTACAGACCTCAACCTTAGAATCAAAAGTGCACTCATTCACCGCATAATGGACCTTCAATCATACCACAACAATCAAGTCTACTCCCTCCGGAACACAACAACACTTACAGACAACATAATGAACATAATGGACAGATTGAAACACATGATCACACGTACAGGAACAGACACCAAACATGACAATACTTGACGCATGCACTAACAACACACCTCTACCACCACGCTTACGCATGCCCACACCTACACATACACCTGCATCCAAACCTAAACCTGTGCACACACACAAACCACATCTACATCTGCACCACACCCATCCACACTTACACTACCCTCACACTCATCTACATCTGCCCCACTCTCAACCAATCCACCACCCTCATCCACACACACACCTGAACCACCCTCATCTGGACCCCTACCTGAAGCACCCTCATCAAGCAAACCTGCACGTACATCAACATCTTCCGCATCCGCATCTAAACCACCCTCATCTACATATTCGCACACACCATTCACATCCACATCCACATCTGCACCCACATCATCCTCATCACACCCCAAATACCCTGCTCTAAAACCACGACACCCATACACCAACATCCACATACGCCACACCAAACAGAACACACAGACCACTCTTACCTTCACCACACTGCAGAAACCACTTCCAAACCCAGCCACACACTGACCCATACAGATGCCCACGCACACCACTTCTACAGACACCTAACAAACCAACACACACTCACACTGATAAACACTAACCAACACACACGCGCACTGATACACACCACAAATCATACATTTGAAGCCATAACTCCAAATCATCTTTCATACTCATTTTCATTCTCATCTCCATCTTCATATGAAATACAGTAAAAAATAAAAATTAAAAAAAAATTCATCGCACCACTGTAAGTGTTCCTCCTCTCACTTTTTGGTTGGTTTGTTGGTTATAATACTTTTATTATTCCTTTCCATTAAAAAAATCTCTGGATGGGGTTACTGGGTAAAGGTGATGTCTTCTTTCCATAAACAAAACAAATCCAAACCCAATAATTATATGAGTACATGTTTTCCACAGTTTCCCTGGCATTCACATGAGAAACAGTCACCTAACCGCATGGGATCTTATGATAGATTAAGACTTCTAGGTCTATTCACTGGCGCTAGTGATGTATAGCTCAGATAGTGCGGAATGACCTTGAAATTGTCTAGCTAACTGCTGCGTTGGTATTTCCTGTTGTCACCGTGTCAGTATGCAAACGTGTAACTGTTAAAAATACCGCAGACACCCTCGTTGTTCGCAACTTTTCTTCAGCCAGAAATGTGGAGTATTGGCCGGTTCATATCCAAGGAGGCAGCTGGTTCATAGCCAGCATCAAACCAGACGGTTGGCCGGTTCTTAGCCGAGGATTTCGCACTGCTCTGATATTTTTTTTAAATTGCGAAAACACTAAAGCATTCTACGTCACAAAATTTGGGATGCAAGTCACAAAGATATCACGGATACGTGTCTGTTTTGAAACTACTGGAATTAACGTAGTATTTTTTGTCAGCTTCGTGTTAAACTGCAAAATAGCTCTCGAGTCTCATTGCAGTCGAACAAATATGACTCGTGTCCTTACATGAATAACATTTTCGATGTAAAATCGCTTTGGGTGGGAAGATGAAAGTCTAACTGATATGTGCATATAACAATATGATCAAATTCATTTCAGTTTTTAGCTTTCCTGGCAGCATTCTTGTACGTCACCGCATGCGTCACGCGCTTTTCCGGCCTAAAACAGTCACTGCGACCGACAGCCGGTCGAAATCGCGGCTTAGCCGCGTCACCGGTGTGTCTTATGATGTGGATGATTACACGGCCGGCACCGCAGGTGCCGTAGTTCCCGGGCCTGGTTAATGCCGGGATATTTATGACAGGAAGCGTGGAATGCGGCCCTGTCCCGCAGTCTCAAACCACACGGACCTCCATAGCATCATCTTACCATCATCCTCATCTCCATCATCATGCATAATTAAAAAAAAAAAAATGCCCCAGCTTCCGAGCCCTCCGTGGATTCCACCCATTACCTGGGAGGAACACCACTGGAACTGGCAAAAGAGTTGGGGCAGCAAAAAAACAACAACAACAACAACAACAAAAACCGATTGAAAGGGGACGTTTACCAAACCAGAAACCGACTTGTATTAATACGTCACTACAGTCTCAATGTGTGAATATACTCACTTTAAAAAAAAAAAAAACGGCATTAGATGAGAGCAGTTGTCGTTGAAACGTTTGAAGCGGCATAGCTATGGGAAAAGGTCGTCCATTTTGATTACCCCCCCCCCCCCCCCCCCTTGGTGGAAAAGCAACTTCAAACTTCGGAGAATAAGAAGCCCTGGCAGCCACGATAACCTTGACTGTCAAGTGAGGAAGAACGCCCCCCCCCCCCCCACACACACACACACACAAACCAAAAAACAAGAAGGAAACAACAAAATACCGCTTTTTGAAGCTGAGTGGCAAAAACTGACTCACTATGTAAAGGACTCGAGTAAATAGAGCCGTCAAGCAACAACAACAACAACAAAAGTACGGTTATTTTGTACGAATCTAGTCACTTGTTCCATGGTAATGCATTGTACAGGAAGTGTCTTTGGTATTACCAAGTATTACGCTGTGCACCGATCTTCTCCCGGACAAAAACTGCTGTGAGCATGGAGCTAAGGGGGAAGGTCTGTAATTCCGTCCATATCCAAACCAACCTTTGAGATAGCCACTACTTTTCTGGATTTGAAGCATTCAGTCAGCCCCCAGCAAATAAAAGGCAGGGCCAGTGTTCAGTTGTACGTCGAGAGTGCGCGTGCGTGTCCTGGGGTTTCACGCCATTTTCCGCAACATAAGGGCACGGCACAATTCTTGACTCCCAGCCGGGACCCGAATCGTGCGTTTTCGGTTTTGGCTCTGCATGCGAAAATCAGGCAAGATTAACAGTTCCTTGAGGGCTCTTACTGCAGCAAACACATGTATAATCAAAGCGCAACACTCCCGCTGAACCAAATCCATTGAATTGATTTTGACCGAGGTGCACAACCCCAAACTTACTCGGTAGGAATTGAGTTAAAGACCGACTGACTTGTCGTAGGGTACTGATTTGCTGATTGTACCCCTCCCCACCCCCCCACCCCTCCCCTTCCTCCACCCCCACTGAGTTTCCCTTTCTCTAGTCCAGTTGATCTGATTGCAGCGAGGGCGACCAAGGTTTTAGCCCCGTTGTGAAAACGAAACAGTCCCACAATATTCATGGGAGCTGATGCAATAACAATGTTCGTGGGATCTGCTGCAATAGCTGTACCGGGCAAGCGCATCAACAGAAATTGCAGCGACCACCGGGCGCTGAAAGAATTTCGGACTTGTTCCGTTTCGGGTGAAACTGGAGAAATCAATCTCCGACAGGAACAGGAGAGAATTAAAGCAGGACGCATTACGTGATAGAAAAAAAAACAGGATCTGTCACAGACCACACGTCATCACTTCCCGGGCTGGAGCGGGATGACCTGGCCTTGATCTCATCAGATTCTGTTTCACAAGCGGGATTTCCCCCAATTCTCCTATCAATGAAGTTTCATTTATTCATTTTCACACACACCCACACCCACCACCACCACACCACACACACACACACACACACACTGCCAATGCAGAAGCCTCCAAAAACCTACAAGAAAGACCTGGACTAACATTGTATCTGGGGTTCTCACAAGAGTCTGTTTGTTTTCGATTTCCGTTCGATGACTGGAGGGCAGAAGTGGGCATCTGATCAGCTTAGTCTCATCACGCCGCTGAAAAATACAACACGTACACGACAGACTTCACAAACTTCAATAATGCAAACCTTTTGAAGGAATGCGTAGGAGTATCGGAAAGTGTCTTCGCTGAAGCCAAACCCCTGAAAGACACTAACTACAGAAATAAAGTCCTAGAATGAAGAACAAAAAACGCGGTTAAGACGCACATGGAAAGATGCGATTCACGACATTGGATGTTTCTGCGTATGCGTTGCGTCGTGTGTGTGTGTGTGTGTGTGTGTGTGTGTGTGTGTGTGTGTGTGTGTGTGTGTGTGTGTGTGTGTACACTTAACTTGAATTTCCTGCCTTTCGGACAATAAAGCGATTGTTTGATTAATTGATAGGCACAAACAAAATGCACAAAGAGCTCGACAGCTCGAGAGAGACAGAGAGAAAGCTCGGTAGATGCAGAGAGAGAGAGAGAGAGCTACACAAATAGAGAGAGAGACAGAGCCAGAGACGAAGAGTGCTCAACTGAATACAAATTGCAATGAAAAGCACTGAATTATTCAAAGGAAGAAGCGTTGCAATTAAATAACATTGTTCATCCATTTATTGCACGACTACATCATATGATATACTGACGCTAAATAAAATGCAAATGTGAGTCCAGACAAACACGCGTCCACACAAACGTTCTTATTTAAACAGACATTTCCACTAGCGCACAACAGGAAAATAATGTAGCCAAACTAACGAAGAAGTTTAAAGGTAGAACGTAAAACAAAATTGGTACTCAAGTGAAGGAACAGCCAATCACAACAAAAGATGCACATCCCAAGTCAGTGAGCAACACACACACGCGCGCGCGCGCACACACACACACACACAAACACAGACAGACACACACACACACACACACACACACACACAAACACAGACAGACGCACACACAGAGCTCTAGAGGTTGGGTGTGTCATCATCGGCCGCCGCCACCCCCTCCACCACCACCTCCTCCCCCCTGTTGCTCCTGGTTGGACATGATCATCATCATGATGACGAAAGGCACGATGTACATCCACTGAAACACACACACACAACAAGGCATCTGATTAGTACAGTGTCTCTGCTGTGTACAGAATTTCACAGTCTGTACAGAAATAGTTTTTTTTTAAAGCATTAATGCTGTGACAGTGAACAATAGACAAGTATCAGACTACTCACATGATGACATTTTTTTAAAAATATTTTTTTGTTCAGTGGTTGCACGTGCTCGATCATTTTCAGCTCTCTCAATTTTGACTCGATCGGAATTCGTTCGTTCCGTCTTCGATCAGACCTCTAAATGAGAAAAAGTGTGTGTGTGTGTGTGTGTGTGTGTGTGTGTGTGTGTGTGTGTGTGTGAGAGAGAGAGAGAGAGAGAGAGAGAAATTGGATTGACTAACTGATTGATCTAAGAAATGCAGAAGGGGAGTGACTGATTGATTCTGATTGAGAATTAAATTGAACTGAATTGAAAACGTTTTATTCATCCCTAAAAGGGAAACTGCTTTTGCCCAAAATACACTACATCACGTAAGAAACATGACATAAAATTGTAAGACCCAAGTACATTGTATAATTATGCAATACTAAAAACCACCACGGACAGGGGCAATGAGATACAGCTGTACTTTTCCCTTACTTGTTTTTCCCCCCGCTGTGTCTCTTCGTGGTAAAAATATACAAATATATTAGCGTGCTTGCGGTAGGGGGGGGGGGGATACCGAGTCCCAGAATAATTATCACATCAATATCCAAAGGACATTGCAATTAACCTCAAGAGACAAAACGTATGGTTGTGTCCTCAATGATTCTGATCCAAAATCACGCTAAAGTTGCGCAAAACACTGTAGGCCGCGAGCAGTTTTCCACACAGGCCCTCAAGTGCTTTTGCAACTGGACACTGGCTTCCGCTGGCGGCCTCACAGCCTCCAGTTTGTCACGGCAATGACTTGTTCACAGCTCCAAGGGAGTCGAGTTCCGTGGAGACGACTCGCCCAGACTTGTCCCGTAAATAGTCTATGGTAGAGACTGGATAGAGCCCGGGGCTCCATTACTACAACTAGAACCTCGCTAGGCGAAATGGAATATCCATACAGCCCGTAACAAAGCAGTTAGTCTTCTATTTCTGTCTGAAGGAACAATAAGTGGTCATTCCGCTTGGTCAGCGGAAACTTCTAGTCATAACGTCCGCAGCCGTGTCTACAATAACACTGACCCAATATCTGCGTCTGTCAAAATTCAACAGGAGTATATTACGCTAATTTACGCAGCATCGCGGTAGAACGGGGGAAGGGAAGTGAAGGGGGGGGGGAGGGAAAGGGGAGGGGAGGGGGACCAAAATGGCCATGTACAAGAACTTAAATCTCGTATCTACACAACTGCATCGTCGGCTGATGGCTATGACCAACTAGAAACCACCAACTACGAACAAAGGCATGGGATCGTGAAATAAAATTTAAAAGAAAAAGAAAAAAAAAAAAAAGAAGTAGAAGTGTGAAAGCCTGAAATGCGCAGGCGCAAAGCGCCAAAGCAAACAGATTCAGAATTTTTTGCAAAAATGGTGAAATGTGGTGCAACCTGGGGAGAAATGTGCAGATTTCATGTTGCTCTTTTATCTATCTGACTCAGAACATGTCCAGACGACTCCTGACTCGTACCCTCCACCCCACCCTCTCAGTCCAAAATTTCTCCCTTGATTTGCAAACACTGATCTCAAAAACGACCTCTGGGACTCTAAAAAAAAAAAGAGAGCTGAAATCATCCACTTGGAGGAAAACTCCCATGCCGGCCTGAAATATGAATGAAAAGTCGGCCGTAATACAATTCATAACCCCCCCCCCCCCCCCCACTGGTCTCACAAAACGCGAAGGTCATGCGCAAATCGAACGCAACAAACTGTCTCAAGTATCTCAAGCGCCTTAGTACATAACTGTATCAATATCTGCCAGCAAATCCCGGAGGGCGATGAAGAAAGCTGCCTGATTGTGCATGGCATTTCTGATGAAGTTTTTTGCAGCTCTCCCCAAAGCGGCAGGTCGACAACTCGATTAATTCGCACGAGCATATTCGACACGGAACTAATCTACCGGCCGGCTACGAAAGACATCATTCAGCGGCCGACGTGAAGGGTCCCAGCCCAGGATGTGACTACTGGTGGTAAACCGACCCATCCAGCAGTTATTACTCCACCTCCCGTCAGGCCAGAAACCATCCATCCTTTATCTCGCGGGCCTCGGGCACGTGCTGCACGCATCTATCTCATCACACGCCATTCATCTGTAGTCGTCCTTACACGATCTCAAAGCAGAAGAAAGGGAAAGGTAGAAATAGTTAGGGGACAGGGCAAAAACAAATCAGGCCACCACTGACCAATAAGAACCAAAACAAGCAACGGGAAATATACAAAACAAGACCTGAAAAACACAAAGTCTCCATAGGTATGACAGGCAAACAACAGCGTGTGGGAAAACTTGTCAGTGAATGCGCTTAATCTGTGCACTATCTGAATCAGTCACTTGGGTTACAATATAGCGTCTGAAACCATGCTGGTGACTCGGGTTGGCGTATATGTTGTTCTACGTAGTACGTGGAACCGTACCGCGTTCTGAGCGTTATTTGGTTGCGTGTGGGGGGGGGGGGGGGGGGGACTGAACAACCAACTAGACGGCGCTGATTTTTAAATTTTTTTTAGCGACTTGGTTGTATCGATGTGTGGTACAGGTATGGAAACCTTAGGCCAAATAAAGTCTTATTTCTCTTCTGTTAGAAGCCGCAAACAAAATCAGGAAAACGGTGGCAGTGGACAAAAGGAACAACTCTCCACTGATCCGGCAAACAGCCTCAGTTAGAGCTTTGTAAGCGACAGTTTTTCCCTCTCACAACCTATGACAAACGTAAGTCATTTAAAAACAAAACCAACAGACACAGAACAACGGAAAACAAACAACAACTAAAACAAAAAATAACAAAAACAAACAACAACAACAAAAACACACTGTCAAGAAGACGATAAATGAACGCCGTAAAGCAGTCTGTTTCATTTCAACCAAGCACGCCTTTCCTGATTGCGTTCGTAAATAAAATCGCGTGTTGAAGCGAACAAAACAAGCCATCCGTTTGTTTCGATGCTGTGCCGGTATCAAGGTTATCCGTTAGTGTCTCACACCATCTATCCGAATGAACGTAAGCGTCTGTATCATAAGCTAATCACGGCCGGAGATGTCAAGGGCGGCAGTATTTATTTACTTTCGGTGCGGGTAAATAGCAACAAACTCAGTTCACGGGTTTCCCTGGAAATACGATAGGCATTACAAACGAAAGCGTCTTTTATATCGTATCTACATTGAAACTTGTTAAGTTGCGAGCAGACTGACCACACCTGCTGCGCCTCTGGCGAAGAAGAATATGCCATGCGTAAGTTGGTCAGACATCGTGACACTGATGGTCCACAGCGGTGGTCAGAACTGAGGGAAAACGTACTCTTGGCACGCCACAGACAAATTCTACAGCAACATCCACTTCCTTCCACTCCACTGACAAGAAAAGCACTACAAGTCAAGCCAACCTCAGAAAACAGATCAACCACCACCACTAACATTTTTTTGGCAGAACCGACCCCAAACCTACTTCATGCATCTCTCTCCCAAACCATACGCTTTCTTCCACTTCACCGACAAGAAAATCAATAGAAGTCAACCACCCTCGACATTTGTGACAGAACCGACCGAAATAGCAACTGCCGCAAACCTAATGGTCAAAAGTTTTGTATGTCGCGCTCAGCTGTAAATGTATTATATATCGCTACATGTACGTCTATGCTATACATCTTGCGTTCAACCTGTATAATTTGGTGTAATTTTGTTCTTGTGAGATGCGGATTTTCTTGTATCCTCCATTTCCCCCCTCCCCCCAAAGGAAATAAATTTTGAATCTTGAACAAAACTAAATGTGTGTTTCTCTCTAAAACCCATATGCTTTCTATCACGTCACTGACAATAAAAGCACTAGAAGTCAAGACTGTCTCAGAAAACAGATCAACAACCATCAACAGTTTTCACAGAACCGACCACCCACCCCTCCATCTTTTACCTGTCTGGACCTCTCCCTCAAAATCAATCTGTATTCAGTATGTCCGTCTAAGATGGTGCACATTCACGACTAAGACTTCATTCCGTTCAAATTAGCAACTTCCCAGTATTTTGTTGAAATACTGAGTATTGTGTTGAATCTGTAATGCAGTATTGTGTACTGTGGTTAGCACTTTGGTGGGGCGGCTGACGGCATGGTGATAAGAAAGAGAACTGCGGCAGAGAGCGAGAGAGAGAGAGAGGGAGAGAGTGTGTTGGGGGGGGGGGGGGGGGGGTGTCGGGGTGTGAAGAGGAAAAATGGTTGAAAAGGCGGGCTGTGTGGGGTGGAGTGGATCAGCGGGTCTAAAGTGATATATGCATATCCTATCATTCCTCCCAGGTCGCCCCCCCCCCCCCCAACAAAGACCCCACCCCCCCCCCAAAAAAAATAAAATAAAATAAATAAATAAAATAAAACTAGAGAGGCAGAAGCCTCCACGGCTCCCTTGTGACACAGGTCAAGGTCATTCACAAAAGTATGTTTGTAGAGCTCTTATCACTATCCAGTATCATGCTAAGTGATGTGTCTGGCGCTCTGAGTTCCTGGCAATATTACAATTTTCCCCGAAACAGTTTGTACAACCTTGACCTTTGGTCAAGGTCATTCAAAAGAGATCTCATCAATGTCTATCATCATGCCAAGTTTGATGCCTCTAGCATTTGTAGTTCCTCCGAAAACAGTAATGTTAAAATTCACAACAGACAGCTTTAATGACCTTGACCTTCAGTCAAGGTCATTCAGAAAGGTAGGTCTCATTGCTGTCTATCATCATGCCTCGTTTGGTGCCTCAACTGTTTGTTGTTTTGGAGAAAATGCCAAGGTTAAAGTTTCCACAAAAAAACGCTTGCGTGACCTTGACCTTGATGAAAAGTCACTGAACACAGGTACGTCTGTAAAGGTGCTGCCAATGTCAATCATCGCACATAGTTTGATGCTTCTGATTCTTCTAGATACTGAGAAAATGCAAATGTAAAATTTCCGAACAGACTGTTTTAATGACCTTGACCTTCAGTCAAGGTCATTTAAGATGGTGTGTGTGCATAGGTCTTATCACTGTCTATCAGCATGCCAGGTTTGGCACCTCTGCTGTTCGTTGTTTCTGAGAAAATGCCAATGTTAAGGTTTCATAAAACTATCTTGTACGGCCTTGACCTTGACAGAAGGTCACTGACTACATGTATATCTGTAAAGTTCTTATCAATGTCTATCATCATGCAAAGTTTAAAACCTCTGGCATTTGTAGATTACGAGAAAATGCCAATGTAAAATTTTCAAACAGAGCTTTAGTGACCTTGACCTTGGGCCAAGGTCATTCAAAATGATATGTTTTGAAAGGTCTTGTGCTAGTCTATCAGCAAGCCAAGTTTGGTGCCTCTACTGTTTGTAGATTCTGAGAAAATGACGTTAAAGTTTTCTGGACACACACACACACACACACACACACACACACACACAGACAGACAGACGACGGAGGGTTAATACATAGACTCCCATTGTTACACAAGGGAGCCAATAACTATCGTCATCTTGAAAAAGGACCTAACTCCATGGTTCTGAAATGCGCTTCGGACCTTTGTACAGAGAACGCTATAGCCCCCTCCCCCCTTCCCCCACACCCCTACCCTCCAGTTTCAAAGATAGGTTACTGCAAAGCATCGGTCTTTGACCTGCCCACCTGTTGTCTTCCACACAGCGAAGACAGACGGTGCCGCGTCCGCAACCTATTTGTGAACATCTCCCTTGCCTTGTCGTACTCTTAGACACACACCTGTTGATCGCCATCAGGATTTACAGTCGATATTTATCACACTCACTCCACGCTGACTTTCACCGCAACAAAACTGTATGTGGGATTGCCGGATGCTTAGCCTGGATACTGGTCCAAAGTATCACACACACACACACACACACACACACACACACACACACACACACACACACACACACACACACAGAGTCGGAAAAGGATTCAAACCTTGTATTCTAAAACAGTAAAACTACCCCCCCCCCCCGCCCTAAAAACAACCGAATCCGCGCCTCCTGGTATGACGTAAGTTGGTCAAACATCCTGACGCTGTTGTCTGCGGACTGAAACAGTTTTTCTCCCTTCCGACATCCTTAGTCAACCACCCCACCCTTCTCAGTCGACGAAATAAAAATGTCGCCGGCTATCGTCCTACAATGAAGACTTCCAAAACAGATTTTCGATATGTTTAATTCGAAGAGGGGAAGACGTCACAAGCAGTCAAGCCTGGAAGTTTTTTTTTTTTTTTTTTTTGCAAACGCAGATCGGTGTTCGGACAAACAAGGTTGTGTCGCCGGCACCAGGAACTGAGGAAAAGATCATCCATCTCAGGCTCCCCACACCGCCACCAGCAGGCTGATCCGAAGTGTAAATTAATGAGGCCGTTGGTTTGTAATGATAACGGATGAGTGATCAAAAGCCAGTGATTGGCGACCGCCCGCGTGTTTGTCGCTGGAACGCGATCTTCTACGGTGAGTGGGGGAGTGGTCGCTCTGCGAGGGGAAGAAGCGCCAGGAAGTGCTCGGTGCCAGAATGGAAACGGCCTCCCATTGGTCAGGACACCCTCCCACCCCCACGGCCCCCCCCCCCCCCCCACCTTGCTTTTTTTTTTTTTTTTTTTTGTTACTCCTCCCAGAGCCCCTCCCTAGTCCGGTGGCCACTTTGTAAGGCAGCTGGTGGAATGAACGACATCTCGATTCACGATCAAAAAGCCCACAGACCAAATGCGACACGCGGTGCTGCGAGCAGCAGGCAGTTTCTGGTGCAATCTCATTGACACAGAACGCTATCACGGGAATCATTCGCATGTAACTATTTCCCGCCCACAGCTCTGACGGCCGACGATTGACCGCTGCGCTGTGATTGCGCCTGAAGTACCTAACTCCGTCGTGGGAGTGTATGGCGTCAGTGAACTGGTCAGACACGAAATTTCCTCGACTCAGCTGTCTCAACTACACTTTATACAAGGTGAGCGCAACTGATTTTCTCTCTGTTTTTTACCTCTAACCCCCTTTTCTTTTTTCGCTTTTTGAGCTTACACAAACCGTGATGTATCCCATGGTCTTAAAAAGCAACAAATAATAATAAAGAAATTCCATGGGCACGATACGTCTGGTTTTGTTCCTTGTCAATTCTACTCTTGTGTCCGTAGAAAACGGATTCTACAACAATAATAATAATAATGGATAATAAATGATGATAGCAGTCCATAATGCACTGTTGAATTCTAAGCCTGAGCAGCACAGATGGTGGTGACCTGTCTTTGGAAACGTATGATTTTCTTGTCCATCCACTACGGTTTGGCTTTAAACCGAATTTTCAGAGACATACTAGAATGCATACGTTCGAATCAGGAAGTACACATTTGATTCTCGCAAATCTTGCTCCTTCCCTATCTCGAGATGCAGACTTTAAGAGAGAAAAAACACACTAAATACTTCTGAAAAAAAAAAGTTGCGTTAATCTCTTGCTGAATGGCGTACTGTCGGGCGACTGCAGCGTGGTAATTAGTTTATCTGTTGGCCGTCTCCACCTCCGCCATCAAGCGATGCCAGGGAACGACCCCTGCGGCTAAAGAGGAGGTTTACAGACTTCTGGTGGCGGAGAACCTTAGATCAATCCTGGGCCAGGTAAACTGGAGGCCGCAGGTTTCGCTTTAAACAGTTTACGCGCACTAACAGATACCGTTTCCTGCCATCAAAGGTTTTTTTTGTGTGGGGGTGCTGTGCCCTTGGGCAAGCAGTACCATCGCCTCACTCCACCACAATCTGCCTCCATAAACCAAACATGTAGCGGTAAAGATAGAACTTTCACCTCCAACCCGGCCTTAGCTTTTCAGGAAGGTCAAACACACTTCTACACCCGGAAAAGAATCGTTTATGCTTTGCTTGGCAAAATAAAAGTTTAATTACTAACTATACAGACTTTATAAACGATGAAAGTGTTTGTGTTGTTTGTTTGATTTTTTTTTGTGTTAGTGGTAACTCTAACTTTGGCCATGTTGTCCCTCTAGAGCCAAATGGGTTCACAGCCGACACGTCTTGCTGTCCGATTTGACGGCTTCTAAAATTTAAATTTCACAGACACAAACAATGAACAAAATGAAGAATCTGCTTTTTAGTGACACACAGAGTGGAACTGAAACTAACCAGGGGTCTGAATGTAACAAGCCTACGTAACTGAACTATTCTGATGTTTTCTCCTAGTAGTACGCTAGCGGGGCTCTGCACACTTTCATTTCCCCTGGCCTTTCTTACTGCTTCCGCAGCATTTCGTTTTATCATTCTTTACACACAATACCGTTCTCAGTAACACCACAGCCACCCACAAAATAGAGAAAAACAATTTACAGGGCGTTGGCGGAACCACTGAGGTTGCAACACCCGACCTAACGGAGTGAAACAGCTCTAATGTAGCATTTTGCCGCTTCTTTGTGCAGGTGATGGACAAGAGAACGAACACAACACCCACTGGCTGTCAGCAACGGCTCCCGATTACCGACGTAGACAGCTCGTGAACGTGAATAGATGGAACTCGCTGCTCCAAATACATTATCCTGTCCCGCTGGGAGTGACTGTTCACACGTATTGTGTGACTATCTACCTAACTGAACTATTGCCCGGCTGTGTGGAAAGAAGCGTGATTAAACTTGGAAGAGTTGGCTATTTCAAGGATCTTATCAACAACAACAACAACAACAACAAAAAACTAACTACACGATCAGGACCATCAGAATTCCTCACCCGTAACTGTTTACTTGCAGTGTGGGGCAGAGAAAATAACTGTTTCATCGTAACACCAAAATGGTGTTTCTGTTAGACAAAGACGTATCGGACATAATGAATAGCTCAGACCTGGCCGGCGACCTTCCACTCAGCATGGACTGGCCTGGTGGGCCCAACATGACCCAGCCTTCAAACCACTCAGACACCGATGTGTCCGTAACCAAGTTCGGCCCAGGCGGCTCGGCTCAGGTCGTGTCCAAGGGGACCCTGGAGATCGTGACCATCGTGTTTGTGGTGGCTCTCATCCCGCTGTTGGTGTTGTTCGGCGTGGTGGGCAACGTGTCCAGCCTGGCCGTGCTGGTCCAGCATCGCATGCGTTCCACCACTAACATGTGTCTGGCAGCGCTGGCTGTCTCCGACTTACTCCTGCTCCTTCACTCCCTCACTTTCGCCGTGTACCAGATGTACGGGCTGAGTGACCCTGCCGGGGCGTGGCGCGTGCGGAAGATCACGTACCCGATTCTGGGGGCCTACACAAACATAGTGTTTGCCAGGATCACCACGTGGCTCACCACCATGTTGGCCGTGGAGCGCTGTATCGCTGTCTACTTCCCCATCAAGGCAAAGGCCATTAACAGTCGGCGCGGGACACTGCTGGCCATCATCCTTATCTACGTCGTCACTGCTCTCGCTTTCCTGCCCACCTTCCTGCAGTACAAAGTGATCTACGTCACCACTCCACAAAACACCACCAAACCCGTCATGACCTACTCTGCCCTGGGACAGAACAAAGCGTTTACCGTGCCCTATGGCTACGTGCTGAACGTCCTGTTTCGTTTCATACCCATCTTCGTGCTGATCGTGGTCAACACGCTCATCATCCTGGCTATCCGGCGGACCGGGGTCCTGCGACGAAACATCAGCTTGCGAGATCGGCAGGGTGGGGGTGTGGAACAGAACCGCATCACTAAGATGCTGGTGGCCGTGTCTGGCGTGTTCCTGGTCTGCACTCTCCCAGGCGCCGTCAACACCATCGCGTCTCGCAGCATACCCGACTACTGCCGCCTGTGCCCCAAGTCTAACCTGTACCAAGCCATCTCAACCGTCACCTTCTTCCTAGAGACCTTGAACTCCTCCGTGAACTTTGTCATCTACATGGTGTTCAGCCGCAACTTCAAGCGCACGTACCAGGAGATGTTCTGCTGCCAGTCCCCACGCTGGCAGTCCCTGGCCTCCACGCGCACCGTGCGCTTTGTGCCCCGAGGGCCGTCCAACACCAGCCTGGCCTCCTCTCACGAGATGCACTGCATGCAGTACCGGCCGCCTCCGCTCGTAGCCGCTTATCCGAAAAGCAGCGGGGCGCAGCGTCTCCGGTTTCTGGCCAACGGTTTCGTGCAGTCGTCGTTCGACGTGGACGACGTGCAGCTGATCACCAACAGCCGACACAACAGCGTGGTCACCAACAGCACCGGACAGTCGCGGAGCTCATGCTGCTCTTGTCACCATGGTAACCGCAGTCGAAGTCGCAGCAGAAGCCGAAGCCAAAGCCACAGCAGCGACTCGGCAGCCAACCAATACAGCTGACTCTCCCCAGTGCAAGCGATACGGACGCTAAGATCACGCCTGATGAGGTGGATGACTGTGAAACAATATCATCTTTACACCTCGGCCTAAAACAAAGCGAACAGGCGTTTCTGAATGGCTGCCTGTACCGCTCGCAGTAGCCTTCCCTTTGTGAAAAGGTGGGATGACGGCTGTGACAGCGTACGGCCGGAAGTGTGAACACTGCTTCACCGACCATCTCTGTGTCATGTTTTGGCAAATGCATAAACAGTCACAGAATGACATCCCACCACCCCAAAGAGAATGGTGAGCTATTTCTAGACAGCCTTAGGTTGTCCACGCTGCCTGACTGCGCCCATCTAATTCTGTGCTGCTAGCCATGAGCTACACTTCAACCCCTAACACTGTACAGGACAAGCTGGGTACTCATTACCCAGTGCATCTTGAAGACCACGTGCCTCCACAGTTAACTAAACAACTTTTAACACTAAGGCTACTGGACTACTAAGAGAACGACACGTGAAACTGGTGCATTGGAGTGAGATTTTAGACCCCAAGACTATTAACATACCAGTACTGTCTTCAAGTTGTACGGATAATGGCCGTTTCACCAGCTGGCCCGGTGTCTCGGCAGGAAAAAAAGTCAGTTTGCCCACTGTGATTGTATAAGTACCATAATGTTGTGATTTTCAATATTTTCACTATTTACTAACTGTTGAATCTTGTTTCGTACACAGTTTGGCATAAGTATCTCTCAGCTGTTAATTTATTTTATATTGCAGTTCGTACCAAGGACACTGACCATGACAACCATTCAGGTCATATCGTACATTACAAGGTTTCATATCCATGTCCAACACTGGTCATGGACTGATCCAATTTTGAGATATCCCATTGCTTTCTCACCAAACTGGACACAATCACATATGTCCTATTATTTCCATGCTGTAGTTGTCATGATTCAGGACAAATGTCCTGTACTTTTTTTTTCACTTTTTTTTCAGCCAGGACATTTGCCCTATTTTAGTGTGCACGGATATATGCATGTGAAGCCCGGATCATCTGAAAAATTTCTGGAGAGGAAAGGCAGAAAGATAAACAATATGCAACACAAATGCTGTATTAAGGTACAATACTACAAATAAACTAGAGACAATATGATTTACTGGTATTAAGGTGGGAGAACACCCGGAAATTAAGGCAGAGGTTGGGGGATAGGAGGGTATGAGAATGGACGTAAAATGGATGTAACCATTACAAACTAGTCTAAATAAATATTCCTGGATGCTCAGCATTTCCATGGACATTTTGATTAAGTCCAGTGTCTATGGTAAATGCAAATACATGTAGCAGTGTGTGTGAAAGACCACTGATCATGCTAAAAAAGACAAAAAAAAAAGAAAAGAAAAAAAGAAAAAGAGAATTAACCAGCTCAGCAGAATGCCAGAATGTAACCAACCTGCACTTCCAACAGCTAAATACATGTACCTGTAAGTAAATTTGATGGCAACATGTTTTGCCTGTTGCAAAACACAGACACACCTTTTTGCCTCCCTTCTGTGATAAAACTGACTGGGCACCAAAACAAGCAGGCATTTTAAACAGCTTGACACATTGAGTGTCTGAGAGATAAACAGCTGGACCACTCAGCTGGCTCCAAATCTCTGTAACGCCCTGCCATTTTAACCACTCACCCTCCCCACTCCCAACTATCAATCCACCTGCCCAAATAAATGGCCAATCTGATACAAATCCTCACTTTACTCTCCTTAAAGCCTCAATATGTTTAACTGGAATGCAACGTCATGTAAAGCTTTTTAACAAATGCCCTTAGCTTCTTGCATCAAAACAGTCACATGTTAGATTATGACATAATACACCAGCATGAAGCCACCATCGTGGTAATACTGCCCCATGGCAAGCTACTGAAGCGAAGCCACTTACTTGGACTAGTCTATTTATAGACATACGCAATGTAGTACAGTTGTACCAGAAAAGCAATGCAGTGTTTAAAGAAAGCTGATTTTCTCTAATACTAGAAGCCTGCAAAGTTAACTCTTTTCACATTAAGAGCCGCATACCTGGTCCTATCCCACACAAAATTTCAACAAGGACCACAAACGCGGTCCAGGGGTTTGAAGTTTGTGATGTGTTGGTCACCTGGATTGCGAACCGGGCCACGTATGCAGTTCTTCATGTTCAAACGTTGTGCAAGGAACATGGTTCTTAGTGTGAAAAGACTTAACAAAACAGTCTCCATACCTGAATGAAGCATCACCTCCTTTGGCAAAAACCCACAGCTTTGTTGAGTGGTATTTCTGCCCTCCATTCAACATGCATGCTGTTCTTTTAAAAATGGCCCATGCAGGAAGACGCTACCTACCATGTGTTAACCTCAGACAAAAAAGTGTGTCACTGTTTTATTTATCAAAGAGATCCTACAAAGTGTCCCTTTCATCATTCACAGTGTTACATTTGGTGGTGGCGTTTTCTGTTGTTGGTGTTTTGTGTGTGTATGTGTGTCTGTTGTTGCTTTCTCTTTTGTTCCTTTTTTTTTTTTGGGGGGGGGGGGGGGAGAGTTCTAGGGGGTTTTAGAGGGTCTCAAAGAAGTACATGTACTACACAAGTAGCATCACACCACAACACATCAGTCACACACAAGATGAGTGTACTGTCATTTATCATCTTGCAATGACTCAGGTATGTGCTTGAGATACTGTGTATTGTACAAATAAACTTCTATGATCAAAGATGAATTTGTTTGACTGCATGCGTAACTGTCTTGTGATGACACTGAAGAGGGATGTCAGTTTGATGAGTCACAACTTTGTGACACACAAGTATGCAATACACTCTTATTGTGAATACAAAACACACCTGAAGATCATCTTCCATTAACACATGCAATACCGATCTCATTAGATCAGCAAACAGGACAAATTCCGCAGCTGGTTATGGATATGTTCATCCAACACGTCTCATATTTACGTTTAACTCTGTAGGGGGCGGGAGACATTGATTGTGGGTTCAGCTATGCCTTGCCCACAGGCAGGAAACATTGATTGTAGTTTCAACAGCCTAGGCGGTCTAAGGTAGAAAACTCTGTTTGGTTCTTACAGTGTAGTGTATAATCAGTCTCAAACTGTCATGTGTATGTTGTCTTCAAGTTCAATGGAGCTTGCTAGAGACATCTGTTTACTTGTAGTCAAGTTTGTGGTACTGCAGTTTCCGGGTGGTAAGCCCATGCCAGCACAGTGATGAGACAGAGGCAGCCCCAGTTACAATCGAGTTAATAACTCTGTTAGGGATCTCAAGTGCACTTGGCATAAACTGCCATTAAAGAAAGCTTAGGTTGCTGCTCTAAGGAGAGCTGCTCAAGTGGGCCCTTAAGGTCTTAGTGCATATATATATATATATATATAAAGTCTGACAATGTCTAAGTCCCACATGTCTGGAACTGGCTGCCAACAGAACTACGAAATCTGCCCACACTACCCAGCTCAAAGCACACCTTAAAGAGTCATCTTTTCCTTCAGGCCTTTGGGGACTCACCCATCAGTTTTTCACTGTGTGTGTTTGTATCAGTGATAGGTTGTGTCAGATACAGGGTGTTTTGAGAGACGTGAGTGTGTATGTGTATGTGTGTGTGTGTGTGTGTGTGTGTGTGTGTGTGTGTGTGTGTGTGTGTTTTAGCGCAGTGAGTCCGTATCTGGTGAATCTGTGCTCTTCAAATATTACTTATTATTATTATAAATTACTAAGCACTGTGGACCACCTCACCAAACTGACGTGAACCAACAGAAAGCAGTCTGATAATAACTTGTGGATGAATGGCTGCTGCTGTGGGATCTATTATATATATGACCATCAGAAGCAGTGTATGTATTAAATCATGTACTTACATATTTTCCAAAGAAAGAGCGGTTGTCTCCCTGCTGTCCTTTTGCACGCTCCATCGCATCACGCTTCATCTTCTCTATGTAAGTCTGTGTGTCAGGCCTACAAAACACACAAACCGGTTACAACTTACATGTATCACCCCCCCCCCCCCCCCCAAAAATGATTATGATCCAGTGTGTTGCACATACATGTATGTTTTCATCAGCAGACGTATGGTAGTTTTTGACCGGAAGGATCATCTTACTACATGTGACCAGACCAAAACACTGTATTCAGTCAAGCTTCTTGAATTAAACATGTCACCGCAAGCTTCTTGCTGGATGCTGAGAAAAGAACATCATACCACACACAAACTACAAAAGACATACAGGCATACACACACTCTAGCATTTTTACACAGAACGCCACTCACACAGGCCCAGCCACAGACTGCACGACTTCAACAGTTGTCTTCCAGTTGGTCAGATTTGCTGCGTCCACTACGGCTCCGGTGCATGATCCAGGAATGGTATGAACAGATACCCCCAACACTTCCCCTGTCTGGTCAAAGTTGACTGTCAGCTTGTCCCGCAGTCCTGACTCATATACTGCACACTTTTCAAGAAGATGAAACCCCATCAAAAGTCAGTCTAAACTCATAACTTCAGTCAAAGAAATCCAAGCAATTCCAAGCTGAATAATCATCAAATACACAGTAAAACAATAACACATCTATGGTAGCACAAATTCTGAACTCTTAAATGGCCAGACCCCTCTGTGCTATGTTTGAGAAAATTGCCTACGAGTAAAAATGTAGTATCAGCCATATCCACACATCTGACTCAGTGATGCGACTAACAAAATGTTACAACAGTGTGGTATGATAGAAACCAAAATTAGAAGTACATGCAATTTATTCATACTATTCACAGTGTGACACTGAGGAAAACAGTAACAACATCATCCCCACCAACCTGCATATAATTATTACCACTGTCATGCCAAAGAGCACTCCATCCAATACGTCTTGGGCTACGATGACTAAAACATCTGGGGCATTACACATCATCACCATACCTCATGAACAAACAAACAAATAAAAACGGAAAAAAGTGTAAAAAGTGGACCGCTTACTGCTCTTGTAAATGTTGACACATAACTGGTGACATCTGAGTTACCTCCCTTGGTCAAAGGAATTCGCAGTCGATACAGCCCATTTTCTTCAGCAAGTTGCTGCAAAATAGATAACAGAAAATAGATTTTTTTTTTAAATCTTTTTTTTTTTAAAACACACAAAACCACCAACAGTCCCAAAAACAAAAACTAATGATTGGGTGGAGACGGTCATTCACATGTTTATCTATTGCCACTGCACATCTATTTAGGCTCAGGGCCCGCATGTAAATGTCGGGGTTAGGGAGTTTAGCCCCGGGTTAGAGTCTAACCTCAAACTAAACTACCTCTAGGGTTAAATTTTCTGTTGTTTCTTGTTTTAAATTACAGAGATGCATCTAGGATTTCAAAAAAGTGGGGGCAATCCCCCCCCCCCCCCCCCCCCGCCTCCAAAAAAAGGGGGGACCTGGGAAAAACCTGTGTTTTGTTATCGCACAATGGTACGCGCGCAATGCAGCCAACTTTTCATTAACTTATGCACATATTATTAACAGTTATTACTATTGTATTTTGTAATGCAAAGCTAGTCCTATCTGCACACACAAAAAAAACAACAAAACCACAAAAAACTCACCTTTTAAAAGAAGTAATGGTTAGGTCTTGAAAACCTTTTTATTTTTGCAATAAATTCTTGCCTGTCCTCGGTGATACAGGATCACATACACAATGGAATGTTTCAAAATACAGTCCGAAATAGTGATAGGGGGGCTTGAAAATTATTGCATTTTTGCCTCCCAGTCCTACAGTTACACAACTTAATTCTTTTTCTTGTGCTTCATGCACAAAGTGCACCGCATTCCATCTTCTTCCTTCTTCAACCACGGCCATTTTTTGGCCCACTCCGGCTGACACCTTGAAGATTTTTTGGTGCCGCTAGTTTCTAACTCCGTTTCGAGAACCGAATCGCTGTCAGCATCATCAGATGCGGTATCGCCGTGCTCGGTACTGGCAGAAGTCGCGGCCGGTGGATTGACTTTTTGTTTTTTCCGATTTGTCATCTTTTTCTGCGTCGGACTCGGTACTCGTACTAGTGGTGGGCTTAGTCGAGCCGGGCTGATCTACTTTCTGCTTTTTGAAAGCAAAATGAAACAGTGCACTTGTTTGTAGGCTTACTTCTTTGCTGTCATTTCTACGTTTAGCAGCCTTCGACATCTTGAACGAAAAGCAGACGACAATTCTACTTCCGCTCCACAGAAAACCTAATGTGGTTGGTCGGTTTAGCTTGACTTTCGTCAAAGAAAAAATTTCATTGGTCAAAAACGTTTATCGGAAACTCTTTCGCGTAGGAGACAGAAAATATCGGCAGCTGGAAAGGGGCCCTGCGCGGGGTACTGTTGTATCAAAAAATTCTGTCGCGCTCTACTAACGCTGTAACGCGCGATCATATCAAGTTTTGTGCGATTTTCGAAAAACATGTGCAAATCCCGCAAACGCGCGTCCTAGATGCATCTCTGAAATTAGGAAGCGGGTCCATTCCAGCAAGATGCTTATGCCATTATAGGAGGATTTTTGTCTTTCTTTCTTCGCTTCCTTTATTATTTAATTTTGTTTTGGGGTTTCTTTTGTTCTAGTCTAGGTTAGGCCCATAGCTGTGGGTTAAATTAACCTCGAGTTTTACATACCGGCCCTGATGTTATCTTGTCGAACTGCTGACAAAGATTTGTACAGTAGTACTAGTAGGAGAGCATCAGCCTGTTGAAGTGCTTCTCACTGGCATAATCCACAAATGCCAGTATCGTAATGTGTTTAGACTGCCACTAACCTTGACAGATAATTTTTAATTCATATACACAAGTGCCCTCACACTAACTAGTCACAAGAACAAGCAACTCTTCCAAAAGGAATATTTGTCTTCCAAACAGCCCAGAAAGGTCGAACAGTGAGCCTTTAAAACACAGGTATGCTTACAATCAACTGGTCTTTCTCCTGAGGTGAGAGAGGTGAAGCTTGCGAGAACTGGGCCTTGTTGCTCTTCAGTGAGTGGATTACGACTGTCCCTCTTCGGCTGAACACAGGCTCCATACCTGAAATCAAATAAAAATGTGATAATTACAGCAGTGGCATTCACTCAGTAACAGAAAACGAGGAGAACCATGCAGCTATATAAACACTGGTCACTGGAAGTGGAAAGAAAAACAAAAGACAAGTTTTAATATTTTTACGTATACGTGTCATTCACAAAGTACATAATACTAGCATACACACAGGCTGTTTTACTTTCTTTGGTGCTCTTGCTCTTTCTTTCAAACGGGTAAGCAGAATTTAACACACCAGAGTCAAAGCTGTGTTCCACTTGAAGTGTCCGTGATCCCTCAAAATCATCATCGGCCTGAAATAAAACCCAAAAGGTGATGTAACTGACTTGTTTCAGTAGCTTTTACATTATATCCACACAAGAGATCACATCTCATGCATCAAAAAGAAAGGGGTCAAATCGGAAGTCAAGTAACCAGTCACTCTGAAAACAAGACGCTACACAGGTAGAGGTTCAACGATTTGGCTGTGGTTCAGGTGCAATACGTTCGTCACTGTACGGTTCTTGCCGAGTGCCAGTCCAGGAGGCCACCAAGGAGAACAGACCACATCTGGAGCATTGCACCTGCGTCTTCTCCCTCTCTCTGCTGAAGATACACAGGACTTACGTGAATCCCCACGACGAAGGCGACAAAAATACAAGCTAATAACCGAATCCCCGTGGAGAGACAGGGCGCAGCCATGTTGGAAGTCTGCTAAGCGGATATGGATCACCGATGTACAGACAACCAATCCGGTACGCTTTCACAAAATGTTCCAGAATTCTAGCCAATTGTCATGTTTGTTTCAAATTCCCTGTGGATTTGTTTGCGTTTGCTTGTTTCACTTGCGACAGTCCAATGATCCCAACAAGAAGTCCCAGACCTTTTTATTAGGATGGAAGTGGACCTGTCCGACAATATCAAGAAAGATGACATTATCTTCTATTCTGTCTTGTACTCTTCTGTGACTGTGGTCTTTGGAATGGCTGTTCTGTCGAAGTTTTTGACGAACGAGTTCAGATTTGGTTTTCGCTCCTTCCTCAGTTTGATCCTCCTGTTTTTAGGGGAACCACTGTGTCAGTTCTTTGTTGAAGGGCCAGGGGGGTTTGCAATCTTTGCAGTTGGGTGTTTGTTAGTGTATAGCATCTTACCAGCAAGTCACTTGCCAGCGGACAAGAAGTCAGTTCTGATAACAGGTAATAATTCCAGACGCGAAAAGTGAGTCTGCGTGCCTCTGTCTCCCTATCACACCTTGTTCATTTTACTACTTTTTTGGGGTGTATAATGCCATATTTCCAGCATACCGGTGTACCTGCAGGTTTAAACGCGTTGGTAGTAACGCAAAGCAAAAAAGTTACCTGTCTAAAATGGTTAAAGATCTCTATGCAGTCCATTCAAATCCAATGTGTGTTTTGGGATTGGCCATTGGGGTTCAAGCTGAGGTTGGGTTAGTGGTCTTTGTCATCTTCACCAGTAATTAAGTTTTCCTTTGAAGTAAACAGCGGTTTATATTGCTGTAATATGCACATAATATAAGAGCATGGTGCAAGGACTGTCAGTATTCTACCCAGTTATTCAAATGTAATTTGTTTGCAATACAGTCCTTTGGAATTACTAATTTCTGCCCTTCTGCTCGCGAGATGTCAAGACCACTGCCCTTCTTTGTCTCTGCTAAATGTTGTGAGGTTTCTGGAGATTCGGCGAGACTTCGGGTCTTCCCACATGTGCACTCGGTACATGTTTTGTAATTCCAAAGGCCTGTATATATATGTCATTTGAGTAAGTCGAGGAGTTGGTCAGTTTTTTTCCCGATATCTTTGAATCAGTGTGGTTGTGACTATTTGCTTGTTTGCAGGATGTGACAGTGGCTTTGGATATGCCCTTGTGCAAAAACTGGACAGCATTGGCATGCGTGTGTTTGCCGGGTTCCTGGATGTAGACGGGCTTGGTGCCATGGAACTGAGAGACAAGTGCTCACGCCGGTATCACGATTTTTATAATTTACTTCTCTTTTTTAAAATTTGGACGCTGTAATAGAATAAATTATAGGGTTTTGGCTCAACTTCATAACAGTGCCTTCACCTTAGAAAGACAATGGAGCGGTATTCAAATCAAATGTAATATATGTATATCTTTATTATCCCAAGCTTGAAATTCAGGTGTGGTGGTCATGAGAAACAAGCTGATAATACACACAACATCAAATGAAGAAACAATACATAAAATAATGTACAATACACACTACAATTAACAAAAAGAGTGCTATTAATTAAATGTCCCCTAAAATAATATTGGGAGTGCAAGTGGTAGGAAATAGTAAAGTAGAAAACCAGACATCTGGCACCCATTTTGAGCAAGTACAGTATCAAATAAAATAAGTATCTAGCTGTTGAGTAATATTGGTGTGTGAAGTTCTATAATTTGCCTTTGACAGCTAGGTTGGCAATTCATGAAAATGGTTTAGATGGACAGAGCTGAGGTCTTGATGTGTCAAAGAAGATCCATGTATTTCATAATATGTGTGTAGTGGTACACCTGCTGAATCAGAAGATCTGTCATCAGAATGTAAAACCTGATTTTCATCTGTAAACTCCTCTTCAGGTTGGTGTGCATGCAGCTGGATGTGACCAAACGTAAGGACATAGATGCTGCTGTGGCAGCTGTCCAGGAGGCAGTGGGCGAAGAGGGTAAGTCTCACATTTGTCATTAAAACTGCACATGTGTACTTGCAGAAAGGCCCTGCTATACGCTAGCCTGGACTGGTGCTCATGACAGGTTTTTTTGGTTTTTTTTGCTTGGTCGTGTTTGCGCTGATCATCTGTAAGATCTTACATTTA
Organism: Batillaria attramentaria; assembly: GCA_018292915.2. Classification (NCBI taxonomy): domain Eukaryota; kingdom Metazoa; phylum Mollusca; class Gastropoda; family Batillariidae; genus Batillaria; species Batillaria attramentaria. The sequence continues at coordinate 214,078 of JACVVK020000114.1, read as the reverse complement.
TTTTTGAGATCGTAGCTTAACCTTCGCCATACCGTATGTCATGGGTGCAATTGCATCCACACTTTTGTTCAAATGTCCGTAGCGCAATCAAGTTTCACACTAGATCCACGAAACCTCGTGACTTTGTTAATAATGGTATTGGTGAAGTGCTCATCAAAATTTGTGTGATCTTTTTTTGTAAATAAACTGCAAAAAAATGTTGTATAACTCTTCCCATACGTCGTGGGTGCAAAACCCACCCATACTTTTTAAGAAGGAATTTCAGGGGTAGAGTCGGGTAAACATAAGTACATGTATTAAACTATTTTAAGCAAATAGAAAGAAATGAACAGAAATAGCAACAGATATCTGTGTGATCAAATGAATGTTAGAACAGATTAAAACTGCGCATTTTATTGAATTGGCAGGCTGCTACGATGAACAGATCTATGCGTTAGCTGCTTATACTTTAGTACCAAGTATATCAAGTCTGAAAATGTATTATATTTCCAGTCTAAATTAAAAACAAATTAACAGTAAAGGTACATGTAGAAGATTGGTTTTATGTACATTTTTTCTCATAACAACATCGACAAAGCCTCTTATCCAGGTGTTGTTTCTTCTGTTTTCCAGGTTTGTGGGGGCTGGTGAACAATGCTGGAGTGTGGTATTTCTCTGAGCTCGAGATGACGTCAGAGAAGGTCATGCGGCGTGTGATGGACGTGAACTTGTTTGGTGCAGTGAACATCACAAAGTCCCTGTTACCATTGGTGCGCCAGGCAAAAGGCCGAATTGTCAACGTATCCAGCTTATTAGGTACAAAACACATTTTTACAAAACACAAAAAACACTCAGGGGTCGAAATTCTCCGCCGTTCGGCGGATTTCCGCTTTTTAGAAATCCGTTTCCGCCTAAACAAAGTTCAGTTCCGCCGGAAAAAAAAAAATCTGAAAAAAAAAATTCCCAGTGGTACGCTTTCCGCGAATCCCCACTCGGTACGGTGCTGGCAATACGGACAGCGAATTTGTGTGGCCCACCCCATACTGTGCACGCGTGACCGCGGACAAAGACTGGGCAATTAGTGCATCCCCCCCCCCCCCCCCCCCCCCCCGAAACACCACTGCAGCTATGCGGGTAGTTATCACCTCATCCACCAGTTCCGACGTCCGAGCCTTCACACCTGTCAAATCACTGACCATTGTTTTCACAAGACACCCTATCACACCTGTGTCGGTGCGTGTGAACGTTTCTTTGGGTGCCAGTGTGTGTGGGGGAATTAGGCAGATATTTGATAGGTATGGTGTGGTTATGACTGAATCCCCCTTGTTTTCGTGTTTGACAATAAAGAAAACGGAAACTGCGAATTCAGCCGGACTAAACTCAGTGATTTGACACTTAGCAATTCGGCAACGTCGGGATGTCTGTGTACGTCGTTTGGACAAGTGTGTGTGTGTGTGTGTGTGTGTGTGTGTGTGTGTGTGTGTGTGTGTGTGTGTGTGACTGTGACGGTGAGAGAAAGGGATAGACTGTGATGCCGCTGGGAATTCAACCGGACTAAACTCGGTGATTTGACAGCAAACCGGCAACGCCGGGATGTCAGTGTACGTCGTTTGGACATGTTTTCCGTTGCACAAATTTAGGTAAAGCCACACAATCTTGATTGCTGAAAGACTCCACAGAAACACCAGACTCTGCTACTGAGTCACATTTATGCTTGTACCATGATCTCTACGGTTGACATGCGCTCCCGGGGAGGGGTCCGGACACCACCATGAGAGTCTGTGACTTGGGCGACCAACTCAGTCGCCAAGTGAGGCTCTACTGTAGAACAAAAATCTGTTTCAGAGATGTAAATCAGTGTCATGGCTTATCAGAAGCTGAGAGTAGTCTGAATGATGCATGAGTGACCTCAAGCATTGTCATTGTGGGGAACATGCTCTTTCAAGGGTTGTGTGAAATTGAATGAAGACCACAAAAACAAAGTTGTTGGATGGTATGATAAAAAAAGCATATCTTTTCTGAATTTTTTCATCCCAGATTGTGCGATTTTTGCAGTCAGAATGCACCAGATTGCACAGATTTTAATCTAGATTTTAAAAATTTTCACGGGGGAGCATGCCCCCGGACCCCCCTAGGTAGGGCGCCTTCGGCGCTACGCAGTCGTGGCTTCGCCACTCCTCTCAAAATTTTCCTCTTTTTTCATCCTGGATCATTTCTACCCCTGAACACTGTATTTTGAAGAATAAGGAAAAAAAGCCTTTAAAGGACTGTTTCCTGATACATACATGTCACAGACCATTCATAAAGTATTTTGCTAGTGTCTAATGTCACATCTGTGGAGTCACAGGCTGGCACTTAGCCAGTAGAAGGTAAAGCAAAAAGCGATATAATACTGTAGTGGTACTATCACTCGCTGAGTACAGTAATGACCTTAACTTTTCAACCGCTTCTTACAATTGAAAAAAATCTTGAATTTGAAGGTCTGGTTGAAATCCAAGGAGAAAAAGAAAGGGAAAAAAAATTCTGTTTCTATGTCCAGTCATCTTTACTGAACACCATGGGTGCCAGTGGGGTTACAACAGTGCAGTATCTTGCATTAGAGGGCATTGCAATGTGCAAAAAGTATTGTAAACCTTACCTACCATTTTATTTTTTTCAATCTTCCTTGTCTTATTATTGCACATAAGCATTTTCCACCTTCTAAATTCTCAAATGGACCACTGCAACAAACTGAAACTTGCAAGATGGCAGAAGCCTGCCCAAGTAGTGAAGGGGACCTACTCTATACTTCTGGCCTCACCATGGTGTTATCAACAAAGCAGTTGAATGCCAGACTAGCAAAGTTGTATCAGTTTGTTACCATGTTTTCTTCTGGACATTTGGCATTATCTTCAGGTTGCTTCACAGTTTTACTGGTCTGGTTGAAATTTAGGAACAGATTTTTGGTGCCTGGTTGAAACGTAAGGAATTTTGGGGGTTTTTTTTGGTAACTTTCCCAGGTTTTGCATCATGGTCGAAAAGTAAGGACGGTCTAACAGTGAAGGTTATTACGGTAGTACAGCTTTGGACCATGAATATCTTGACCATTTTGAATATCTTCTGCAGGCAGGCATCGGTGTTTTGCATTCAGAGGTGTGCTTCTCATTGAGATAGACTTTTTTGTGCATACAGGCACGCTTCTGGTGCATCTATTCAAAGCGGAAGTTATCTCATGTGAACCCATGTGTACACAAGTAAACCTAGTTCTTTGAATGTTGACTAACACACTAAATATTGTCAAAGTTTGCATTGGAATAGACTGCAAGATTTTCACCTCACGATACTCATTTCAGGTCGCATGACAATGGAGGGTACAGGGGCGTACAGTATGTCTAAGCATGCCCTGGTGGCATACACAGATACCCTGCGACAGGAGATGACAAAGTGGGGTGTCCATGTCGCTATCATTGAACCTGCTGCATTCCGTACTGGTAGGGTGATGTGCTAATTTTATTTACGCTGGAGATATTTTTCCTGGTTTGAGTGAAGTTCAGGTTCAGACAGTTTTCCCAGCATTTTTCCTCAAGATGTGGTATACTAAAGAATGTGTGTGTGTGTGTGTGTGTGTGTGTGTGTGTGTGTGTGTGTGTGTGTGTGTGTGTGTGTTGGTTAGTTGGAGTTTAACTCCACAAGAATTGAGATGACCTCAACACTAGTAACAGGTAGGTTATAGGGGTAAAGGACATTTATCTGTAGAGAATAGTCCATGTGAATACTAGTCAGTCCACACAGATCAACAGGTAAGCCACATTTGATTTATCCTTGATTGTGATGGATAAGTTACTGGAACAGGCCAAGTTCACACAGGCAGAGCCTGAGAGGAAATGTAAACACAATTTTTTTAGCTGGGGAACATCAAACATACTGATGTTTCATGAGTTGTGAGACCAGCAGACACACACTGTTGAGCCATCGAATGCTCCATGCTTGTGTGTGACAGAGAGAGAGATTGTAAGATAAAAATAAAAGCTGTTTTTAATGGATTTGTTATGATAAACGTTTCAAAGGGAAAACAGCATTTTGACCTTATGACATTTGGCATTTTGAAAACACTGCAAGAGATGTCAATCACATGTTAACCTGTGCTTTTCCCCGCAAAGTCAGTTATTCCAAAATTCCACAGCGACACAAATTTGTTCTTTACACATGACTGAGAGAAGTTGTTACCCTTCAGTGATGTCCATTTTGATGTGTTCACAGGTAATACCCAAGAACAGGTGTTGAGACAACGCCAAGAAGAGATATGGAATTCGCTGGACCCGGAGACGCAAGAAACATACGGCTACGAGTACCTGAATGCTATTTACTCCCACGTGTTAACAGCGTCCTCGTCCTTTCCTTCAGATCTTACGCCGGCAGTGCGCTGTATGCGAAGCGCCCTGCTTTCCATGCGACCCCGAGCACGCTACCCATGTGGCACTGGGGCAGAGTTCATCATTTGCTCATACCCCTTGCTCCCCGTGTGGATCGCGGACAGACTGATGGCTAGTATCGGTCTTCTGCCACGACACCGCCAGTTGCGCACTTGATATGGAAGGACTTGCTTCACATTTTGTCTTTTCTTGCATTTCTCTGTTTCTGCTTTCTCTGTTTCTGTTGTTGCTGTGGAGATGTGTGTGTGTGTGTATGTGTATGTGTGTGTGTGTGGGTGTGTGTGTCATTCTGTGTTAACAAGATATGGTGCTGCTTTGCTGTAGAGGTTGAATGTTTTCATTTCAACAGAGCTTAATATTTTGAAATCATGTTTAAACAAAATAGTTCAGCTGAACAACCCATCTGTTTTTTCCAGCAAGCCAAATACTTTTTGCCATGTTGTGTATTTTTGTCTTTCTGGCTGACTTGTTTGTGTAATGATTCCTGTTAAAACAGCTGCACTGAGCTTCACCCTTTGTGTTAGCAAGTATATCATGGCTGTTAAATCCAGATGGTGGGGTCTGGCATGATGATGCGCATTTTTTTCTCTCACTTTGACAAAATGTTCACAAGGTTGTGTAGATAATGGATCTCTCTCTCTCTCTCTCTCTCTCTGAGACACACTCGCGGGGCGACGGCACACAGGACCACACACACACACACACACACAGGTGAATTCTGCTCTTCATTAAACAAAAATCACTGTACGTAGTAAGTCATCCTTGAGTCTTTTATGAAGTGAACCACGTTTCAATAGCCAGATTGATTGCAAATCAGTAGACCGACTGCTGGCACAGCCTTGTAATGTGTACACTTCCACACTCCAATGCATTCCTGTTTAAATTGCTGTGTGCCAGCCGTCTTGAGCTGCAGCATAGTTTTTCCCACTCTCAGCGTTTGCTATTGTTCAGTTTGAAATAGAGTAGCTTGTCTGTCTTAGCCATGAAAGTAAAGCAAAATTAAACCAAGGAAAAAATACCAACTTCCGTTGAATGTGAATGTATTGTCATATAGTGCATTATTTTAGAACTACTGTAGCAGTGTAAGCATAGATTAGGAACATATAGTGTCTGCACTATGCTCCAGCATCAGGAAGAAATGTTCGTTGAAATATCTGTTTTTCAAGTTAGATGTGAGTTTAGTAGGCAGAATGTGGCTTTGATTCTCGGAAAGTACAACCTGGTCACTTTTTGTCAGATTTCGTTTAACCCCTTTAGTGCTTTGTGTAAGCTATTTAGTGTTGCGTAATTCACTTCAGCAGTACAAAGAGAGTTCTATCATAAAGGGAGGCAACAGCTCCATGGGCAATTTCACAAACAGTATGTCTAGTCAGTTCATAGATATTCTTTAGAATGGTGTCCATGTTGCCCACTTTTGTAGTTCTTATGCAATTTCCTCAGGTGCCTGTAATGTCACCCGGTAGCACACAAAGGGTTAAGAGTGCTTATTGGGCATGAGGTATTCATTCAGCAATTTTTTTTTTTTTTTTTTTTTGACTGCTCTAACCAGAGTGGGGTTTTTTGTTTGTTTTTTTACTCTGTTATCATTTCATTTTGTGTAGCATGAACATACCATATCATTTCAGTGTTGTGACTTTTTTCTTGGTGAAAAATCAAATCAAAATGGTATGAGTACATTTGTATACACCTTAATGTACAGGCTGTCCTCATCTGATATGTGGATTTGAGTTATTACGAACAAACATGTCGATTCAAAGCAGTTTTGCGGTACACTGTACTTTGCATGCTCATTTCTCTATATATTAGAATCTCAAAGTACTTCTCCATTTAATATATTTATTTGCATAGTAGCCCTCTAGTGTTCATCTGCTAAAGTCTTGCTCAAAAAGTCTTTAGGGGTTTTGTACAGTTCCACATTTTCAACACGGCATTCAGTTGACAGTACACGCTGTCAGGCTGTTTTCTGGTCAAAAGTGTTCATTGGTAAATGTACACGTTCTTCTGTTCAATGCATTGATTTCAGATGTAATTATTTGGATCTAATTGAATGCATTACAAATTTACCGGTATTTGTAAAGTGCAATTTTACTCTTTTGTCAGTACAGTACCTGTGAAAGGAGATGTTTTCCTTACATTTGAAAGCAGCAACAATGCTTGTGAATACAGGCACTCTTATACATATTTCAGACACAATAGTTATAAATGTGTACAGGAATATAGTGGTATTTATATTTCCCTCAGTTTTGTGGCATTGATCCAACATTCTGTGAAGAATAAAATCTGTGCATGATACAGTTTGAAAGATGATGTGTGTGGATGTTAAATTCAAGCGCCAACAAAGTACAGATTTTACATCATGGTATAACACTAGTACAGAACTCGGTATAGCACCAGTAAATTCTTCTTCAGGTGACAAGCATTTGTGTAAAACATCTAGCATTAATACAGTCAATTACACACAAAAAAAATTGAAAAAAATTGTCACAGACAAGCAGGTTTGTCATTTTGACAAGCAAAGTCTCATGAAACATTGTATGCTGTTGACAACAATTTTTTGGCTCCCTTGTATAACAATGGGAGTCTATGTAATAGCCCTCCGTCGTCTGTCTGTGTGTGTGTGTGTGTATGTGTGTGTGTCCAGAAAACTTTAACGTTGTCGTTTTCTCAGAAACTACAAACAGCAGAGACACCAAACTTGGCTTGCTGATAGACAACCATAAGACCTTTCAAAACATATCATTTTGAATGACCTTGACTCAAGGTCAAGGTCACTAACGCTGTCTGTTTGAAAATTTAACATTGGCATTTTCACGGAATCTACAAAGACCAGAGGTTTGAAACTTTGCATGATGATAGACATTGATCAGAACTTTACAGATATACATGTATGCAATGGCCTTGTGTCAAGGTCAAGGCCATACAAGCTATTTTTGTGAAACCTTAACACTGGCATTTTCTCAGAAATAACAAACAGCAGAGGCGCCAAACTTGGCGTGCTGATAGACAGTGATAAGACCTATGCACACATACCATTTTAAATGACCTTGACCCAAGGTCAAGGTCATTAAAGCAGTCTGTTTGGAAATTTTTACATTTGCATTTTTTTCGGAATCTAGAAGAACCAGAAGTATCAAACTTTGCATGATGATAGACATTGGCAACACCTTCACTCCCATACCTGTGTTCAGTGACTTTTAGTCAAGGTCAAGGCCATGCAAGCTGTTTTGGGGAAGCTTTAACCTTGGCATTTTCTCTGAAACAACAAACAGTTGAGGCACCAAATAGGGCATGATGATAGACTGCAATGAGACCTACCTTTTTGATTGACCTTGACTGAAGGTCAAGGTCATTAACGCTGTCTGTTGTGAATTTTAACATTACCGTTTTCGGAGGAACTACAAATACTAGGGCGTCAAACTTGGCATAATAATAGACAGGAACTTGGAACACCAGAGACACTTTACTTGCCGTGATGATAGTGATAAGAGCTTTACAAACATACACTTGTGAATGACCTTGACCCTTGTCACAAGGGAGCCATGGAGGCTTTTGCCTCTCTAGTTTTGCATTTTGCTCATGTTTGACTCTTCTGAAGGGAATAACGAAAAAAAAAAAAAAAACGGAAAAAGGCAACAACAAGAAGTAGCCAACAATGAACATACACTTTCAGCTGATCCTTTTCAAAGCTCATCTTTTAGTCAAGTGACAAAAATCTTACAACTGTTACAAAATCAGTTACAAACACCTTTATGCTTTGAGCAAACATATTTCACATCTCTTGGGGATAATCGATATCTCACAACTATGTTTAGAAAAAAACCCAATCCATTCCAACTGTAGCGTGTCTTTCTTGAATTATCCTGGGAATGTGAAGGGCACTGGGCTTCGTGTGGGTTTTTGCTCGTCCTTGCTCTCAGTTATACCTGTCAACCACCAAGATCTTACAGGAGCAACCTATTTTGATCGGTTCCCAAGCCTCTGTGTACTGGTAGATCCCATTATGACATCCTGTCCGACGCAACACACGTACATTGAAGAAAACGGGAGCGCACCGTGCCCTATGGCCATCAGCTCTCACACCTGTGGAGTACAATGACATAAAACGTAAGAAAAATGCGTTTTTCCTACAAAACAAGAATGCCTGGCATAAATCTTCTTTAAAGCCACCAAGAAGCTTGGATAAAAATAACCAAAAACAAACACGTGCATTTGAGAAGCTGTTACATCACGGAAAAGAGGCTGTCAGTTAAATAGAGAAAAAAAAGGGTTACTTGCCTTCACATCTGCTCGATCGTAGGGAAGGAGCTACCATCCTCTGCTCTCCCACAGTACAGGAATCTCCTCTACAGCAGCAGTCCTTCTCCAGTAGTGTGCGAGGGTGACGTTCATCATCTGTGTTCAGTCTGACGTACACTGGGCATGGATCTCCAGCGTCTTCGTCCGGGCAAACGGTCGAGCCCTCAAACACCTGCATCACAGTCACATAACAGTAAAAATGTGTCCCTTTTTTTTCTTTCTGTATTTTCGGGTTATGATGTTATTTCTGTTCACAGAAAACAACCAAGGACAATGGAAGGATTTTTTCAGGTTGATTGACATGTTCTTATCAAATAAGGCTTCTTTGCTTGTTCTAATTAGGATGCTTGTTTGTTTGTTTGTTTCTTTCTTTGTCTGTTGTTCAATAAGGTCCCAGGAGCGCGAAACTAGGGCAGAATACTCAGGTGCCACAGGGACTGGTTTCAGTGGAGAGTTGAGAACGTCATCTTTCTCGGCCCACCTCGGTGCAGGCGTTCGCATTAATTTTGATTTTGAATTTAGCAGATCGTACAATCTTTGTGTGAGAAATGTCTTGATACACACTGAGGTCAGAAAGAAATTGTTGATGAGAATTACAAGGCAATAACGGCGTTCCGCTCGTCGGGTGACATTTATTTTGAGCTGCTTCTTTCGTACCTGACTTAAATAGAACACAACAAAGGTACTGTAACTGATTTCGCAGTCCTCGCTTAACTGAGAAAAAAAAAGGAAGAAAAAACAACAACAACAACAACAAAAAACAAGATGGCGACTTAACCGTAAAGTTCTGCTGGAACTGACGCTGTCTCTGCTGCATAGCGTCGCGATACTGCTGGGCCATGGCGGCGAATTGGGGCATCTGGAGGGCGATGCGGTGAAACTGACCATCCTGTCCATACATGTGACGATTCACGCTTTCCATGCGCTCCGGCAGGTCTTCAGGCTCGGAACAGTGGTGATGTTGACGTTGATTGTTGCAGTTGGCTGGTGACGGCGTCGATAGCGACTTCCTGTCACTGCTGTGGCCATCCAAGCCGAGAGGCTCGCCGACACTAGAAATGACTGGAGAAGAAACCATTTTGTTACTTGTACAGTCAAAATGTATTTAAGAAGAGAAAGAGGGGGGAAATAAAACAAATAGACCCCCCCCCCCACACACACACACACACACACACACAAACACCACCAACAACAAAACAAGAAGAAAAACAAGACATAATAGTTAACAACAAGACCACACACACACACACACATACACACAGAAACACACACACACACACACACACACACACACACACACACACACACACACACACACACACACACACAGAAAGAGAGCGAGAGACAAACACGAGATGAAAACAACCGTGGCCGTGAACGCAAACAGGGTAGTTGCATATCTCACGCTTTCGTGCACTGAGTTTCTGTCGAACTCTCACAAAATTTGTCCGTGTTCAGTCGTTCTTGTTTACACACCGTATGGACCCAATATGTTATTGCAGTGTTTGGACATTGCTCACCAATCGTCTCCCCCCCCCCTCACCCCCACCCCCGCAACCTGCGTTTTGTTGTTGTTGTTGTTGCTGTTCAGTCAAGTTATTTTGTGTTGGTTCAAGTTGTTTTTTTTTTTTTTTTTTTTTGTTGTTGTTTGGAACCCAAGGAACATAATTCAGATAATAATACCCGTTCTCTGCGATCTATTGCTGGGTTACTTCTCGGCCTCAAAGAACACCCGACCCTCAACAAAGAAAACACAACTTACCAACAAGAATAGAAACTTCATAACTTCTGCGGAGATACTGGAATTCTCTTCACAATGTTTTGTAAGTTCAGCCCTCAAGTCTTCTTAGCAGCACAATTCAGTAGACGGAAGGTCTACCACGGGACTGGTGATTTCAAACCGTTCAGTCGCCGTCGTCGATTGACCATCAGAATGCCTGGGATTCGACGGACAGCACTTTATATAGAACATAAATAGGGAAGTCATACTGACTTCATCTAAATACGGCATAGGTCCACTCAAGAGTGGGCACGCCTTCGAGGAAGTTCGCGCCCCCAGGAAAAGCCAGGCATTGTCTCAAATCCATTGGACGCAGCGTTCATCGACACTTGAAAGCTTTAGGTTCTATGTTCGGGTGTGCGGTAGTCTGAATCACTCGAGCAGATCGACCACAACCAAGTCATGTTTGCGATACTTGAATGCCGCCAGCGTACCAACCTCTTCCCCCACCCTACCTGTCCCTCCCCGAAACTGAGGTGTGTTTATGTTCTACGAAAAGCCCTCAAGTCCTTGGATGTACTCCTGGTGTTTTTGCATGGCCAGTCAGGATGCGATTTGTGGGCCGAGGGGTAACCCAGCAGGCCTCAAAGAACGGGTATTAGCATTAGGATCATGTTTCTTGGATTCCACTCACTGAGTATAAAAGGGGGGGGGGGAGCACACACACACTGACACACACACACACACACACACACAAACAAACAAACAAACAAAACAAAACAAAAACAAACAAACAAAAAAAAACAAAAAAACCCAACTGAAGCGGCGATCAGTATCGGAAAGGAGGGGGGGGGGGAGGAGGGGCCGCTATCAGTCGGGGGAGGGGGGGGGGGTAAAGGATTGGTGAGAAATATCCAAACAACGGCATGACGGACGCAAAAAGGTATCGGGCCGCAGGATCGAAGGTTTAGGACAAGAGTGTTGGAAAATGTGTGTGTGTGTGTGTGTGTGTGTGTGTGTGTGTGTGTGTGTTGTGTGTGTGTGTGTGTGTGTGTGTGTGTGTGTGTTGGAGGTGGCGGGGGGAAGGGGGGAAGGGGGTGCTGGCTGAACTCTTTTCCCCAGTTTTTAGCCCAAGAACACCAAAATAAGATACAAGTTTCTCATTTCAGCCGGTCAAACGCGGGGATGGGTGGGAAGAGAAACTGGTAAAACCGAATAGGATGACTGAGTCTCTCCGGGGTCTGTGGCAAAGAACACTGATGAGAACCACTGATATCGGCCATGGCCAGGAAGTTGGAATTAGGGATGATACTCAGTTTCGCGTCAGTCTGCTGGTCACATTAGGTCGTACATGCACGTCATGCCATCAGGTTCTGTTCGCCAGTGTCTACCGCGGGGTCGGCCTGGGTAATCTTCCAGTAGTCTTGTGATTCTCTTTGAGTTTGTATTTTTCTTTTCAGTGTATACTTAGAAGCCTGCACGACAGCGGGGGGAATCCCACGAGCCATTGTTACAGACGGAATCGTATTACATGATTGTAACAGCTGACTGGTTGTGGTGATCTGTCGCTGATACTGCTCGGTCCCTGACAGTGTGCCTGGCCGCTGATTTGTGTTCGATGAAGCGGTGCCAAATGGCGTGACACTCGGCGTGGCAAGCCAAGGCGGCGATAATATCGCTTCATAAACTGCCGTCAGTCATTGCCGGTAATCTTTCTTTGTCTGTTTCTATTTGTTGCAAAGGGAATACGTGTGACTCCCCCCCCCCCCCCCCTTTTTTTGTGACCTGACGGGGCTGACGATAGTAATCGATTACTGGCTGACCGTGCTGCAAATCATAATGAGTCGATATTGTTGTTGCTGCCGTTCCTGGACTTAACACTGACTTTCAGGGCCATCCCCGGCCCTTGGACGTGTGTGTGTGACCGTCAGTCAGTCTTGCAACCACGCACCAACGACTTGGGATTGGGAGGATTTATCCTTGCCCGTTGACATTCGCGCGAAGGCTTTTCCCGGCCATTGTTGACTCTGGTCAGAACAGTGAGGAAACAGCTAAACTAGTGTTGTTATTGTTACCATTGTTATATGGGGATTACCTTCAGTCATGGGAACTGAGCTCCTATCATAACCACCATCTCTCCACTGATAACAACAGAGATTTAACGTCCTCCGAAGACGAACTGTGGCAAGGAAGTTGAAAACGATCTCAAACGTAATCCTCTCGCCGAAGTCAGTCATCCAAGGGGATGACCCTAGGAGTATTCAGCCCAGCGGGAACGCCAACACTTGTCACGACAACCGCCGGACAACGACAACACTGAACAACTGACTACATGTCTCAGTGTTGGTTGACTCACGGTCATGTGTCATTCTCAGTAGTGCTGTAGTAAATTCCGTCAGTGTTACGCGTGCCCTTTCCCTTCAAACCCCCCCCCCCCCCCCCCCGGCCCACCTCCCCGCCTTAGTCATTGCCTGTGGGCCCAATGACCCTCTGGGCTAAAACTTATTTCTAATTCTTCTTCTTCGTCAGTCTTCGAGCCGGGGAGCCGGGGTGGTCGAATGGGAATGGTAGAGCGTTGGACTTCTAATGCCGGCTCGGGTCGTGAGTTCGATCCCGGCCGCTGGGGCCAAATCAGTATTTGTGCTGGCTCTTCAGTTTTCATCGTCGCCCCGTCTTTGATATCACCCTATGTGGTGAAAAAGGACGTTAAACCCCCAAACACCCAGTCTTCGAGTCACTGGTCGCCGGCCTCCCGCAGGCCGCTCCTGCGTTCCTTGCTAGGGCTGAAAATGCGGCGGCACTGACTATATATTGATGGTCCCACTCTGCTGACTACACATTCGAAAGGGAAATACTGAGGTCCGGCGGCAGTGAGACCCATATTTACATTACATGCACTAGTACTTGACAGTCAGTCATACGTACACTCAGCCACCCCAAGCAGCCATATCGTGAAATATAGCGGATACTGAGACGACACACTGTACATACTGACTGCAAACAGGCTGGGACCGGGGGAAGTCGAGGCCGGATTAGCCTGTGACCCTACGATGATGCCGATAACTGTGGAGAAACGGCTGAGGAACTGACTTGCACCAGGCTCCGTCCGTCCGTCCGTCACAGTGAGTGGAGTCAGTCCGGCCCCCAACCGCCATGATGAGCGTAAAACCTGTCAGGCAGTCAGTTTCACTGACTCAGTGGTCATATCAGTTACCACTGAGATCAGTCATTCATTAAAAAAAATTAAATATTTTTCCAAGAAAGCAAGACAACTGCTACCACTGAACAACACCGCAAAAGCCGCGCAGTGAACTCGGTGTGTCAGTCGGCCGGTGCCACCGTATGCGTGCAGTATCACAAACTCACAACTTGATGTGCTAGGCGGGGGGGGGGGGGGGGGGGAGGGGGGGGTGAAGCTGAGGGCGAATTTCTTGACTCATATAGCCTAAAGTCGTGCGTGCACACCAGAGAAATGCCAAAAACGCAACAGATTTTGTCCCCAGAGGTTTTACTAGAGGTAACCACTACACTGAAACACTGACTGAGCCGGCCTCAGTGCCGGCTCGCGCCTGACTGAGGTCAGTCAGTGTTGGGCGGACTAGGAAGGTGTGATTTACTACTACACACTTTGAAACACACACACACACACACACACACACCGTCGGAGAAATAAACTGAGCAGTTCAGCCCCATGAATTCGACGGGCAAAAAACGCCGATACGCTCGACAAGGGAGAGAACGCTGCGAAAACGATTTCATCCCCTTGACTTCTGAAACTTCCGGCGACGAACTTCTCAAACAGCATTTCCGAAGGACTATTCATTTTTCAGAACTTTCTATCAGTTCACACAAATACTGGGACCAAAAGGTGCTTAGTTGTGTAGGGAAGACGAAATTCTATTTGCTGCTTTTGACATGATTGTATTCATTTGCTGTCGGTTATTTTACTTTTTTAACTTACAACCGAGCATGAAGGAGAAACGTACGTTGATTTTTTTGTTTTTTCTTGTTTCACGACCGCCTTCGGCCGAGTGGGCAGCAACTTCCAACTGCAGTACTTATAATTTATCACACTGCGTCTCATGGATGATTCTATCTAGAGATTAAATTCTAGTTTGCAGCTGGCATGGCGCTGACGGTGGAGAAGGTTCTGAATGATGCCTGCATGCTGATCACCCGCCTCAAAGACCAGGATCACCAAGCAGACACCCTCATTTCCACCACCCAGGTCCTCAACAAGCGCATTGAAGCCATGAAACTGGTGGGTGGTCACAGAATCTGGCAATTTTTACTGTCACAATTTGTTGCTTGTGTATCCTAGGCTGCAACAAAATGAAATAGGTGGTTCGTTGGTGAATCTGCTTAATTTACCTCTTTCCTCCTGCCCTTCCAAAGATTTCCCAACAAACGATACTTTTTCTTTGCAGCCATAATCAGTTTGTGTTCACACAGAGATTACTCAAAAGCAATGCTGTTGCACTGCTATGCTCTTTCAGTGTGTGTACTGCACATACTCACTTATATTCTTTTCTTCCTTTTTCACTTGGTGCAGTATCAGGATGACATCACAGAGCTGAATGAGATGGCCAAGCATCGGCCGCGATCAACCCTAGTGATGGGCATTGCACAGGAGAACCGTCAGATCCGTGAACTGCAGCAGGAGAAACGTGAGCTACAGATGGCGCTGGAAGAACACCAGTCTGCCTTGCAGCTTATTATGCACAAGTATCGGCAGCACACCATGCACCTGGTGCATGCCAACCGCGTTGACACCACCATTGCTCAGCGACAGGTTCGATCTAAGGTAAATTGTAGCGTAATGTTACCTTATTTTTGAGACAGTGTAAACTCTGCTTTTGTCTGTCTCTGCTTTCACAACCAACCTTGTTTTATTAGGCAGAATTGATATCTGTTTTAACATGTTACATGAAAACAAAAACCATTTCAAAATCCTCTTGTAGTGCCTCTGTTGAAACTGGCAGTCTGGCACAGTCCTCAGACTTCATGGACCTTTGTGGGCAAGCACCATGTGTTTATCATCTGTCTGACAATAGTGAAACACTTCCACTAAGCATTCACCAGTCTCCTCCTTTCGGTTTTAAAAACAAACTAAACATTCACCTATTTCTCCCCCCCCCCCCCCCACTCCTCCCCCCTTACCCCCTTTATCTCAGTTCAAGTCAGTTCAGTTGTATGTTTTTTTAAGTGATTTTGTCAGTTTTAATGTTTCACTGTACAGTGATTTGAGCGTGCTTATGTTGGGACAATAACAGCAATTAATGATTATTATTTATTGTAATTTCTTGTGCTAGGAGGAGGTGTGCAAGCTGTTGGACAAGGTGGAGGAGATGGCTACAGTCATGCAGGAGGCTGTGCGATTGGACGACCAGCAGGCTGGAAAGTTGCAGGAGCGCATCACTCGTCTTGAGGTGGAAAATCAGACACTGCGCCAACTCCTGGAGATCTGTACCACGGCCAACCACCCCATCCTGGGTCCTGACAGTGACACGGAACATGACCATGCCAGCAGCAGTAACAACTCCACTGCCGACAGCCAGAAACTGCAAGACTCACTCACTGGAGCTGAGGGCAAATCGTGAACACCTGTCGTGGATTTGGGGAGTGGGGAGGGAGGGTTGTAGGGGGCAGGGGGGAGGTGTGCTTTCATGGAACCGGTTTCCATTTTGAAAGAGATTTTTTTTTTCTTTTCCAGTCTGAAACTAGATCTGCAATTTTATGTTTGTGTGAGCAAAACTGGATTTGAATGAAAAGGCCAAGGTCTTTTGGTTGGAGCTGCTTCATTGCTACAGCTGAAGGTGCAGGTTCATCTACACATTTAATAAGTCTGATTAGATTAATACCAAGATTAGTAAGGAGACAGGCCATGTCATTGAATCATAATCGTCACTGATAGTAAACCATTCTGAATGACAAAAAGATTTTGTTCGGTTTGTGCATAGCGAGCCTGCATCTGTAGCATTGTGAGATCTGAGTTGAATCCCACTGGGAGTTTAACAGACAAGAAAGAGAGGCAAGGCAAGAAATCCAGAAATCCATGGCACATACCTGTGTAGAAACCTGGACAGAAGTGTTTGGATCTCTGAATGTTGGTGTTCACTGCAGTCCATAGTTACATGTATATAGTGTATACAGCCAGCTCCCAGAATGTTTCGTATCTGCCGACGGAGACAAGATTCTCCGAAGTTGGAGTGTGGCTGCCTGTGTGGCAGGGTACTTAAATATATACATTAAGGTCACACACAACCGTCACCTAGGAGTTTTCAGGCCAGAACACTGACAATGGCAAACGTAGGCCAGCAATTGTTTACACTGAACAAAGCCAAGGTCATACATGTACTCATAGGAAGTGGCTGTGAATGTTTTGAACTAAAGTGAAATATTAGCATTTGAATATGTGTAAGGTGCAAATTCACCTACAAACTTTCACTGTCGTTAATACTTGGAAGGCATTAGCTGATCTCCAGATCACCGTAGTAAGTTTACCACTTACATGAATTTGTAATGAATTAGTCCACAGTTATCTAGTGCATGTCCAAAGACTTTGCAATTCCACTGTTCACCTGTTGTATGTGAAAATGTTTTTTGTCTGTGTATTCCACTTCTGTATGACTGTTATTTATATATTTGCACTGCTTCATTTTGTGCAGAATATATTTAAACCTGAGCATGGCATGGAATGCTTTCATTTCGTGGTACAGTATCATTTTTTACATCTCGCCGACCATATAATGGTGGTACATGTAGTGAGAATGAGATCAATACAGTATGGATGAATTCTTCTTTGCTAAGTGCACATGCTGATTGAAGTTTTCTGATGTGGAACTGGAATGTGCTTCAGACATCGCCTACAGGTACATTGTTGCTTTTCAAAACACAATCCTTGCTGGTAAGCTTGTTAACTCATTTCCCCCCAAACAACATAAGTGAAGTACTGTTCCTGTCACCCAAGTAAATTTGGGTCTGTCTGGCCGCAGCATGAGGACCTCATGCCTTTGGCAACTGTCCACAGCATGAGGGCTTGTGATGTGGACTGCACTTTCGTTTTCGTCCAAAACAGCAGCTGGCAATCGGCTCTCTAGCTTGCCTTCTGAGGGAAAATGAGTTAAGGTCCACATCATGAGACCCTTGTGCTGCAGGTGGCTAGTACTGTACCAGCTGCTGAATCACAAGGCTGTCGCGTTTAAAAAAAAAAAAGGCTCCCATAATTGAACGAGTACTCGTTTTAGAACTTTCTGTTGTTTGAAATCATTCAAGTGTAAGTGTGTGTGTGTGTGTGTGTGTGAGAGAGAGAGAGAGAGTTCATGTTCACTGAACCATTTGAAATGTTGTGTTTCAATAAACCTTTTGAGAAGTCATACATGTTTGAGGTCTTATTGTTCACTGTCACAGAGAGGTCAGGTGCAACTCTAATTGCAACTGCAAAAAATTGTCATGCACATGACTCCTGGATTTCTGATAAAAGCAGGTGTATGATGGTTGCTAATACACCATCTAGCATATAAATCCTCTTCAAATCAAAACACTGAGTTTGTCGGCAAAAGGTCCACCTGTCTGTGAAGATCTTACTGTGAATGTACCATTACAAAAGAAAAAACTGAGACAAGATGTCAACTTCATTCTTTTATTCTCTGCAGTTACAGTGCAGTAATTTCAAAACATGAATCAGCTGGATAAAACTGTACATGGACAACTGCATCTCATTTTGTTTATTTAGTTTTTTTGGGGTTTTTTTTTTGGTCAGAAAAAGAAACTCCTAAGCTTGGAGAAGAGTGATTTTGAAGATAGTATGGGCAGTGCGGAGTGATTGCCAGTACACAGAAAACCCAAGGGTGAAGACTTGCAGCCACTGTCAGACAAAAGTGTACCCCACATTCCGGAAAAAATTACAAAAGTGTCAAAAGTTACACCGAATGAAGCAATGCTAACATTGAAGAAAATATGAAGGCAAAACAAGCAGCATGACGCTCCATTTCATTACCACCACCCCTCTTCTGTCCAAGTCCTTTTCACTTTCTGGCAACCACAATAACCTTGACCCTGAAGAAGATGGCAACACCACTGTTATCCACAATGCACCATTTCATCAAACCTTAGCATCATGTACAATCTGATTCAGTGCAATCAAGTATGGCTCTCATGACAAAGGGAGAATCACTTAGATCCTACAGTAGTACCCGCATCCTAGCAAACAAATCACTGAAGAACAAGCAAAAGAAACTTCATGCACAAAGACTTGCGTGTCCAACATGTTTCACACCTACAGGAGTTCATTGGGGCACATCAATTACACTCGCTCAGCTACAGCAAAATCAAGCTCTCCCGAGGTGCTACGATGTTGGTAACAAGGAGGAACGGCCCCGTCCTACAAAGTTGTTTCTCCAAACTTCATTTTATTTTGTCTGTTTTGTTGTTATTGTTGCCGGTTCTCCCCTCTCCAAGTTCTACCAATGACACTAGATCCTCTACGACCTCGACCGATTAGCCACGTGACTGGGGGTGGGGCTGGGTGGGGGAAGAAGGGGGAGAGAGAGAGAGGGTGAGTGGGTGGGTGTTTAGGAGTTTAACGTCCTTTTCCCCCACATAAGGGTGATATCAAAGACGGGGCAACGAGAAAAAGGCCAGCACAAATATTTGGCCCCACCGGCCGGGATTCGAACTCTCGGCCCAAGCATTGAAAGTCCAACGCTCTACCATTCGGCCACCCTGGCTCCCCAGAGAGAGAGAGAGAGAGAGAGAGAGAGAGACGTCAGTTCCGTGAACTAAACATTTGACGTCAGCCTTAGGCAGGTCGTCATACACAGACAGAGAGATGACGTCAATTCCGTGAAGTAAACTTTTGACGTCGGCCTCTAGCACTGAGATGGTCTGAGGATGCTTGTTCATGTCTTGTGATTTCCCTGTTGGCTTTGTGACTTCTCCGACTGAATTATTTTTCACATGAAATCTGGAAGATCTAGAGGGCTGATGAAATGTCGGAAGCAGTGACGATACTTGCAGATTTTGTCTGTGAACCAAACATTTGACGTCAGTCTCACGCTGCTCGTCTGACAGATGATACTTCTACATATCTTGTGATTTCCTTGTTGCTTTTGTGACTTCCGTGACTGAATTAATTTTGACATAAAATCTGGAAGATCTAGAGAGCTGATGAAACGTGGACTTAAGTGCCTTGGACTGTACTTACGAAATTGCAAAATTGGAACTTTTTTGACCGGCGCTTCTCGCAGAAACGTGAAAAATTTGTTTATCTAAAAGCTCTGCTATTCTTAATACTAAAGCTATAATAGTGCAGTAGTTCATGTCATATGTGCAGTTGGCACAAGTGACAAAAATACCGGAATGATGAGTAATTTGAAGCAGTCGTTTCATAGATATTTGGCCTTATATGCAAACCACCCCTACCTCGGAAATATTTTTCTTACACAAAACCTGTCAGAGCTACAGAGCTGTGCTACGAAAACAGCAGTATAATTGGATGATCTTCCCAATTTCAGAAAATGAAGCCATTTGAACATTTTTTTTCGAAAAAATTCGTGACATGACCGATTTTTTCAAATCGGCGATAACTGTTCTCAAAATGCGGCAGGCTAAAAATCGTGAAAAATAGCTCTGGAGAATATGACTGCCCATTTTATCTCAAAGTAAAAAGCCGTCCGGCGAGGTGGTTTAGCAGATAGCCATCATTACATCCGTCCACACACACACACACACACGACGTCAACTCCCGCCAAAAAGAACGCAGCAGAAAAGTGTGCACGTAAGGTGTCTATGACGCAGATTTCGTTACGTCACTGTGTGCGTGAAAGTAAGTACTGTGTGGAGAAACGTCACAGTCTTGTTTTGTATCACTGAAACTTGCTGCTGCGCGTAGCAAAATCTGCCCCGTCTCATAAAGTTGTTTCTCTATAGAGAAACAACTTAAAAATGCATGTGATGCATGCAACCCAAGCATGCGCACAGGCACACGCTAGATCATAAGCCTTCCTTCTTTTTAGTGAGTCCAGAGTAGCAGTGAAGGCTCCCGAGAGAGGCAGGTACCTGCGGTGTTGTGCCAGCACATGTATATGTGAGAACCCACCTGAAAGTCATTTGACCTGAGGGCCATAAGTGAGCCCATTTTTTTCTCAACATTCACTCTGCCATGTCCCATAAAAACAGCACTTCATTGCCAAACACATGTTACCTTAAAGTAAGAAAAACAGCAAACTTCTAATAGTCAAACATCTTAATGGGTTAAACCTGCAAGCAGTCGAATAAATACAGCTTTAACATACCAGTAGATAAGAAGATGAAAGAGGGTGAGCTGCTGGAACCAAGAACTATTTACACTGACAAAAATTCATGTATGAAAGAGTGGACAGTGACGACTCGCAGGATCACAGTCTATGGCGGGAATGACATTGTTCAAACAATGGGATACATACATATATTTGGTAAAGGCAAAGTATATTGTAACTGACAGAAATAAACGCCAACAATACAGCAAGCCAAGCAGCAATGCCTCCAAAAACAGAAAACCAACAAACTTATTGTCTTTGATCAAGAAACGTGTTTCCGTGTTTTTGTTTTAAATGGTGTATTACCTCTTGAAGCTTCACGCAAAGAGTAGGAACTGAATAGGTAAAACTGCAAGAGCTATTAGACATATCAAAATAAGAACCTGTGCCCTCAACTAATGCGGCCCTACTGAACAGAACAACTGGCTTGTAAAACATCAGCTTCAATAATGGAGCATGTTAGCACACTGACAAATACTAAAAAACGGAATAAATACTGAAAAATTCAGCAGGAGGAAAAAAAAAAAAAAAAAAAACTTGGTGGAAAGCTTACTGACCTGCTAAACATACCATAAAAATACATAGCCAGTGGGTGTACTGAAAATTTCAGTTGCCGCTGTCATTCAACTATTATATTTTAGCAAACCAGACAACTTGATGACCCCGCTCAGTTTGGACACTTGTTTGGTTGTGGGTTCACTGTTGATCCCACTCACACTGAAACTGGCAGAATGAAACAGATCTGTAGCTCCAAAACTTCAAATTGTGAAACTTCCACTTCTAAGACAGACAAGTGCAAATGGCTTTCATCACAATTCAGTGACCCAAGTTCCAAACAGCTTCAGGGGCACTGCAAGTGTACAATGTACATGTATAACTGTAAATCTGCACATTAAGACCTAGTGTCAGCTACATGGAATTCAGAACGTGAGAATTTTCTAAAGACAGCCATTTACCTACTTACTTTTTTTCAACAACCCCACAATGTGCACTTAGTGACAATGCAGATCTACACTAAACAACTGTCAAACATCATTTCCCAGAAAAGGCAAACCGAGCCATCACTACCCAATCTGTGTGAGACAATTATACGTACATGTACTAGTAAAACTTCTACTTTTTTTAATTTTCAATTACTTCAACAACCAAATAAATACCCCCTTCTACACTCAACCACCTGAAACGTATCACCGACATATTTTACACACACTTACACAGCAATGTACAGACCAAGGATCATTCAAGCTAAAGACAGTATATAGTATATGTGTGCTAAAATACAAAACAAATAAATAAATTACACCAATTTTATTTGAAATACTCTTACATAAATCCACAATTACAAACTCAGCAGTCTGGTCTGAGCTTTGTGTGTCCAGAGCTGTGTCCAGGCAGGCCGTTCATATTCCTGAATACAGTATACTGAAAATATGAGTGTCAACAACCTATATAAATATTTTTGCAGGTTTGAAACGCACAAGTGCTCCTGACATTGTAAAGCCAAGGATCCGCACTATGCACGTAGCAATTTACATAAAATGCTAATTTTCAGGCTGTTTCTGCTGTGCTGATCATTCCTTGACAGACCAGAGCCACGATCATTTAACACCGCAGTATGAAGAAGAATAATATGGTTAGTATAAGCAGTTACAGAATATTTTCCCCTACCAAAGAAAATGCTTGTATTTTCTTTCAAAACACAGAATGCAGCTGACTTTGAGTTCATACAGAGGAACTCTCAACAGGGCATTAGGATTTACACACCATGGCTGAAACTCTACCATGCACTGTATGGTCCAGATAGATGGGATAATAGTACAGCATGAACGCAGCTCAGTACAAAGACTGGTCCAGATAGATGGGATAATAGTACAGCATGAACGCAGCTCAGTACAAACACTGGTCCAGATAGATGGGATAATACTATGAAACAGTACAGCATGAACGCAGCTCAGTACAAACACTGCAATCTCCACAAGAGGAAATGGACCGATTCCTACTGTGTAATACATATAAATAATCTGGAAAGGGAAACAAAACGGCAATCCATAAAAAAAAAAAACTAGACTGTACAATATATGATCTCATCTTCTGTATGAACTCATCACATCACGTCTCTTGTGAGGAGTGAGATGGGCACCACAATAATAAATCACAGCCAGAAGAATGAAAAATCTAAGGCAAACGTTTGTGTACATATCAGTACTGAGTCTCAGTTGAAGGTTGCAACAAGGTGGAACAAAGACCAGGCTCCTGAAGGCCAAGAATCATGCGATTCTGTTCACAGTACGACAACAACCATATGTTTTCAGTAATGCCAGATTCAAACAACACAAAATGTAACGTAAAGTCACGGCATACATTGACACATCACCATGCAGGGCAAAGATGACCCCATCCCCTCTGACAAGCAGGACAAAACATTAAGAAACCCCACAAAAACAAACAGTAACAGACTAGCTGCTGCAACATGCACACAGCAGAGCTTGACTAAAATGGTGTGTAAGATTGTGACTATTATGTAACTAGTGACACACATCTGGCCAAATATTCTGTAAAAAAGTTCAGCCACAACTAAAATTATCACGGCTAGAGATGTCGATCAATTTGAATTCTAAACACCAATGCATTCACTCCATCACCACTGACCTGAAAAAGGAAACTATTTTTCAGTTAATACTTTATTTACAGAAAGGAACCAGGAATTTAGAGCAGAAGCCCATGTGCTCTGCATTCCTCCTTGCCGGCAACAGGGGTGGTCACTCATGGGTGGTTTTACTCTAATGGAAAACTGATTAAGTTTTTCATGACCAAGCACGTACAGGCATATGCCAAAGGACTTTACCCTTAATGACTGGGCACATCCCTGCATGTGCCAAGCTAGCAAGCCACTTAGTATAATGAGGATACCAAGGTCCACGGTAGGTGTGGTGTTTCTATGGACGATGGCCTATCAGAAGTAAGCATTTTCCAACACCCCGACTATTGTGTTCCCCGCGTGTATTTCCTGCTAGTGACAGTCTGCTGGTAAACCCAGTGACAAAACCAACAAAACAGAGAAAGAAATGCTGACATTTCTTCTGACAACAACCATTTCCAATTTTGATTTGTATAAAGCCATAGTTTGTTTATTAATGCAGACATATACGTTCGCGTGTTGAGAGGGTCGGCTTAACACAGTAGCATGGGTGTCCAAAGTTTGTGCAAAGGGATCCGTTTTCTGAGATCATGCGCTCTTACTTTTTCTACTTACGCAATAAACATTGCAATTTAGGGGCGCTGATTTGTTGGAGATCTACCTCCTTTCAGTTGTGCACCACTGACCTCTGCAATCTGAACATACTGGTTGACCATGCATTCTTGTATGCTTGCAGCCATTTTCATTGGAGCTCATCTGCTTCAACCCCGTCGAAACAATGATGTAAAAATAATCAAAGAACATGTAAACCTTTCTGTGCCTCTTTGACCATGCAAATAGTAGTGTTACCCCCAAAAAGTGATGTCTGTGTAGTATGTTGGTTTACGTCATTTACTTTATTCATGTACTGTGGAATGCTCGGGGTGCTAGACAGGTGCAGTCAAGTTAGTGGTGATGACTTCTTGTAGCAAAATGTTTCATTTCTTTCAAGAGAGAGTGACAGGTGTGTTGGCTTCATGTTAGGTGTGGCTACCCCAGGGATCATGAACATTCCAAAAGCTTGAGTATCTGGACACAGTTTTGGGGGATCATTTGTGCTCAACACAATCAGGTGTCAGGAAAAGGTTAATGCTGTAAATATTTAACTCATTTAACTGTTTTGATTGAATTTTAGTACATTTTTGTTAATTTTGTATTTGACATATCCCAAACCTGTTTAAAGGTGAAATAGATTCTGAGTATTTGTTTCCTGCGCGCATGATGTTTCCACCGATTCCATGCAGCAATGAAAATCTAAAGCACCGTGACACTGAAATGTTCTGATGACAGTAGTGCATCTTCTAACAAGACAACTGATACCAACAGACTGCCAAGCAAGAGGAAATATATCCTTGCTACCAGTGTTTAACAAAAGAGAAAAAAAAACAAACAACACTGTTTGTACATGGATACATGTGTAATGAATAAAACAATCACAAAACCAAAATACTGTGGATGGGTTGCAGCCACAACCTTTTATCTCAAAAGTTATTAGTTGTCTAGCTTAGTTGTCTGCATGTGATGTTTTGTTTTATAGTTCACTTTTTAAAAACTTTTTTAGAATACTGTGTTGATTGCAAGGCTCCTAGAGCTTGGTCTCCAGGGACAGGCGCCCTATGCGTGTATTATTATTACAATCAGCTGTACAATACAACCTTCACAAACACTGCTTTTGATAAACATCACACTGTCAACAGCAGCTCTGACATGAATTTACATCATTTACGTACCGGTAGATTGAAAAAATGTCCAATTAATTTTTTACAGCAAAAATGCAAGCAAGAAATACAGCAACAGTACAGTAAATGTTGACATACACTATAGTTCAGAACATCTATTATTTTTCTCCTTTCACGTGTGTTCAAGTTTCTGAACTGGAAAAATTGCATTGAAGCCCGCAACCAGTATCCTGTGAGACTGTCACACTTGTGCATTTTCTCTTCAATTTGATTGGAAGACTGGAAAATCAAAAGCACAGTCACTTTATTTAATCTGAGGAGCTGTCAATGGTGTGCAGATAAACCATAGGTGCTAAGCATAGGTCACCTTCAGTATCAAGCAGTTGTTGGGTGTGAGAGAGGGGGTGGGGGTGGGCGATGATGGGGGTTTCGGGGATGGAGTGGGGGCAGGAGAGGAGAGGGTACAAGAAGGGAAAAAGCCAAACATGTTTGACTTTTTCTGATGGTCACTGTACATAACCACATGGATAACTGAGACTCAGGAGCGGTAGAAATGACAATTCCATCACTATTTTCACTGCAAAGCTGTTATACTGATGAACTTTTATACTGAAGGTGACATTGTGTGGATAAATTTGGCTGGCAGTGAATTTGTGTGGCACACGAAAAGTCTTATAGGTCAACCCTAATTCAAAGAACAATGACCAAAAAACAACAACAAAATCAAAAGCAATAAAAGAAATACAAACAACAATAAGAACAACTTCTCGAGGAGAAGTATACCGTTACAGCACCATGCTGTGTGTGATAGTGAAACGCGAGTTGTCAGTCAGCAAGCTGTGAAAATGAACCAAACACACTCAAGCCAGCAGTAAGGTTGAGCACTGCCCTCTTACAGTCAACACTCTCAGAACTGCCAATAGCCCTGCCTCAAGGCAAACTGTGTGAAGGGGTGGAAACACTCAAGCGAAAATATTCTGTCACTAGAATCTTGCGTTTCCAAGCCCTGTCAGTCCAAGGCGAGGCAAGGCAAATCTGAGCGCCAGCAAGGAAGATGAAGCAGGATGCTGTATCAGCCAGTCCCAAACATTCTTGAATGGAGCATGCAAGTAGTTGTGTCTGGTTTCCATCGCTGTTCCATCTCTTTTGTCACAAAATAGCGCACTGCAAAACAGAAAAAAAAACAGCTATATATAGCATTGCGCTGGACAGTCACAATCTCAACTGTCAAAGAAATTCAATGAAAGTGAAACATAGTTTACTGAAATAAATGCCTTGCATAATTCAATTACAACATAAACAATCTTTTTGGTTAAGATGCATACTTTCACAGTCTAATAGAGACAAGAACGCAAAGGACATTTGTGTGTGTGTGTGTGCCGGTGTGTGTGTGTGTGTGTGTGTGTGTGTGTGTGTGTGTGTGTGTGTGTGTGTGTGTGTGTGTGTTGTGCGTGCGTGCGTGTGATGCTCTCACATCTTTCCCCTCTTTCTTGTCTTTTCGATCATCTCGCGCATCCCGCTCCCTCGGTCGTCTCTCTCCAGCACCGCCAGCTGCCTGACCCTGAGCTGCGGCTTGTCCTTGACCTTGCTGATTTCGCTGTTCCTGGAGAGCGGCAGCTGCCCGCCTGTCCTCCTCTTCCTGCAGTCGCATCGCCAGTTCATGACTGCCACAAAAACAATGCCGTTAATGTTATCTTATCAACAAAGCAAGAACTGTGTTAGTATCATGTCACTATTATATGACTTCCAAAGACCCAAAGCCAATAATGGCTGTACACAAGAAAATTGTGCAAAACTCACTAAAAACTTGTAATCGTCCCACTGCTTGGCCAAACACAGATCTTTATACATGTATTTCTAGATCTTTCTTACGCTAGAAATGGACCATGTGCTGCCTTTTTTCCAAATGAAACCGTTGCTAAAACTAGCTATTATTAGTAAAATAAATTACCTAAGTGATATTCAAACTGAAAAAACAAACATACATCATGCTACTACGGTTCAAAATCACTGGTCTGCAGATCTAGAAAAAGACATCAGTTTTTCGCGACAGCTGTACAGCGATCGTCAAATGTGTCAGGACCATGGTAGCCAATCGGGCTACCGCCCTGAACAAAACTGGTAGCCCGAAAAAAATTCTGGTAGCCCGAATCGTAAATACAGGTTTTAGTACTGTAGTCTATATATGGGACCTTGAGTTTGTCATTTCAGCATTTTTGAAGCGTTGGTGGTGGGTGGGTGAATGGGTGAGGAAGGGGGGGGGGGGGGATGTCATTTTTTTTTTACCACATATCAAATCAAACGGATTGTTTCTATTTTCAGTTTCTCGTTGTTACATGGTATACAGATACTTTTGAACATCTATTTTCAATAACACTTTGGAAACTGAACAAACTCGGTGGTTTTGTCGGATGAAAATAATGTGCAGTAACTGCAAACCATGTGGTTATTGTCTTCGTCATAGACGAGCCACTGTCTTGGAGTGCCATCTTTCCTGGTCTTCCACTTTTCCAGAAACTTCCTTTCTCTTTTGGCTTCGTACTTTTGCTTGTCATCTCAGTTTGGGTTTTTTCGCCGGCGGAGGAGCCACGAGACCAGGCACAAATCGCCACATGGCGTCTGCCGGAAGCTCGCATCGCAGACGGGATGTTTTGAAAATACCGCAGCCGAAGCGCATGCGCGGAAACTGTATGGCGGGCCCACATTGGCACAGCAGACGACATCGATGATAGAGAAGCTAAACACTTGACGCAAAGACCGTAGATATAGAAGTTCCTACGGGTCTTTGCTTGACGGGAGTGGCTGCTAGGTTCTGATTCATGAGATCAATCATCTCAGAATTCCTGCTCGCCATTCGGGCTACCGCTACCGGAGCTTTCACTCGCCCGACGGTAAATTTGGTCGCGAAAGCGAGCGGGCGAGCGCATTTGACGATCGCTGCTGTACAGACAGACGTCAAAACGTAGCAAGCTTGATCCCTCCCTCGACTTACTCTCCATTATGTGCGGCCGCCATCTCTGGGTGGAACTGGCCCCAAGCTGCTTCCTGCTCTGCGATCATCTGCTGGTCCTGATGCAATGACAGCGCCACCTGGTAACTGACAGAAACAAACATAACATGACATTTACACACTGCCTCATGAGCCATGAAACAGACCCTCCCAACAGGTCTTATGAATCCAACATTCACCAGTTCTTTTGTTCTTAACATTCAAATCATCTTCAGCAATGTTAGGTTTCACACACACACAAAAAAGATATGGATTAATGAGCTCATGTCATACGAGGCACTATTCACTGACAAACCTCCCCTCAACTAATGTGTCTATTGACAGACAGATGCAAAGACAACATAGATTCCAACTGCTGAGCAGAGTTCGACAGGATTAAGAGCCGCATGAATTTCCATTATACATGTACATGTACCATAAGGTTTAATCTCCTCAAGACAGCCAAGAAGCAGGTATCCAATGGTAAACAGTGCTTTGTCAAATCAATGCAGAAAGACCTGCAAGACGGAATCATGGGGAACCTAAATGAGAGCTGTATCATATTAATACAAAACAAAAAAGACAACAACAAAAAATCAATGGTTAAGAACTCAACTGCTACATCTAAACCCTAGTGTCCTCATGCTGATCACCAAATTATACATTATTCATATTTCTTTCAGGATCAAGAAAGGTGTGTGTGTGTGTGTGTGTGTGTGTGTGTGTGTGTGTGTGTGTGTGTGTGTGTGTGTTGACAGAATGTGCCTTCCATCATATCTGGCCACACGGTCTGTGTATGAATGTGTACACAGCAGTTGCCGGAACATGACAATTCACAAGTCAGAAGTTTGCTCTGAATAGCTGTCTGCATACTGCACCCCAGCTCCCCAACCTCAGCTGAAAAGAGCAAACAAAGACTGCCTCAGTCCTGCTACCGTGACCAGCTCCATTTTAGCCAAGGTACAAACAAGATGAGGCATAGAGTTCGCTTACAATGTTGGAAATTAAAAACGACACACCACATCAAAATATATGCATGCTTGAAAAGGGAATCAAAATGGCCCAAGAATTAAATATTAAGCGAATCACACCAAAAAAAGAGCAAAAAAGCTTACCAATTTTACTGACTTTTCAGTTTCATTTGATAACCACATACAAGTTTACAGGATGTACTGTACACATACATGTATTCAAACCCTCTCTTGTGTATGCAGTGTTTTGAGTTGTAAGGTAAACAACGTACGTTATAGGTAAACTAAGATCTTTCTCACTTCAGAGTCAAGAACAGTGTTGCAGTAATTCCTGTTTTAAGAAACAAGCAAAATCTTGAATTCTGAGTTTGCAGAAAAGCCAGCAGTGGTTTACCGCTTCCTTTCATCCAAGTTCAAGAAGAAGGGACAGACTTGATCGGTATGGGACAATGGGTTCACTAGCTTCAAACCGATTAAGGAGACTGGAATACTTCCTGGCGACGGTATGCAGGTGTCAACGCTTGGCAGGGGGAGTGAAGCAGTCCACACCTGCTGCTGAAGTTGGCGGCTGACACTGCGTTTGTTTGCACCCACAGGGAAGGGGAGTAACTAGGTGAGGGGACATCACAGTTGCAAACTGGGTGTAGGAACTGTGTGTGTGTGTGTGTGTGTGTGTGTGTGAGAGAGTGAGAGTGAGAGAGAGAGAGAGAGAGAACTCGAACATCTAATGTTGTGGGCCACCGGCCCCTTCAACAAACCGGCCCCTTTCATGTCCGAACAGCTTCTTCATTCAAAACGGATGTGATCTAGGTACTCCTGAAAGAGAATTCTACCTTGAACTTGAACGAGAGAGAGAGAGAGAGAGCGAGAGAGAGAGAGAGAGAGCTTTTGCGTGATCATCATATGATGTGGTTTGGTTTCATACACTCACTATGGCCATTTTCTGTGGATTAGAACTAGAAGTGTGAGTATTCCAAATTATGATATCTGGTGTCAGAAGAGCCATAGGCAGGTACAATATTAACATTATCTTTCACACTTTTCTCAGCATGTGGTACTCTCATCAGCAGGCAGGGAAAAAAAATGAAAAGAAAAAAAAATGGGGCTACTGAAAAGATCCCACTGTCCTACACAGAATTTTCAACCAAGTCGACCCTGTCTCTGGCTACTGTTGAACTGTACAAGGCTGGAAAGCAGGGAGAGTTTAAGGACGGGGCAGAGAAATTCTGGCTGTAGAGAGAGACAACAGCAGGGTAAACTGCTGTCTTAGCACATCAAAGAAACATTTTTATGGCTGGGCAAGATCGGCATTCCGCCAGTCTGGCTACGATGTGTGAGAGCGTGCAGCCAGTGTGTGTAACATTGATCCTGGTCTATAAGAGTGATTCTCTCTTGAAATATGTAGGCCATCTGTATACAATTACACCCTTGTTCCCTTAAATCCTAGAGAAACCCAAAGCTGCCTGAGCTACATCTCCATTTTGAACACACAGGCTGGTCTTCTTTCAACTCTAGCTCTAGGGCTGGCTGATGAAGGAAAAAAAAAATGGAGAAGGATGCTGCGATTCAAACAAAAGACAACTGATGGTGGTCAAACACATTCAACACACCTACAGACAAGAAGCAACTCATCTTGGAATGTGAACAACAAATGCGGGGCGGTCAGAAGAAACATACATGTAGTTTGCTTCTCTTAAACTAAACTTCAGAGTAAGACATGGAAAAAAATCACATTTGCTCTCATTCCGTCACCCTCCTTTTCCCCCTATACACAGGGCACAGTAGCGCAAGCAGCAGAAGCTGAAGTCTCCGCCCTGAACTCAAAATCCATAGAAACGGACTGGAGGGGTTAATATTTGTCTGCCACTGATAACAATCAAAAGGTCAGTCCTACTGCAACAGTCACTGTGTTGGTTTCTTCATTTCAGCACAGGTCAACTTTAAGGCAGCAGACGGATGTGGACTGTCAATCTCATAATCTTTGCTTTCCCAAGCTGCTGTCAACTTGGTCAAGCGTTGTGTTGATGAAAGGAAACTTTACGGAACAGGTACATGCCTCAATTTCAAACGGCATCTGGCAAAAGTTTGCCACTCTAACAGGGCTCTATTTCACACTGGACATCTGTTGTAGACCGTTTAAAATTTGAAATACACTGTATCCGATTACTTTCTCACCAAAGTGGACATATGTCCTATTACTTCTGCGCTACAGTCATGATGATTCAGGACAAATGTCCTACAGTCTACCTTATCAGGGGCGTAGGAACCACGGGGGCCCAGGCCCCCGTTCGATTTTTGGAAGGGGGGCCCGAATATCTTTGGGCCCCCCTTGCTTTTGATAAGAGGCCCCCCCCCCCCCCCCCCCCCCCCCCCCCCCCCCCCCCCCCCCCCCCCGCTCTGCTGTCGCAGGACACAATCCTTGGCAGTCAAAACACACACACACGCACACGCAAACACACACACACACACAGAGTCTCTCTCTATGTAAGAAAATCTCCCTCCCCCCCCCCCCCCGCCCCCCACCCTTCTTCACCCCGGCCGTATGGCTCACCCGATTTAGTGGGCCCCCCTTCCTCTCAGCATCTTCCTACGCGCCTGCTTATACCTATACCTGGTCAGCCAGCACGCCTGTCCTATTACTACTCCCACAGATATGAAAACATGCTCTAAAATGGCCAGTTTAAACTTGGAATGTCACTGACCTGCTGGTGTTTTAAATCAGATCCCCATGAACTGGGTGCAGAAAGAGAAGGCTTGAGCAGTCCTGACATCACCTGACTGACTTTTTCCATAGAGTATGAATTGTCTGCTAATGAAAAGCAGCGCATGGAATTAAGTCATGCTTCACTGTTTCATGTCAGCCTCTTTGTCCTCAACGCCAGCAGCACACAGAGCGCAGGTCAGTGTCCATTCTTAGTGACCCACATGTTTGTTACAGTGCCCGAGAAGAGAACCTGCGTGGGTGTTGGGTAAACGAAAAACAGACGCAGACAATAATAATACAAACAACTAGAGAAACAGGATGCTTACTCTGAGTCAATTTGCGTGTCGCCTGAAGCATAGGGACTGTTAGCGATAGGCTCGGTGGAGGGTTCGGGCTTTGTGTAGGTGCAGAAACTGGCGTCCACAAAATGGCAGTCCCCGTCCACGTTTGACAGTGTCTCCCACACGACGTTGCTCTCAGTCAGAAACCCCTGGTCTGTCACCAACACGAACAATTCATTCTGCAACAAACAGCGAGGTAAAAGGTAAACAATGGTTTGATATAGAGAAAAAAACCTGATACACATACATGTACACGTGCTCCTCACTGTCCAGTATGAAAATTCTGAAGTCCACACAAACAAAGCAAAATCAGAAACAGCCTGAAAAATACCAGTTCATTTCTAACAATATGTAGTAGAGGACAGGCCCAGATTGTTCCTGGATGACAATGACAATTTATTCTTCACAAACTTTCCCCACACACAAGCCCTCAAATCCAAAGACGTGTGCAGCAGGGACACGCTCGGTCCTGCACATTTGCAAACCCAGTACATCAAAGGGGTAAACTCTTGCTGCAGCAATTATAAAGTGGAGCTGCTGACACTGATTACACATTAAATACAGCGCCCTAATTTTGCCGTAATTCTCACTTGAACCTGTGACAAATATTTAGCAACAGTGTGTCAAAAAAATGTCCCTGAGCAGGGGAGGACCTGGCGGATTGCGATGACCTTCACATGGAGCCCGATGTTTGCTGCAGCACGGTGGCTGTTTGACAATGATTCTTGCACAAACAGGGCTGACCATGGGCAAAGATGCCAAGCAAGGATCGGGTCCATTTGAGGTGGCTGGCAAGCCCACAGTAAAGACCCCTGCATGTTGGCTTGAAGCGCCTGCTCCTTCTTTGTTCATGCTGTAGACACCCTGATTTTTTGCTGGTCAAAACTGTCCAAAAGTTTCTAACGCTAGTAACAGAAAATGTATATGAAGTGAATAGTTTTTCAAAGCACTCCATACTCATACAACAGCCTTTGCAGCTTCCATAAGGGCATATTAAAACTGAAAGCTCAACATTCGTGTTGAAATGAAAGCTATTTGTTTGTGTCCTGAGGAAGGCGAAAGCCGAAACGTTGACCTGTGCCATCCTTTGTCAAAGTTAAGTGGTTTCTGTCCCTTTTATGTCGCTTTTATTTGCTTAACTTGTAACCACTTTGCAGTCATTACCGTTTCCTTTTCTATCTGAAAGCTCAACAGAAAATGGTGGTGGTGCTGTTTTCTGATCGTGACACAAAGAAATTCGTGAGAAAATGCAAGTTTCAGAGACCTAAAACCAACAGCAATAAAAAGTTTGAAACCGCCTTACAACTTTTTCGGTATAGTTTTTTGTATAGTTTTATGTACAATTTACTAACAGTAACACTGCCTGTTTGTACACATCCAGGTACTTCCGGACAACAAGCATCCGACTGTGCTGTCAAAGTGTTGTCTGATGTCATATTTCAAAGAGAATGGAACTATAAAGCCACAACTTCCCATCCTACCCTCTCCCATTTATCTGCACTTCCGCCAGTGTGTGTATGAGTCCTGAGATGATACAGTTACATGAAGAAGGGAAAAATCCTGAATAAAAATGGAGGGTTTACAGCAACAAACAGCACAGTGAGGGGGATTGGCGGATTCGGGAGATTGGAAAAAAAAACCTCCCATCCGTCACTGGCGGAGAAGGAGGCTCGAACTGCGCAGTGGGCCGTCCCTCGTTGTCTGCGTGCTGCCACATTCCCACAATCCTTTACACCAGCATCACAGATCCACCTCTGCCAGACGTCTGGCTGCCTGTCCTCCGCGGGTCATCAGTACAAACCAGGGATTCACTGTGCAGCAACTTACAGCAGACAACGTTCGTTGCCATGTACCCAATATCCTGCACAACGCTGCTCTTTTCCTATGGATTACTGGTGCACCACAGAGGTAAGCAATAAGTTGAATGGCACAACTTGTGATGAAACATTATATCCATTTTCTTTCATTTTCAAACATCAGCGGAACAGTTCCTCAACAAGGGCAAAACTGCAATTAAAGGAACTCTTCTGCATTTTACGAACAAAAATGTTGAAAAGGATTTTTGTTTTTAAGAGATCTGTTGGAGTAAAACAACAAACCGGTAAAAGTATCTTGCTGTTTCCTTTATCCAACCCATTCTAAAACAGACACTTATAGGAAGACAACCTGCACCACAGGTACCAATTACCATTTTAATTCAAATCTAAATACACAGAAAAATTAATTTTGTACAATTTCAGAGCGATGACAGCTCACTCACTCAAAAGAACTTTGCAGCTTATTGGCTTATGAACTACATGTATATCTCAGTGGAATCAAGTACAATGTAAGCTGATCATTCGATAGTTTGACCGGGGGGGGGGGGGGGGGGGGGGGGGGGTATTAAAATGTACATGTACTAAGGAAAATAAAAAGAAAAATAAAGCTGTTCACTT
The DNA here is from genome assembly GCA_018292915.2 of Batillaria attramentaria. Classification (NCBI taxonomy): domain Eukaryota; kingdom Metazoa; phylum Mollusca; class Gastropoda; family Batillariidae; genus Batillaria; species Batillaria attramentaria. Next base: position 179,577 of record JACVVK020000114.1, on the reverse strand, counting down.
GGCCTGTAGATTATTCAAAAAATATTTTATGATAACACTGATTTCTGGCTATACTGTAGTATTCTGTTTATTTATGCAAAGGGGTGTCTTGCCTCGGCAGAAGCAAAGAATGATCATCACTGATAGTGATATTACTGATCAGTTTCTCCATTGTTTCAGCACAAAGTGCAGACTGTGATGCAGATGAGGTTGGAGTGGCCATAATATCATGCCAGCACGAGCGAGAGACACTGTCACATGCCAGCAAAATGAACAACACCACACAACTATGTCAGTAAGTGCTGTTTCACACAAAGAATGTCAATGTTAAAAAAAATAAAATGTAATGCCTTTTTCTTAATAGTGGCAGTTTGTATTGTTGGGGTCTCAACACCACAGGCAGACTACATATATACCACGGCTTGAAATGGTACATGATTCAAAAGAATGACAAGTGTGTAGTGTTTCATGATGATGTTGCAAAGCCACCAGCACACATCTGCCACAAAAAAAAAAAAAAAAAGCTTCATGGTAGGCTTGTTCAGGGGCATGCTCCCCCAGATGTTTTTTTTTTTTTTTTTTTTTGGACTAATTTTGGAGCATTTTAACATTTTAGGTGCTTCAGAGGAGGAAATACTGGTTTTGAAGGATTTTAAAATGAAACTAAATCTGTGCAATTTGGTGTGATTTAGCATGATTTTAAGTACTTCAGAGAAGAAAACACACTTTGGGGGGGGGGGGGGGATTTTTTAGCCAAAGGTGGAAATCCGCCAAAGGATGAAAGACTTTAAGCCCAGATACACACATTACACATTGGTAGTTACCAACATACTGTGAGTGGTGAAGCACTCAAGCTGTGACAGGTTCCTGTAAGATTTTGTTTTATATATATACTTTACACTGCAGGGCTTTGCAGAAATACGCAGAGTGCATAGAACCTAAGATTGCTGGTTGCAAAGATGAAGCGCTGGTGGCATTCCGAGTCATCAAACAGAAGTACACTGCGGAGCCCTTCAACTGCCACGTGGACGACTACACTGATGATGGAGATGGTGGTGATGAGGACAATCACCTCGATACAGGCAATGATCACATGGACTCTCACAACAACCACATCATGCCTAGCACACAGCCAGAGCAATTTGCTGGAGTAACAGGTAAGTCTACAAACACTGCTTCTGTAGAAATGTATCCATGTGCAATAGTGTATTAAATTTAATAATATAAACAACAATTTTAAAAAGGTGTATGTCATCATTCAGGTGACCGTGAGATCTTTCTAAAGAAAACATGGCAGAAACAACTATCACTTACTATGTGATAATCATACGGGTGACAGGATAAGTCAAGCAATGATATGAAATGCTAATGTAACCTCTTTAGTTATGGATGAAAACAACATGTACCATCAAAGGCATCTCCTGTTTGGCTTATTTAGTTTACCAATACTAGCCGAACAACGTACTGACAGACAGACACTCACATAAAGAGCTACACTGTGTACAGAATCCTCCATCCCCCCCCCCATTTCTCTGTATCCTCAGTTGCAGGGTTACCTGACCCGGAGACAGCAAAGGACAACAAGGCCTCCAAGGAACCACCAAAACAAACTGATGACAACGACAAAGGAAACGTCAACAGCAGCACATCCTACAGCCCAAACATCAGTTCCATTATGGCACTGTTCACTTCAGTGTGCCTGTTCCATCGGCTGCGATTCTTATGAATGACTCAGGGTTAACGCCACGGCATTAGGCAGAGAGGAATGTTGAATATCAAATATCATGCACTTCTTTAGAGCAGGTCCACACAATCCAGGCAGTAATCAAAACACCTCATAAAGCATTGTGTGCATGCTGCACACACAGCAGATTTTAATCCTAAAGGAACACACTGGTAACCCTTGGCTGTAGACTGCATAGTTCATTCCAGATGGCATACACATTGCCATATAAACCTTGCTTTTATATCAGCATCCCTTTTACAAGCACCAAACTTTCTTCAAGTGTTGGAGTATGAGTATGACTGCATTTATGTTACTCCTGTGCAGGAGAAATGTTATGCTCAGACTATAGAGTGCATTTACAGTTTTATTTTGTTGTCTTGTTGCAAGTTCATTCCGTTTCTCTTCAAGCATTTACTTGTACAGTACATGTGTAATACACTCCCCCCCCCCCCCCCAAAAAAAAGGCAACCAGTTTGGGTTTGCCTTTGTCGACATAAATAACATAATTTATGGAAATATCAACCCCAGAAGAATATGGTGAAATCCTGTGAAGACCCCTATATGTCAGGGTTGGAGGTTATGTCAATGACTATTGCAAATGTGATGGCACCAGTAAGACCATATTCACACTCACAGAAAATACGAAATAAAGTAAATTTTGAGATAAATTTCATGAACAGTCCTGACATGTACATGTATCTGTCTGTATAAAAAAAAAGCTTCAAGAATTAAAAATACACCAGTTTTCCCCAAATAAACAACAGCTTTTAGCTGCTTGTCAATTCTTGTTGATGGAGAGAGAGAGAGAGAGAGAGTGTGTGTTTGTGTGTGTGTGTTTGTGTGTGTGTGTGTGTGTGTGTGTGTGTGTGTGTGTGTGTGTGTGTGTGTGTGTGTGTGTGTGTGTGTGTGTGTGTGCGTGCGCGCGCATGCACATACCTGTGTACAGTAAAGATATATATGCAAACTACAACAGGTACTTTAGTTCATGTACAGTATAAGAAAGACGTCAAAGCTGAAGACCATGTCTAAAAGGAAAAAAAAAATTCAACACCATGCCAACATACAAACCAACCAACCAACCAAAAAACCCCCCAAAACAACTACTGCACCAAAACCGCTCACTGAAGATTTTTTAGGACAAAACGCTGGCATCCTTATCTCCTGATATTGCCTCATGCTTATAATTCTCCGGTTAGTCACCAAGTGCAGGATAGGTGTGTGTGTGTGTGTGTGTGTGTGTGTGTGTGTGTGTGTGTGTGTGTGTGTGTGTGTGTGTGAGAGAGAGAGAGAGAGAGAGAGATAGAGAGAGAGAGAGAGAGAGAGAGAGAGAGTGTACAATTATATGAATTTATTTATCTTAACTTCTTTATGTGTCTTATGCTCGCCCGCATGAATTGCCCTATGGGGATAAATAAAGTATTTTTGACTTTGACTTTGACTTGATGAGGGCAGCACAGAGTAACAACAACAACAACATAAACCCTATAGATCAGCCTATCTACCTTGTACTAACATAATAATACTGCACTCACATTGTGGCGATAGAGTGTGCTGAAGTGATTGTTGCGGAAGAAGATGCTCAGTTCGTGTTCCTTCACTGTCAAGGACAGCTCACATAGGCCATGGTATGTTAGCTGGGAGGCCGTGCGGTCCAGGAACTGCTCAGCTACTAAAGCTAAAACACATTATAAACATCACATGCAAAACTTTCTCCAAAAGTACTCCAACAGATTTAGACATATATATAGTAAACTCAGTGCTACAGCTACAATTTGTTTGACCTGTATAGTCTGATATATATATATATCTGCCCTTGACCTGAAGATATTAGAGAGACTTAGCGCGCCTTCCTCACTGAGGAGAGTATGCAAATTCAGCCTCTGACGTCATCACAGCGCACTACCCGGGGTTTCGTAGTGGCCACCCGTTTAGCGTGCCACCGAATTTCGCAGAGTAAGGAGACAAGGGAGACAACTCCAGTCAGGATGCGAGTCTCTCATCAGACGAAAGCCAGCGTGGTTACTTGTCAACACAAGCCGTTCACTGATTACATTAATCTGGCTTCGCTGAACACAGAATGTACTCACATCGCATTTTTTAATGAAATCGATCCCCTATTCTTGTAGTCTTGGACCTCTCTTGGATTTAACCGATTGGTAAAATGTTTGTAAAAATCTCAAGCGAGGCGCACCTTTGTGGCCGCCATATTGGATTTGGCAGGCAGGACAGTGCTCGTGGGGTGTCCCAGTAAAATCGAAAAATAAAATATTTAGGATCTTCTCCACCCACTGCTGACTGCGAATTTCATAAAATGAAACATCAGTAGACCTGTAAGTAATGCGCAAACAACACATTCTACAAGTTTGAGTACATAAAAAGACGTACGAAAATGGCTTCGTAGAATGGGCGATTCTCACGAAGTTCGCAGAGGGAAAATGGTTTCGGAGAGGAAGCCTCTGGCGGGTGACCCCAAAGCACGCAGGATGTGATGACGTCAGAGGCTGAATTTGCATACTCTCCTCAGTGAGGAAGGCGCGCTAAGTCTCACTACTAAGTCAGGCAAAGTATTATGTGATACACACAGGGGTTATGAAAGTCCTTCGGGCTAGCAAGATTTAAAACCAACTAGCCCGAAACCATTTCCACTAGCCCAAAAGTACATTTTTCAAATATAGACCTATTCGTAAATAAAAAACGATTCACAACACTTTGATAACTGTTATGAACACGCGGTCGCCATGAAGGGTTTCCGATTTCTGGGATGCGCACACGCGGTGCGCTTCGTGGAGAAACCACTCTACACTCACTGAGGTTTTTACGGAGAGTTGTAGCAAGTGGCGCTAAAAATAGTTACTCTCACCCCAGCGTCACAACAGAAACTGAGAGAGAGAGAGAGAGAGAGAGAGGGGGGCTCGCTGACAGTACCGTGTGCATTCAGCTCTGTGAAAATAGAACAAGCTTTGCTTCATAATCTCAACTAGTCCGGCGGGCCAGTGGTAAAACAATTTAACTAGTCCGACGGTATTTTCACTAGTCTGTGGGCTGTCGGACGAGTCTTTTCATAATCCCTGACACAGGTTTTGCAACTGCAACTGGCAGGTTTCAAACAGTGGTCACCTTCCTTGTGCTATTTTTACATTTGGCCAAGCTGCATGAATGCTCTTGAGGTCATGCATACATTACTTAGCTGGGGGAACGGGCTTTCTCTGGCTGCCAGAACTCTTTCAGGGTATGGCCTGTACGGCTGGAGTTACATCCCTTGAAGTCTTGCGAATGACTAACACCAGACGCAGAAATAGCCTCTCCCCATCCAGATATAAAGAAACCCTTACAGGTGTACCAACTGAAATGACCATAATAATCAGGCTGGGGAACTGCTGAAGGAAAAAAAGACTGAAACCTAGGCTGGGGTGCAGCAGTAGCAAACTACTGTGGGACCCGGGGGCCACGCCCCACTCAAGAAAACAAATTTTTGGCATTTTTAAAAACATTTAGTAGCCTCTACTGGCACCCAAAAGTTTTATTTATGCTGCCCTGGTACTGACATGCTAGCCTTCAAACCTGAAGTCCCATACAGCATTATGTGTATCACAAACGTGACTGTGAGTGCAACCTTTTCCCCCTTCCTTTTCTTTGGCTGAAACTTAGATTTGTTTGGCTGAAAGGATAGGAAATTTGGATGAAAATCACCAAATGACTGAGAATTCCCCAGCCTGAATAATAAAAACAACAAACAAAACAGTGACAAAAAAAAAAAAAAAAAGAAAAGAAAAACAGCTACATGCGTGGTAAAGCAACCAGCCACTCCCCTGTTCGTAATTCACATCCAAGCAGTGTAAGTCGAGAAAGGATTAATAGTTAAACAGACTCAGCTAGACCCAGTCAATTGTAGCAGATACTTAAAAGTACACACTGATAACCTACACTCACCTTCCCTAATGAGTTCATCCTTGTCGGAGGCTTTCTGCTGGATGATTTTCTCCACCAGCTGGTTGTAGCTGCACTTGCTGACAGCCGCCACACTCTGGCTGTCTTGAGGGTCCACGAGCCAGCCATGGTACAGCCCAATCTCCAGCAGGTCAAAGATGATGCACTCAGGGGTGTACTCAAAGTCAGCCACTCTATTCAAACAATAAACCATTTGCCAACTAAACTAAGCTGTCCTGATGGTGTATCGCCTTGTTGCGGTGGGATGGCTTGCGTGCTCCAATGACCCCCAGAGCTATATGGGCGGGGGCTTCGGCCCCTGGCAGGTTCAACCAGGCTCACCAGATCTGTGGGGTAGGGGCCAGACGAAACGATACACCCTTGTCCTCCAGGTTGGGGGTTGTGCGATGGGTTAACTACCCTCATACAGAAAAAACCCTTAGTTACAGAAACCATCAACAGCAAAACTCACACCAACTCAGTTTTTGGGAGATCTGGGGCTCCGCCTAGGAGACTTAGGAGCTTGCACTGCAAGCTGCGAGACTCCGGCCTGACATGGGAGGAGGCCAAGACCTGCGCCAGGGACAGAGTGAGATGGAGGAGAGCTGTTGAGGCCCTATGCTTCTCTAGGAGCCAAAAGGACTAAACTAACTAACAACCAACCACTAAACTATGACAACCAGGTTTGTAATTTCAAGGAACCAAAACTTGAGGTTACAGCATGCTGTAGAGATTGTAAGTTCTTGTCTCCTCTGACCGCTATTACAATATGAACTGTACACAGAGTGCTGAAACCATCTAGCCAACGAAAATCTCTGCTAGACAAAAAAAAGAACAAAGAAAGACGACAAAAACAACAGCAAATTTCCACCAACTGCCCTTCAGCATATGAAATGAAAGTTACTTTTGCAGGATCTTCTGCCTTCATAAACATGTAACAAATGAACACACACACACACACACACACACACACACACACACACACACACACACACACACACACACACACACATGTGCATTGTAAGAACTAAAGAAGTGTTTTATCCAGCAGCTGCCCTTCACAACCCTAGCCTGCCATTCAGTGTCCAGTGAACAGTACCTGCTTGAAGCCAAACCCAATGAGCGGCACCACTTGTCAGGATTCCCTCCCTTGAATCCACCATGAGACATTACTTTATGTTACAATGGGGTGCAATAACGCTTGTAGGCAAACCAAGGATAGCTGTGAGCAGCCTACAAATGCACGTATGAGGAATTGTATGATACTGCAGCCAACACTACTGTGCTGTATACAGACATCATCACCACTCAGTGGTGTTGTGGTGTTGCCAGTGAAATAAGCACACATTGGAGTCAAGTTCATGTCAAAGGTAATGCTTCACACAAACCAGTGATCACTGAATGTTAGTGTATACCAGCGTGGACATGAGCATGTCCTACATGTCTGCGCCCCACAGTGGACAATATTCAGGACGAATGTTCTAATTACTTGTACAGTCAGCCAAGATATTTTTCCTTTTACAGTTCCATGGATATGGAGCTCTAATGGGGCACAACATGCTGTTCATTTGCGATGTTTACATGGTGTAGTTAACAAGGCTGCCTGAGTATTTGAACATGTATAAACGGACAAGAAAAATATGTTACAGATAGATGCCATCAACAGACTCCTGTGAATAGTGAGAAGTTCTTAGTCTTACCCAGTGAACCTGACATTGACATCAAGGCCAGTCTGTAGTTTGTGCATCACTGCCATTGCATCCTGCATATTTTGTTCATAGTTGGCACGCGCTGTCTCACTCAGATTCTGTTCACATAAAAATCAAAACATGACCCAGAAAACCGCTAACTACTCTGGAAACAAAAATGAAACATGGAATAAACAGCACTCGTTTTGCTAGATAACTGTCAGGCATTGTACTGTAGCCTTTAGAAACTCAGCCACGTCATGAAAAATAAAATACATTAAAAATAAAATAAACTTTCACTTGAAAAAAGCAGCACTGTCCTTTGTCAGCCAGAGTGGCTCTCATGAGTAGTGTGCTCCTAAAAGGCACAAACACTTCCAGGCTTTTAAAAAGTCCCCCCCCGCCCCCCTCCAAAAAAAGAAGACAAAAAAAAGCAGCAGCTTACAGAGGCAAGCATTAGGGACAGCAACAACAAGGTCTTGTTGTTTTTTTGGTTTTTTTTACCGACTTTCAAATTTAAAGGAGGAGCAGGCACTGTAATTTCCCATTTATGGGATCCAATTAAATATCTTATTATGTCTTATTATTATGCACAATATACTATAACGTGAAAAGGGAAATGGGACAAAGTTAACTTTGTTCTTCACTTCTTTCAAGTACTTCTGTACATGAATGGACTGTATTGTATGAATTGATACACAGCCAGGTTAGTGATGAAGGTTTTATAAGTCCTCAGGATTTAAAAGCCCACTGTTTTACCCTGACACCACCTACCTGAGGCATGCTCTCAAAGACACAGTCCCCGAGGTACGCCATGAGCTGCTCCGAAGTGACCATTTCCAGCATTGGAGCCAGTCTGACCTTCCCCTTCAGGAGCAGCACGTTCATGATGGCCAGAAGTGGGCATGGGCCGTTCTCATTTTGCGTAATGATGGGCACCTTATTACCATCAAATGTAATCCACTTGATGTAGTAGACACTCTCTCCCTGCCCATTGCCTTTAGCAGCACCTTCTTCAGACTGTACGCTGGAGCATGAAGTAGTGGCTGCAGCAGATTGTGAGGATGATGTTTGGGATGTGGAAGGCCCTGCACTAGCGGATGAATTCTCCTGTCCGGATGTGGATGATAGTGATGGAATCAGCTTTGGAGATTGGTCTTGGGAAGCTGTTTTTGATTCTGTTTCAGGGTCACCTGTGCTAGCATCTTCAGTTTCCCCTGAAGTTTCTGTCTGACTTTGCGTCTGAGAAGTGTCACTACTTGAAGCTGATGAACTGGATGCAGCAGTAACAGGGACTCTAGCTACCTCCTTCTCTGACTGGTGCTCATTTGTGTCAGCATTTACTGCTACACTGTCAGGGCCACCATTTCCATCTGTGGCACAGGCTGCACCCTCAGTTTTTGGAGAAAGTGCACTATCAGCATCTGACTTGTCACTGCTGTCACCAGCAGTCTGTTCCTGAAATGTAGGTGAGCCATCAGTCACTGAGATACTACTGCTTGTGTCATTCACTGCAGTGAGGGTCTCAGCATGTGATGTTTGTTCCTGAGCCACGTGTTGAGCAGAGGTGTTCTGAGCAAGGCTAACAGGGGATGATGGTACCTCAGACCCTGCTGAAAGTAAAAACCAAGCACAGCTGCAAACACAATGTACTTTGTAACTTGTCCTGACTACATGGCAGGGAAAAAATACTTAACAGGAAAACATATTTATTGATGTCCTTGCCAATGTTCTTATGGCGTGCTTTCATATATCTGGGTGTTTCGCTGTCTGCCTGATCATTAAAAAGTTACAAACAGCCTGAAACAAATTCCTAATAAAATTGCCAGCTGAGACTGTGAAAATTTTAGTCGGAAATCAGCGAACGTGTACCTTACATGTCGGTTAGAACTTGTATGGTCACTCTAAATGGATGCCAGGCAAAGTTGCAAGCGCATCATTTGTGTACCTGTTCTTGATAAGTCTGCAGAACCTTTTTGCTCTTCTGTTTCTTTTTCCATTTCGCGGGCCTCAGTTCGTGGGTTGGAGTTGTTTTGGTTTGTCAGAACATTGCCTGACAGTACTGAACCTTCCATATTTGTTATCGCTGAACTTCAATACAAGCCACATTCGCCTGAAGTTCGCCGTGAAGTTAAAAGCACCTTCTAACCAAAAATGATTTTGATATTAGGCAGCGAAACGAAAGCATAATCGTTTGTAGACGATCTTTATCGGACAAGCGGTCCAAATCAGCAGACTGCGGTGAAAGCGGAAGTCAGCCGTCTACCAAAACAAGCGCATGTGCAGTTGTTTAGTTCGCCATCTTGGCAACTTCGAGATTGGAGAGTACGGGTAAAGTTTGTTAATTTTCCTGTCTTGCACTTTTCTCACGATATTTGTGCTGGGTGCACAGTTTTATCGTTGTGTCATTGTTTGCTCCAAGCTATTCCAATAACGATCGCTTCTAACCGTTTCGGCGAACGGCTCAAGTTCGGCCTGTGTTGCTGAAGCGATGTCGAGTTTCACATTCGCAAACCTTGCATGAAAGTTCAATAATTCAGTATAATTGCTTGTTTTTCGTGCATGTAGGCTTTAATTGTGTGGCAAAAAGTTGGTGTTAAAACACTCGTTCAGTACGTGCAGTCAGTCCTTGCCTTCACGCTATTTTTGCGAACCTAACGGGACTGCCCCCTACTTAGCTGTGTCAGCTTTTGCCGAGGTGGATGGTCTTCACAATGGGCAATATTCTGCAGATGAATGAAAGTGCATCTCGTGCGATTGGTCAGAACTTTTGACTCGTATTGATAGCACAGTTACCAAGCCAATCTTGATACTGCAGGGCGCGTTGAATTTGCATGCGATACGCTGCTGTTATGATTGAGATGAGAATTTTTAAGTTTGACCTCCTTTGGCGCATGCACTGGGCCACAATATTTCCCTGACGCCGACTTGTATGCCGTGGGAACACCTGCTTTCCCTATAAGGAAATCACCAATGAGCTTTGTCGGGAGCTGGGAAAGTGGCTTTTCCATTCAGTGTACGCACTTTCTCCTCGGCCACTTATGTGCAGCGTTCTTTTTGTTATTTGGCGACAAATAATGAAAATCTTTGTAAAATTGTAACGATGTTTTTTATTCATATGGTTTTTTTCTTTGGAAGTGGTTCTCTTCGGGCTTCTTCTTAACTAATGAAAATATTGTCGCCGCTTATCGGTCGCCCGTGGGTGTGCAGGGCTGGTGGAACAGCCTGTCATATTGTTCTCACGATGTCGGAAGCAAATGTTTTTTCCCACGAGTGTGCATTTCGAAGTGTGAAGACTAACTGGTGGTGCGCAGCCTTAATCGCGTCTGGCTTGCACAACATTTGACACAAGACTCATAATCAAGTGGGAATGCGCGCAGGAAAGCATGTAAAAGATTGCTAGCGGGACTTTGCTTACTGTCATTTTCTCGAAAGTTTACAACTAGGATTTTGACTTGGTGTGACGATTGTGTGTACAACCAATTATCATGAATGAACAGATCTATGCACAGCAGGTGGGTGGCCGATTTTCTTTAACCGTTGATTTTTTGTGACATTGAACACATGTCTTTCTTTGCGTTCAGCATGTAAGTTATTTGACTCACCATGTCAGCCCTTTTTGCATTGGGCGAGTAGTGTTTGTTTCCAACGGGGCCTGATCTTTGCAACTGTTCAAGTGCCCGAGGCGTGGGAAAATTTCCCAGGCGGCCCATGTTGGTCTTTGTTTGAACTGCAGCCGGCCTCTGTGGTCTTATCAGCTTGTGATGAAGGCCCTATTGTTCCCTTGCATCAGGCCATCAGCCCAAATCCAAACCAGGCTGTAGGCTGGTGGTTCTTTGTGGTGGCTGATTTAGTACTAGTTGTTACAATTTCGGCTTGTGAAGTTGTTAAATCTTTGGCAGAGTTGTTAGAGTATTTGTAACAGTTTTGAAACTTTAAAAAAAAACTGTTTGAGACTAGGCTTATAAACATTCTCACAAGGTTAAAAAAATATCATTGTTTTCTCTAGTTATTATTTTATTTGCTTCAAAATTATTTTACATGTATTTATTTCTGAAGTTGAAAAAGGAACAAAAGATGTATAACTTATAAGCACGAAAAAGTGTACAGTTACAAACTGATAGTACTTTCAAATAAATCTTTTGTTACAAGAGTCCAAACTGTAGGTAAAATTTCAAGGTTGGAAATTTGTATAAATGCTTGTCATGTGTGTGTTTTGGTGTTTTTCATCATCCTTAATTCTCAGATTTCCAGTGCTGAGTGTCATAATCTCATATATGTGCCTTGTGTAACCGGCCTGTTCAGTCAATGAAACATTGTATATAGAAACTGTTTGCACAGATTGAAGTTCTTTTAGTGGACTAACATGAAAACATATTCTAAGCAGTTTATCAGGCGCCACATTTTTGCTATACTTTTAATTTCACATGTGACGATTTCTGATTCAGCTGGCAAGTTAGTTGAAAGTAGGGGGTGAGTGAAAAGTAGGAAGTGGAATAAATGTTTGGCTTTGATAAATGATGATTGTAAGTCGTAGAGAGAAGGGGAGAAAGAGATGTGGGAAAGTGGAGCGCGGTCGCCTCTGAAGCAAGGAAGCAGATTGAGTGTGTTCAGTGTGACGGTACTGTAGGCAGCGGGGTGACGGGAGGGCGTTTGACAACTCGCCCCTTTCTCACACGTCTCTGACCTCAGCCGCTGACGCCCCTTGACCCCTGACTCCCCATATCCCGCTCATTCCGCCACCACAACCACCATCACCAGTGTTGTCGACTTCCTTCCTCTGCTTCCCGCTCACTTAGCGCTTCCTTCATCAGCTGGTGTGCTAGACGAGATAAACGCGCAGATGAGGGACGATAGTTCTCACGGCTAGTGGGAGAGTTTATCTTTGACACGGCTTGATGAGACAATAATCTGCAGCGTAAGCTCTGCAGATCTCTCAGAACTGATCAGAAAACAAGCCGGATTGAAGATGTTCGGGTCTTCTGTTTGCACTCATGAGAGCCATCAGAAGGGGCCAGAAGTGCTCATGGAATTGAATCCTGGGGTGTGTTTGATAATCCTCTCTCATGGAGAAGTAAAGCATGAACTAGGCTGGGATGATGTGTTTATTTCCCACACCCACATTCAAACTAGGGGTTACAGATATCATTTATTTTATTGGATAATTTATTTTGTCAGCTTGCTTGTCGGTGACTTCGGCTGAGTGCTGTATACTTGAAACTTTTCAGCCAATTTCAACCAAAATATAAGCTGTTATTAGACTATGATGACACATATATATATACATGTATGTTCAAAAGAATCAAGGTGCTAATAGAACCTTCCCCCCCCCCCCCCTTTTTTTTTTTTTTTTTTCCTTTTTGGTTGTTGTTTGTGTTTGAAGAAACGCTTTGTGATTATGGTGGTCATATGCCTGTGTCGGTTTGTGTATAGTGAAATACAAGTTTTCTTGGCAAGGTTTTGGTTTAAACACTGTTGAGGACATTTCTTAATCTGTCTGTGAGGTATTGTATGTGGGTGGGTATGTTGTTCAGGGCAGTAAGATGACAAGTTTTTTTTTTAGTAAGACGTTTATGAATGATACCTTTTGTTTTCCCTTCCACAGGCTGAGTATGGCTTGAGCAGCTATGGCGGGGCATCACTAACACACCATGCACTACAGTTCTCCATCCAGGGTGGGCCCAACTTCGTCGTCTCACAGGCCGGTCGCTCCATGCACCGTGCCGACCTCGACCCTCCACCTCTGCGCTACAATCCCGCCACCTCTCTCCACCAGCCAGGCCTGAAGTCCATTTCAGGCAACATGGCTCACGCCAGCCTGGTGGAGCCCTCACCTGTGGACTTGTCCACTGTGGCTGGCCACAAGCTGGGTGTTCGGGAGAAGGACGAACGGCGGCATTATGGCGGACACGGTGGTCAGCCTGTGGACATGGTACATCACCACTACCAGCGGCCACCTGGCTGCGTCACCATCCCAGACCAGTCACATGGTAATCCTCATGACATCTGTGAGTCACCCCTTTCGCCCAGGTTCATGCACATCAACCCCTAGTTAAAGGTCTCATTGGACTCCACAAGTAGCCCTCGATAAAGTGCAAGCTTTTCTGTGTTACTGAGGTTCATCTAGAATGTTGATAGGACCGTCCTCACAAATCTTAGTGATACATCATTACATGTACCACAATTTGTTTTTGTACAGCTTGCTGTGAACTAAGTCCAAATAACTTACCTAACTTGAACTGCAGTACATGTATAACCAAACATGGTAAATTGTGTGTATTGTTCGGAGGTGTGTATTTGTTCCATGGGAAGTAGTATGTCGCTCCTGCATTGATTTTTTTAAATTAAAGGTACTTTTTCTTCCACTGCGACCTGCCCCTATTTCTCTACAATTGTTGTCACCAACAAAACCAGCCAAAAAAAAACCCCTAATACCAAAAGATTTTTACCCCCCCCCCCCCTCAAAAAAAAAAACCTAACAAAAAACCCCCAAAACCAAAAAACAAACAAACGAACAAAAAACAAACAAAACAACACACACAAAAAACAAACACAAAAAACCTACAACACACAAAAAAAAAACCCATCCAAACCTCCCCCAACTCACTCCAGAAAATAATCCCCCAAAACAGAAAGGCCTTTAACACATTTTCTTCATGCTGGTTTCTCACCACATACTGTCCAGCGTATCTCTCTTTCACTTCAGTTTGTGTGTTTTTGTGCAAAGTGTGTGGTTCATCACATAGAGATGGTGACTGTCCACTGTTTGTCATTCATTTTCAGTGATTTTTCTGTCTACCATTTAAATTCATTTTATATTACTGAAGTACTGCTAGCGGATGGTGTCTGGATAAACTTGATAAAGATAATATTATACAGTACACCTTTTGAAATGACATTAGGTAGACTTGCGAAAACCGTGAACCCCGGTGGTAGTGTCTTGTTCTTGCGCAGTTGCAGGCTTTATTGCATGGAGAGGTCTCCAGTGAATGTCATCACATTAACTACTACTGTCAGTGCAGAGCAAACATACTCTGTAGACGTGATTACTAATACAGATCTGCAGTCATTGTCAGTGACAGTCCTCACGTCAGCCCTAGTTTGGTTTTAACTAATGTAAAAGCCCATCTTCCATCAGTTCTGCGCTCATGGATCATTCTGGGCCCGTATGTAAAACTCGAGGTTAATTTAACCCACGACTACGGGCCTAACCCAGACTAGGACAAAAGAAACCCCAAAACAAAATTAAATAGAAAAGGAAGCGAAGAAAGAAAGACAAACATCCTTCTATAACGGCTTAGGCACCGTGGTTTCCTGATTTAAAACCAAAAAAAAAAAACAACGGAAAATTTAACCCTAGAGCTAGTTTAGTTCGAGGTTAGACTCTAACCCGGGGCTAAACTCCCTAACCCTGACTTTTACATGCGGGCCCTGAGCTCTTTTGGTATCGTCTTAAATTGTACCACTTAGACACATGCACATTGACAGCATCTCAAAAAGTTGGCACTGAGCCAACAGAAGGCCTCAAATATCAAGGACTGAAGGAGTCGGCTAGGGTTGTGGCCACAGTTTACCACTGAATTGGAGAATTCAATCTTGCGTTGCTCGGACAGTCTGTGAACGGCATTGTGTCGCATTCCGAGCTCTACTGATCATTAACATAGAATATTTGGAGTGTACAGGCGCAGTCACAAGCACAACTGTTCCAAACCAAAAGTTTCCCTTGTAATTTAACTAAGAAGTGGCTCCATAATTTAAAAAGTCCATGTGCCATACAGTTGATACAGTTCTAGTGACAGAGGACAGAGAGAGAGAGAGAGAGCAGTTGTTGTGGGTCCCAGGCTGAAGTGGCTGGCTGGAAAGGTCAGAGTTGCTGGTGTAATTACCTGGCTAATTTACCCATTATGTGGAGGCAGCTCTTTTTCACGCTGCCATTTAGTGGCCGTGAGTGGCTGCTGTTTGCTGTAGAGCCTTGCAGGAGGGGTCTGGCCTAAAGTGATATTGATTGGCCGTCATACTGGTACATACCCAGCCTCATAAATAAATCATGTTTCAACTCTCTCTGTCTCCCTCCAGTCACAGTGGCCTTTTGTAGACACTGTCCCTTCTCCTACGCATATGATATTGGTCGGTGTTTTCCCATCATTGACTTGCCAGCAGCATTGGCTTTCTTTTTCACAACAGAAAATTGAGAAATTGAAATCGCTTGATTTTATCTATAGGGAAGTTTTAATGTCATCTGACCAGATAAAACATTACAAATAACGATACTCCAGATCCACATAAAATTAGAAATCACTTTTAATTTCTTGGCTATAAGGGTTTTGACATTTGTTTTCAGTTCTCTTTTTGTCAGAATCAGTGTCATTTTTACCAGTTGAGATTTCATGAGAAAAGCTGGTGAAGCCGTCCGGTGGTGGTGGTAGGGGGTGGGTTTGGTTTGAATATGCTCAGTGGTGTAAGGGAGAGCATTCAACAACTCCGTGAAAGTGGTGGTCTGAATGTCCCAGACCTGCAGCCAGTCATGTTCCTGCATGCTGCTCCTCTCCCTGAAAACTCCCCGCATTTTGCTGCCGGCCTCTGTCTGATTTTAGCCATCCAGGTTTCTTGGCAATCAATTTCCATCCTGTCGTTAAGAACTTAGTCGCTGCCAGCCAGTGTGTCTTGGCTAGCTACAAGACGCACTTCTCCTTAAGAGCCGTGGGAAAATCCTGGATTCCAACATGTGGAAGCGGTGGTTATCAATAGCCGCTGATAAACCCCAGTGCCTTGTGCGCTGGCCCCTTCCAGAGATAACGGTAGCAAGGGAACAAAAATCGAAAGCAAGCCACAATATTGATGAGAAATTGTTTTGTCTGGTAAAACACAGCCTGAGATTAAATTTGTTGTTGAGTTGCTGATTTGGATGAGGATGCTGTCAGATTACCATGACTTCGGCTTTGGAGAGTTTGTGCACTGTGTCGAAGAAGGTACATATTGTGTGTACTCTTGTACAGTATTTTGGGTTTGCCAGTGAACCATATGGTGCTGCCTTACAGTCAGTTTTCTTATTTAGTGCAGTGATACTGGTTTTGGGGAGCTGCACTTTCCATGAAAAACATACATTGAAATAAGGTACTTGATACAAGATGTCTGAATTTGTCCTATATGTTTTTGCAGACAAGGTCCTATAATAAAGATTTTTAATTTCACGAGTGCTTCAGCACGGAAGACTGTTCCTGAGAACCATCCAGAAGTGTCAGCCAGTCTGACCGTTCTCACGAGTTACGGGGTGTATGGGGAGTGCAGTCGCTGCATTGATTTCTGGGGAACCTCAGATGGTCTGGTTCTCACTTTGAAATCTGTATCTCCCGTTGGCCTCAAACTATTTTGGTATTGACTCGGGCCAGCGCTCGCTGTCAAATCTGAAAATCTGATCAGCCATTTTCCTCCTGGGGCAAACAATCAGGGGTCCTCAGAGTTATTTACTGTGGCTGTTGTTTGGAGAATCTGTGTGTATTTTCCCTCGCTTCTTTGTGTGCTTTGTGTTTTGTCACGTCTGGTTTCCATGGCTACGGAGGTCTTATCATTATGCATCATCATGGTTTCCTTAGTCCATTTTCCATGTCCACTCGTTTGGTTGGGTCCACAAAAGGCATGCAGGCATCTGAGAGTCACATGTGGGATTACTTTCCTGCACCTGTCCAGTACATAGGTAAAAATCGTGATGAAAACTTTCAGATGGAAGAGTTGATAGTACGTATTGGTTGTGTACAAACATGTGCACAGTTGAATACAGCCCTACAGCCCCCCCCCCCCTCCCCCCAGGAAAAAAATCATAGTTAGTTACTTCACATTGAATCAGATTTGTAAGTTCATATAATTGTCAGAATAATAAAATAGACGTGTTCTCAAACTCCAGTGCAACATCCCCAGAGAAAAATTCATTTGCTTGTTAATTTGAAGTTGTTGAGATTTATGCATGGGGCTCATTCTCTTTCGTGTCTTGACTAACTTGAATTTTCTTTTTATCAATTTCAGATGCCGGTCCACAGAGCCATCTGATGCCGGGGTCCCTCACACCTCCAGACAAAATCAACGGGGACATGGTCGCCATGCCAACCACGAGCCCCTTAGGGCTGGGGACGCTGGGACCGACCATGCAGACACCCCCAAGTCCGCTGCCCACCCCCTCACCCCCCATCATGCGGCACCCAGCTGAGGTTGACCAGTCCGATTTTAGGTCTGCCAACGGTTTCAGTGCGTTTCACAGCGAGTAAGGCTTCTCATATGAGTGATGAGTAATTCCTTTCTTGTTAAGTTTGTGTTATATATATATCCCTACCATGGCGCTTTTAGCCAAAGGCAAATGCCTTCATGCATCAGTGCATTCCTCCACCCTCACCTAAATCACCTCTCCTCACCTTAGCTGATTGATAATTTTGTTCATGAGTACAGCCTTGTGGTTGTACTGATTTGCATATGTATTAGGCGGGAAATAGAATTGTTAACAGAGTTCTAAAGGCATTATCTTAGAAGTAAAAATGAAAGTGCATGTTTCTTTGTACATGTAATTCTTATGACCATACAAGTAAATGAAAATGCACAGGTTGTGCCATAAAAAAATCTGTTGTTATCTCTTGACACTGTCATTGTTTTTTGCCAAGTTTGTTTTTCCTTTATCCAATGCCCTCCACTAACTTTTTTCTTTTTCTTTCAGCCTCTTTCAGGAGAAAAGATTGACAAGGTAAGAACCATTTTTACCTTCTCTCGTTTTCTTCCTGTGTATGTGTGTGTGAGAAAATAATACATGTAACTTTAAGACATGTCTGTAATTTTTTCATGGAGTAGTCCAGAGGGCCTATGTACGCATTGCAATTTACCATTCTGTCCATGGTGAAGTGATATATTATTAGAATATGTAGCATCTGGAATTAGAAAATCTGCAGCTGAATGTCTGTACATCTGTGCAAAATTCTGTCTGTTGCTGTGCAATGTAATAAATGTTTTGGTCTGTACATATGACAGGGAAGCCATGAAAAAGTATCTGCGAGACAGAGGTGACCAGGTTCTCGTGATCTTGCACGCAAAAGTGGCCCAGAAGTCATATGGCAATGAGAAACGGTGAGTATTCCTCATGGCGTAGAGCTCTTAGGGTAGACAATAGCATAATGTCAGATTTTCCATTTTGATAATGATAATGTTAGTGCTTTTTTATATTAGTTCAAACATTTTATTCAGGTACAGATACAAATTTGCAGATCGCCGTCAAGCAGTAACACAACAGAGCACACCAAGCGTGTTCACATGAACCAGGTTGCATACATGGCGGAGAAATTGCCCGTGTAGAATTGGAGGAGATAAAAAGTTACAGGCAAAAGGGGATAGGAAGAAGAGAGGAAAAGAGAACACATCAGACTTACTGAAGAACGCAGTAGGGAGTGTGGGTTGGTGGCGGCAACAGCCCATCTGCATGAACACATCAATTTTGTGTGTTCTGTCTATGCTAACGTGACCATTAAATAGCCTAGAATTTAGAATTTATGATGGCTTTACTAATTATGTCCTGGAAAAGCACATCAGTAGGGACAATGAACAGATGCACGTGGGAACTTGAGGCTTGAATACCTTGTGGTTTTACTCTTTGCGCAGGTTTTTCTGCCCACCACCATGTATCTATCTGTTTGGCAATGGATGGAAGAGGAAGCGAGAGCAGATGGAGCAGGAAGGTGCCACGGAGCCTGACACTCAGGTGTGCGCTTTTATGGGCATCGGCAACTCCGACCAGGAGATGGTACAGCTCAACCTTGAGGGAAAGGTAAGTCTTGTGTTAGACTTTGATGGTGCTGCCAGGTGACAAGCACTCCATGATACATTTTTGTTCCTCGGAAACATGCTTAGCTGGCTCTTAAATGTCTGCAGCATTTTACTATTTTTAGGGGACTTTGTAATGAAAAAAAATGCTCAAATATTGTGGTGAAAATCATTATGGATACTTGAGAGTTGAGGTTGATCAAGTCAAGTCAAGTCAAAACACTTTATTTATCCCACAAGGGGCAATTCATCTTCGGACGGGCTCTGTAGCTCATTATGACAAAATATTATAAAAGATATAAGAGCACATTAAACTAAATAACTAAAAAAAATAACGTAAGATGATATAACACATACACGTAAAAAGATGAACAACACACTAAGAATTCATAAATAATGTTACATTTAAATACATACATAATCACAGATCTCATCACAACAGAAACATAACAATATACCCCCACCCCGCTGCACACACACGCATACCTCCACACACACGCATACCTCCACACACACGCATACCTCCCTCCCCCCCCCCCCCTACACACACACACCGTCACACACACACACACACACACACACAATGATTGCATTTACATTGCAGAGTAGTGACATGCATAGCAGTTTATTGTGGTTTTTATATCACCTAAATTATGTTCATACTGACACAGAGCACAAAATAGTTTGGTTTTTTTCTGCAAACTAAAGACACTGCTGAAAGAACTTTGGTGATAAATTCAGAAGAAATGGTTTGTTTTGGTAGTATACTATCAGCATGGTTGTCTTTTACCCTTGTTTTCATCTTAAACTGTACGCTTATTCTGTAAGCTTTTTCTTTCAGAATTATTGTGCTGCCAAGACACTGTACATTTCTGACTCGGACAAGCGCAAGCACTTCATGCTATCGGTGAAGATGTTTTACGGAGGGGGGCAGGACATCGGCGTGTTTCACAGCAAGCGCATCAAGGTCATCTCCAAGCCTTCAAAAAAGAAACAGTCCCTCAAAAATGCAGACTGTGAGTGTATTCACTGTGGTATTATCTGTTACATGTACATGATTGGAAAATAGTTCCACAGTTACAGCAAGTGTTATTAAAAAAGGGCTGCAGGGAGAAGAAGAGAAGGCAGACAGTTGGAACATTCTGAAGTAGGCCAAACGCTTTCTTTGGCATGACCTGTTTGTCCAGAAGGCTTTTGGTTGAGTGAAAAGGACGGAGGGTGAGGTGTAGATAGGCTGACAACGTTAAGCTGGGGCATAGGGGAAAATAGCTTGTTCAGGTCTTGCTGCTGCTTAAAAAAATAAAATGTTCCTGCTGTGCAGCGCACTTTAAAAATTTATTTGAATTGCTCTCCAGTTTTATTTGTTTACTCACTGTTGTTTCTGTGCAGTGTGTATTGCTTCGGGCACGAAGGTGGCGTTGTTCAACCGCCTGCGGTCCCAGACAGTGAGCACTCGCTACCTTCACGTGGAGAACAATAACTTCCATGCCAGCTCCACACAGTGGGGGGCCTTCACCATCCATCTGTGTAAGTACCACACAATTTCTTGGATAAGGTACCGGCGAGGGGATGATCACCACTTTCACTTTGTATGCAGTTTGACTGAGCAGTGGATTTGTGGATGATGTTATGCTGGGGGTTTTGTTGTTGTTTTTTTTTAGGCACATTTTCTTCTGTGTTGATTTATCATTATTATTAAATGGATGTGTATGTTTTCTGTAAAAAAAAAAAAAAAAGGTAGATGTTACAGAAGTTTACAGTTAAGTTTTTATGTCTTATCATGGCTTTTTCCTTTCATTATGGTGGTTCTCTTGCCTGACTTGAGTGAAAAATGTCTGGCAATCATGATACATGATATGGAGGGACGGTGTTGTTACCAACAGTAATAATGAGAGTGAAATAGCAACTTGGTAGCAGTTGCCATTTCATTTTATTTGTATGGAATGGCTGCTTCCAGTGGATGACAATGAGGGTGAATCGGAGGAGTTTACCGTTCGGGACGGTTACATCCACTACGGCTCAACCGTCAAACTGGTCTGCTCTGTCACTGGCATGGCTCTACCTCGCCTTGTAAGTACAGTTCAGTTTATGTGTGTGTGTTTTTTTTTCTGTTTTGTTAACAGGACTAGTTGAACTCAGTCAGTTGACCATCAGTCGCCATCAGCTACTTTGTCAGTTTGATATGATATTCAATATGATGTATGACGTTTAGAGCTCGTTGCGGTGCACATGCACTGCTGTAGTGATGTTTCAGTTTTCAGCAAATTTGAAAAACGTGTTTACATTTTTGTTTAGCCTCTTTCACTGGCAAATTTCTGTAGATCACTGAACAGTCTTGGTGACAAGACAGGAATGTGTGTTTAGCATATCAGGTGCTTGTACTGACTGCTGTTGGATGAGTTTAAGATAATTTTGCTGATACTTCACTGGCAATGTTATGCTTCAGATAATTCGCAAGGTTGACAAACAGACAGCACTGCTGGATGCAGATGACCCGGTGTCTCAGCTGCATAAGTGCTCCTTCTACCTCAAAGACACCGAGCGCATGTACCTCTGTCTCTCTCAGGAGCGCATTATTCAGTTCCAGGTACCTGCTTATCTCTCTTGTTCTCCATTCATTATCTGTAGAGTCTGTACGTGTACCTGAAAGTGCAATGTACAGTATCGGAATCTGCGCGTCAAAACATGCACAGGTACCTGAGGCGCACTTTTAAATACTGTACTGTCTGTTTCAAAATTTGCCTATTAAACAGTTATGTTGAGAAAACAAGTTTGTGTATGTTTGAATGGTGTATATATATTGTTATTATTGGTTTGAGGGTTGCAGTATTCTGTGACTGCAAATTTTGCAGCAGTGAACACAACTTTCTGGTAGTTTTAGGAGGAGCTGGGATAGCCCAGTGGTAGAGCATTGGTTTTTCAATGCTGGGGTTGTAAGTTCGTATCCTGGCTGGGGCCAATTATAAATGTGCCAGCCTTTTTCTCTTTGCCCCATCTTTAATATCCCATATGTGATGGAAAAGGCCATTAAGCCCTTAGACACCCACCTGGTGTTACAAGTCCTTGTTGTAACATGTTGTGGAAAGTGAGCTTTGTATTGCAGGCGACCCCGTGTCCCAAGGAGCCAAACAAGGAAATGATAAATGATGGGGCTTCCTGGACCATCATCAGCACAGACAAGGCCGAGTACACCTTCTATGAAGGCATGGGGCCGGTCAAAACGCCCGTCACCCCCGTGCCTGTCGTCAACAGTCTCCATGTGAGTTCACTCACACTGATACTGTATGCCAGCTGTGTTACAGCGATGTCCTTTTCGGTTTCTTAGAAAATGAAAATGGTGATGTGGTCTGGATGAGATGTCCCAGAATGTGACGGCTATTTTATTCCCAGCATGTTTTGCACAGTTTGTTGTAGCATACTGCTGTCAGTATTGTAGTGTAAACAACTACTGTGAAAGTTTCAGCAAGTTTACTTATGGAGTAATAATGATAATGCTTTGGAAGAATAAAGGGGGTGGGAGGGGAAGGACATGAGATGAGAGGGGCTTGAGAGTACACAGGCTCTTTTCTCCACTGCTGATCTTGTGTTTTTCTATTACTGCTGCTCCAGTGCTTTGATATCTGTGCTGGTATTTCAGCTGAATGGTGGTGGGGAGGTGGCCATGCTGGAGCTGATGGGTGAGAACTTCACGTCCATCCTCAAAGTCTGGTTTGGTGACGTGGAGGCTGAGACCATGTTCAGGTGAAGATGACTTACATGTTAGGCTGACATGATGTCTGATCTGTCCTCATGTTAGTGGTTTGGAAAATGCCTGGTATATGACATTGACAACCTTGTGGTGACCAAAATATTTTCCTCATAAAGATCATTTTGTATACCACCAAAATGACCACATCACAGTAATTTGTAGTGAACAGAACACAAAAGAAATTAGGTTTTCTTCTTGCAGACCCTTCTTCTTGTTCACAAGGGAACACTGACATTGCGATTCTAACTGGAATAACGTGAATGTCTGCAGGTCTGAGGAGAGCATGCTGTGTGTGGTACCCGACATCTCCGCTTTCCGGAACGGCTGGAGATGGGTGCGGCAGCCCTTGCAGGTATGAATGATCTGCATTGCGGTTCCTGAAATCAGACAGTTATGATGCTGTTGGTGTGGAGCTTCCTATGTTTACTGGTGTAGTAGCACAACATCCTTCTTTGCCTGTTTGGTGTGGACTGTTGCTGAAGTGGCCACTCCAGTAGTGCCTGGGATTTTGACAAAACATCCTCAGTATTGTCTTTTACTTATTGTACACACATGTATGTAGCCTGCTTTCATTAGCTTCATAACACTTGTTGGTTTAAAAGCTCGTATCTGCCAGTGAGCTGTCAGCAGCACTACAAGACACAAAGCTGGAGAAGCTTGCAGTAACTTCTGTCCCTCAACTCTGACTGTTAGTTTTCTTTCAAGTGTCTGGCCTTATGCTTTGATCTGTGATGATAATGATTTTCTTTGTTCTTCAGGTTCCTGTGTCATTAGTGCGTAGTGACGGCATCATCTACTCCACGGGTCTGACCTTCACCTACACGCCAGAGCCTGGCCCACGCCAGCATGTTCGCGATGTGGATCGTTTACTTGGCCGTACGGCCGCAGCTTCCCCGGACTCCACATCCAACTTCTCCAGCCCTTTGTGATTGGCCGATTGCCCGTTTGCCATGTTAGGCTGCATTAACTTAGAGCAGCCGACAGGACCTCAGGATGGGTTGTGAAGTGTGAACTTGAAACTGTCAACTCTGCTGTCAGTATTTGTAGGGCTGTGTACACTTGAGCTGGAAGATGTTTTTTTCCAGGTTAAGCACACGCTCAATGATGTTTCGTGACCTCGGCAAAACCGCCCAGAGAGGAAGAGTGTCATCAGTCAGCACCAGAATGGTCTGTGAGGGTATCTGTCTGTCATTCCTTGGACATCAGGTCTGGATGCCGGATGTTCACACAGTTGGGCATCAGATACTACAGAGACACTGGTCCGAGGAGAGAGTTTTAGCTTGTCCACACAGAATTTTTATTCCATGATTGATGAGAATATAAAATAGCATTTGTCGTGGAAAGAAAGGTGTGTGAACGTTAGTATGAAGGATTGTAAAATATGATCCCATGATTTAAACATCAGTTTTATTTTCTGTGTTAGTTTTTACCTAATTTGAATTTTTCTTTTTCCCTGTTAAATTTTAGCTGCTATGTTAGTGTTTAACACAAAATTTAATGCATTGTTGAATTGTACATGCAAAGCTGAAGAAATATAAGTAAGATTGCAATAAATTGTAATTACCAAAAAAAGCAGTGAAAGAAAGGAGGGAAGGTGAAAATTAAGCATAAGTAAGCATAAGATGTATTTTTTGTTATTCAATGTTACAGTTAGCTTTTGGAAATATGGAGGAGATGGAATTTTAGTTCCACTGGACAATGAGGCAAGTATATATATATGATTTTCCAACCATGTCCAAGCAGTGACAGCTTCACTGAGTAACCCTCCCACCATAGTTTGATGCTGTTAATTGACCTCAACATACAACCCCCACATCTAAACCAGATGCAGAGCCAATCATCTGTATCACACAGTTTCCAGCTTCCTGACTGAAGGCGTTTTGGAAAATCCGTCTGACGGGTGTCTGTACAGTGGAACTTACTACTGGAGATGATGGAGAGAAACTACAGAGAGAGGAGCAGACAGTGTGATGTATGTCAGTGCCAGTATGCCAGGAAAAGCCAGTGATAAATGCCTGTGGGACACCAAGTATTGAAAGCGCAGAGGACAGTTCCTGGACTGTATGTTCAGTTGACAAACAGAAGACACTTGCCTCTGTGTACAGTTACTTTCATGAGATGTGTACAGAAAGGACTGAGAAAGGACTCAAGATGTGTGCGCTATGTGTACAGAAAACGCTACACTTGGACAGCTTTGTAAATAATGTGAATCCTGTACTATAGTATCAGCGTGTATTTCCCCCAAATCCCTGTGTTCTTCTTCCCTGCCTGCTGCCGTGGCTACAAAAGGTGTACAGATTCAGTCTTGGCAGTCACGTGTGTGGCTGCTTTCCGCAAGAGTAGGTCAGTCCTGTTTCTGTCAGCTCATTGACATACTGCAAGCATCTTCCCATTTGGAGTCTCACACAACGGGTTTTTCATCAGTGCATTTAGGGAACACAGTGTATATTATGTCCTAATCCGTGGCAATTTTGTACAGAATTATATACAGCCAGCCTGTCATTGAAACCTGTTTTCTATCCTCAAGTGGTGGGTGAATTGGGAGGACATGGATTTTTTGTTGTACTTGCAGGTGTGAGTTGGAAGTGAAATGGAGGACATTACTGTTAACATACTGTCACATCAAGCTGAAGATGAGGTTAACGGTTGGACAAAGCATTTTTATTTAGTCACAGGGTAGGTGCAACATTGTTTAGGACTGTTGTCAGTACTGGGGAGGGGGAGGGGTGTAGGGTGTATGGGTTTGGGAGAAGGGAGGGAGACTAAGCGTAAAGGCAAAAGTGCTTGCTAGATCACAAGCTCTCCGATTACAAAACTTCATCAGTTTCAGAGACGCATTACTGCCTTGATACGGGCACATGCCAAAGTGTAGATCTAACAAGTGTAAGTGTGATTGGAAGTGTGCCATGGGGACTTGCATATTTACATGTGCAGTAGCATGTGTGTACGTGGACTGTTCCTGTTTTGCTGCAATTTGACCAGGTGGTCATGCAAAGTGATGTGACTTCAAATGGTAACGTTTGCCTTCTTGAAAGTCAGGTGGTATTTTATGTCCATGGAGGCTGTATTTTGTGTCAGTTTGAATGAAAGCCATCTTTGGTGTTTAAGAATGTCCATGAAAACTGTTACGTTGTGGTGTTCTAGGATGTATTATTTTTTTCTGGCTCTGTTACTGGTAAGCAATAATAAGCAAGTATTTGTTAACAGTATCAACTGAGAAATGGTACCATGTGTAATGACCTCATTTTAAGATTGACTGTATAATTAATGTTCAGAGAAATTGGCACTGTCATTCAGCATTTGAAGCAGGAGCTTTAGTGCAGACTGACTTCCTGCTGTCGCTGATAACTCTTAGCTCGGGTTTATCACCAAAAGCCAAAATAGGCAGACCGATTTTAGCCAGAGAAAGAGCTTCTCTTCAGCTTTCCAACTTGGGATAACTTCACTGTAATGCCACTTGATGATAAACTTGTGTGAAAAAAATGGCAGATGTTTATTATTTTGTAATGGCCAGTATAGCTTATACTTGTAGCTGATTCCAGGATAGTGTGGCAGACTAGAATGCTCCATATTGCAGATTTTGTCTGTGCACAGAACACAGAGTGACTGTACATACAGTCAGCTGTGCCAGTTATGGCTCATTTCAGGCCCTCGATTACAGTTCAGCTTCAGCGTGTTCAGCACCAAGTTAGCACCGAACTTGCTGGCAACTCCAGTGGTCACTCGTATGGGGTGTTCTTCACAAAGGGCTAAGACATAAGAGGAATTTGAAATTTGATGGAGTTGACTGTGCACTGTACTTCGTCACTCTGGCACCTCTGTTGAGGTCTGTACTGGCAACTGATGTTAAGATTAATGAATAATGTAAGGAACTGCTGTGGTTTTTTTATGTTTTGTTTTGTTTTTAATAGCTGGCAGGTGGTTGTGCCTTTGTACACATGTATGGCTGTCAGGAAGACCCCTGTGCCTTGTTTCACATGAGACTTCTCCATGAATGTAATGGTCATCGGCTCACATAGGCCAAGAGCATGTGTTCTTGCATATTTTTCTGTCACGGTGGCACTGGGGTAGTGATACGGTAGTTGTTGAATTTGAAAAGTGAGTGAGCTGTGTCAGCAAGTGATTGATTTGGCCAGGTGTTTGGCATGTGTGTGTGTGTGTGTGTGTGTGTGTTAGAGAGAGAGAGAGAGAGACGAAGCAAGTGCTGCTTTGAGCAGTAACCTCTTAAATGCTCCTGTATTTATTCATCAGTTAGTGTTTGTTGAAATCCAAATGATTGCAATTTTATACCTTGCATGCCATTATTCAACTGTAGCATTTATGTATTGTGCATACTGCTAGATTTTGATATTTTAGCGACTTGAGTGTAGAATACTAGAATATTCACCGTGGGTATTGCGTATTTGATGCTAGCCTTGTACTCTGTACAGAATATTTACCTCTGTTGACTGCAACTAGTACAGGATGCAACCAGTAATTTTGAAGAAAATCATTTTGGGGCAGTTTTCCTTTCTTGCAGGTGGAGAAATGTAATACACATAGTTTCGCATAAAAACACAGTAAAGCTGCAAATCCCTGTGTGTGGTGCAAACTGCAGTACAGCAGCCGTGTGACAGCAAAGTGGTGGCGTGGTACCAATGGGAAACGCTATGCAGTGCATCCTCTGTAATTGTACAGCTCTAGTCTCAGATCAAGGCAGTCTCTTTTCACGCTGACACCCCCCCATCCCCCTACACACACGCACGCGCACACACACACACAGAGGTAGGATCCCTTCATAGCACCTACCCACCCATACACATGAGATCTCTTCTGCATGGATCCATGTGTGACTGTGAGGCATTTCATGTGTCAGCGATGAGGGGACCGTGGGTTTTAGCGTACATACATGCTGTCTGTGTTGGAATTTGGTTTGATGGTTTGACAGCTGGATAAACTTCCCATTTGATGTGGTTGTGTGGAGCGTTGTGAGAGGAACTTGATGCCATCAGCATGTGCTGGGTACAGTAGGAGTTTTGCCGTCGCCGCTGCCACCTCATTGCTGACATATCACACATACGGATTCGTAGCTTGCGAGTTGTAAAACTGGCACTGATTTCTGCATCCTGCTGTTGTATTATTGTTTGATACCATACGTAACTTGCATGACCTTTTCATTTTCACTCTATTTTGTGATCTTCGCACTTCCATGCCTATTCAGAGAAATAGCATTTTAATTACAGACTCCCTTTTTTTTTTTCCTTTTTTTTTTTAAATAGAAAAATGACATGGTTTTCAGAGAAAGGTTTTATGCCGACTGTAATATGGTTGTGACTGTTTTATTATGTTTAGTTGAATGTGGTGCTTTGTTTACTATGTTTGTGCATCTTGACACAACAGTCTTTGTTCAAGAGTAGCAAGACAGTGGTTAGAGGTAAATGAAAGTTTTGATCTTTCTTAGATTCTGATCTCCAATTGCAAGCTGGTAATCATTTTTCAAATTATTGAAATCTGGGGTTGTAGCCGACGTTGGTGGATAAAAAATTGTAGTGGTCCATCGATAAAAGGTATGTACTCACTTACTCGGATGCCTTACATGGTAGATTCAGACTAGTAGTAGCACTACAGTACGTGGTGACCCTGCTCGATATTGTCTGGCTATTTCTGTGGTGAAGTTCTGTACTTACTTTCCTACACAGACTAGCTGTGCGAATGTACTTAGTGCCCCAGCTCGTCTTGTGTTCTCATGTATGCTCATGGAAGTGTGTGTGTGCGTGCGTGTGAGAGAGTCGCGGGGCAGTCAGGGGTTGTGTTGGCATATAAAATGTGCGAGCAGAGACTTGACACAGTGTTGTCAGTCTGTCAGTGAATGCGTTCTCTTTTTACAATCATTTATGTCTACCTGCTGTTACTTTGATACATACGTATTCACACCTGTGCAAATAAAATGCAGAACAATCCAAGATTGCATGTTTTCATGTGTATATGTATACGTGTATGTGCGAGTGAGAAAAGAGAGAAGCTGATTGTATTTGTAACCTCTAACAAACAGCACATTTGGCTGGGAAAGAAAAAACATTTCGACTTACGCAATGTTTGACTAAAACATGTTAGAGATCAGCAGATCTGCGTGTGAGAGTGAACTGTGCAAACACACAATGCAACAGCTGACAATTCCTTTCCAGTTTTATTCAGTCACTGCACATGCTACGAAATACTTCCAGTCTATCTCACAAAAACATAATCTACACCAGTTTACTTTTGTAAATTTAATTAACAAAATGTATTCAGATGCAGAACTGTCATGTTCCTGTGTGCTTAAATAAAGGGTACTGGTATTTGCCCTCTTCCATTTCCCTTGGAAACAACCAGGATGCAGCTTTGTCTATTCACATATGCATTCCATGACTTCTGGGAAAAGCATCAATGACCGGGAAGTAACCTTGACTGACAAGTGTTAAGTCAGGAGAAAGAGGCTTGACTGAACATCTCACATTCATCACACGATATTCACAAATGTGACACAGTATCTCTCCAGTACATTGTGACATTCAGCAAAGTTCCTTTTTGCTCTTGAGGTGACTCACATGGTGATCTTGAAAAACACTCTTAAAAAATGTCCAGCCATTTTTTCAGTAGCGGTACTTGGTAGAATAGTCTTTAGGAGACACCACAAGACCTCGCCCTTTGCGAGCCCCTCGGTACACGGTCTCCACAATATCCACAAACTCTTGGACGTCTTCCATGGACCAGTTTATTTTGTTGTTGTTACCTGTTCCCAAATCAATCATGATGTGCTTGTTGCGGTAGAAAAACATGACAGTGCAAGGATCGTACAACTCATACATTTTGTTGAAGTCTGGTACTTCTGTAATGTCCACAAGGTAGATTACAGCAAAGTTCTTCATTTTCTCAGCACATTTGTACAATGTCTCATCCATCACCATGCAGGATGGGTCCCAGTCGTGGCCGAAGCGGATAACCACCACACGGTCCTCCTCAGCCAGAATGGCTTGGTCTACTTGCCAGCCATTGTGTAAATGCTGCAGCATGTATGACATGGCGACTCAGTCTGTTGTTGGTACACCCCTGATGTGTGTAACCCCTCTGCGGAGAAAAACAAAAAGCAAAACTTAGAACTCGTAGTCTCTGAAAGGCACGTTTACCGTTTTCAGATGTTACATACCAACACCAGTTTGCCTGCATACCTGGAATATAGACTATATAAAATTAACCACAACAGGAACAACAAACACACCAATGATGCAAGAAAAATTGATTCACACACTAATAAATCCACCAACTGAAAACATTTTTCTCGTATGTTTGACATGTATCACATCCGAAGTCATTGCACGAAAAATCTAGAAATAAGACGTTTCGGATTTCCAGATAGGTGTCAGTGCAACCCCTACCAGCGCCTCACATACAAGGTTCACGTGTGTTCTTTATGGTTTTAAATGAAATCAACACGCACCAAACAAATTATGAGGAAAGACACAACTTCTCTGTCGAACGATACGAAGTCGTCGGCAGCGACCGGAAGTAGGTTCATGCAAAAAGTAAAGCCGCCAATGTAGGCTTAGCGCATATTTTCGAATTTTTCATTGTCGTAGGAAGACAGAATGTTTATAGTTTACGTTACGACAACAAGTCCTCTCATATCAAAAATACAAAAAAGTCGATCCGGTAGGAGAAGGGAAAGGCGCCGTCGTGTGAAGCTGGCTCGGGTTCGATGTCGCCACAATACCCTTGCGCCACCAAGGCTACAGCAGCCATTTTGGCGTCTGCAATGGCTCAGTGGGTCCATGCGAGGCGCTCAGTTTTGCGGCCGCGCTGGCTCATTGGGTCCGCACAGTGGAGCTAGGCTTTTGGTCGCTTTGGCTCAACCTGAGGGGGGTGCTGCCGTGTGGCTACGTCTCGTACAGTGGAGCTAGGTTTCATCTTTGCTAAAGCACTTTTTGTTGTGTCGATCTGCTGCAACACAGCTTTTTATGATAAAAGAGCCGGGGACATCTAAGTCTGTTCAGTTTCTGCAAGTTCAGTCAGTTTTAAGTAAGTTAATTCAGTCAGTTAGTCAGTCAGTCAATCGACGTGACCCTGCAGCATGGACTGATGTAGACTGGATTCACCTTGTGACCAAGACCTGTCCGATGTTAATTTCGATCTCTCAGTCTCTGATTTTGTAAAAATCATCAAAAATCGTCGTCACGATGCATTCAGTCAAACAGACAAGCAGCCACACAGGCGGACTGACACAGACATTAGGCGCGATTGTACCCAAACCCAGCACTGCCTGGCGCGGGGCTGACTTCGTGCTTCTCACTCAGTCGAGTCCGCCGTCTACTGACTGCACAACAGTTTCCAAGGCGATCGGGCCCACAACGCCAGCTTTCACACTCCCGACAAAATTAATCTCCACTCAAAAGTCATAGTATTTCTGCCAACATTTCCTGTCTGAAAAGTGTCACGGGTTGATTGTTTGCTCGCGTGATGACAACAGAACAATACCCTAAGCTTGCGAAACTTGTTCCTGTTGTGAAGCAGTGGAAACATAAACTCAGCTAGAACGACTAAGCTCCACTTGAAATCTTGAGGGCGCAACTGAAGTAGCGTAACCGGGTTGCCCGAGTGATTTGTCTTGCGGCAGATTTCATCTTGGAGCTACTCCACCGGACAGAGGCCAGACAGAGTGTAACACAACACAATACTACTGTGGCTGCTGGTTTTCCCAACCCCTCGGTGACAAGTGGTAGCTGGCAAGCTGTTTGATGTTTGTTTAGCACCATGAAGAGGTTCTGGAGTGACGGTGTCACTGAGAAACTTTGAGGGGTGTTGATTGTTTGTTTGGTTTGTCGAGTACTCAGCCTACTAAAACCCAAACCAGCACGGCTTGCCATGGACTGACATGGTTGACTGGTTGGTTGTCTGAAGGTTTTTCCATCAAGTACTAGTACACGGGGGTGCAATACAATGGACGGGGGTTTTGTGTTTGTCTTTTTCCGGTGCCATTATGCCGCTCCAAATCAGTAATTGCACCGCCAATCAGCGAATTCCCACGCCACAGCACCACGCTTTTCCAAATTAAAAACGCCAAGGTCAGAACCGGAAAAAAACGCTTTCAATACTGAGACGGATTTTCAGTGTCGTGATTAAAAGGGACCGTTTACCACCCTGGAACCGATCTGTACTAATCTAAAGATGCGTATATGTGTTAAAAAAAAAAAAAAAAAAAAAAACGGCTGAGGAGATGACAATCGTCGTTGCCGAAGCGGCAGAGCCGCAACGGGGAAAGGCCGTCCATTTTGATTATCCCACGTGTAGTAGGCACCGATGGTATCACAGACTGCACACTGGACGGGCGAAACAACGATTTAAAAGCTGGAAAACACAAGTACGCTCAGTTGGTGGTCCAACGCACCATCCGTTCCCAAATTTGATTCACACACACACACACACACACACACACACACACACACACACACACACACACACACACACACACACACACACAACAACAACAACAACAACAACAACTGACAGAACTAATAACAACAACGAGAAAAATTAGGGGTATTAACTTCAATATCGACTCATTTCCTCCTCAGATCAACATACAGTTCCCACTAGACAGCGTGGCTGTGATGATTAAGTCTATGCATCTTCTCTTAAGATTTTATTTTCAGTTTACACACGCTGGTTCAGTTTTGGGACACAAAGGCGCACTGTGACAAATGCAGTCAAACGCAAAAGTCAGTTTCTCCGAGCGGGGCAGGGATTAAGGTAGTCATGAAGTCCCTCTCCTGTAATCGAGGGTCATGGATCCAACCATAGGAGGAAAAACAATCACACATTAATATCTCTGTGGTGGCTGAACCAATATTTATATAATGATAGGACACAATTAACGCTGAATAACGCTCCGTGAAAATATACACTTTACCCGTACAAGCTACAGTGCTTGCGTGTCTCAGTGGAAAATGTCCAGCGCTAACACTGCGAGGTGAGGCTCGCCGTGCGCCATATGGGATCCCATTCTAACTTCAGTCAAGTTTAGCTAGTAAACATCATCGTACAGCTTTGGTACGCTGCCATTTTTCTTACATCGTGTTAGCCTGACCGTGTTTTCCTCTGCTTCGCCACCACGCAAAAGATGTAGCCACCAAAAAGTTTGTTCGATTGGACCCCTAACCCAGGACTGCTGTGACTTCCCCGATCACTCATGGGTTACCCGAACTAGGATTAAGGAGACTAAACACAGTCCTCTGCTCACATCAGTGCAACTGTGACTGGTGTCATAGGTAACTTGACATCGCGCCACACACTGGTCACATGTATCAGTAACAAACAAACAAAAAATTAAAAAATGTAAATGGGAGAGGTGACTACTAGTGTTAGGAAGACAAGAATAACGAACGCATTTTGTTGGAAGGAATCTGTACAAATTTATCTTTACAAACAATACGCACGCTGACCCCCGTCACTTGCCTGATTTATTCAGGACACGGAATCGTTGCCAGCAGTGTACCGGCCTTTTCGCAGTGTATAATGCAAATCAGCCGTACATACGAAACTGATGTTATAAATCTTGCACTTCTTTTTCTTTAAATTTTCTTTACTGGACGCCCTTGAACAATGCCAGAAGATCATTCCGAACTGAACTACCTGTACGGTGCGTGGCAAAACAAGGCAGCCGTCACAACTTCTTGAAAATCTATTCCTACCCTTTCACCCCTCTTTGCAGGGCTTCTTATTTCCTTCCGTGACAAATTACTCAACAATGGCCGCGTCCTCTACCCTCGTGGGGGTTCCAGCCTTGTACTTGTGTTTAGAACAGGAAAGCCCCGATGCAGAAAAACACCACATCTAAACCGCAGGCTCTTAGTGAAGGAATTCCTTTCCTTTTGAGAGTTCTTACGCCAACAAAGTTGCTGTGGAACTGAGTGAGAAAGCAGGGAAAGAGAGGTGCCAGCTGAGCTGCCTTGACTGATCAGTGCAGGGTCAGAAAACTGAGGTCACAGACCAAACGTTCGTGGGAACAATGACAGAAGTCGCCGTGTGTTCTCGTGGTCGACGAACTGCGATGTATTTCATACCAGCGGTTAGTCGACACTGAATGAAAGACAAACCGAATCGTATCTTCACCTTTTCTGAAACTGACCACCTTCCAACCGCCCCACCCCCACCCCACAACAAAATAAAAAATCGACAGCAAACCAGATAAAAAGAAAAAAAAAGAACAAAAGAAGAAAACACGAAAAACCAACCAAAAAACAAAACAAAACAACAACAAACAAACGACAAACAAAAAAGAAACAGGAAAAGCCCGGTATCAATGGAAAATCTTGAACACAATTGAAACAATTAGCAACAACCAACCAACAACCTCAAACCTAGAAACAACATCAAAACCCACTGACTTCACAAGTCCATTGTTTATTATCGTCGTGAAGCAAGTTTTGGGCGTGCTTGTGAATGGAGACTATGCGCGTGGCACCTGACCTCGGTGACCTGAATAATGCGCTTGCAGGTGACGGTGACCAGCTGTCGCGTGGCCGCACGGCATGGCGGGAATTTGGTGCCTCTCATGTTGCCGCCTGGCACGTGGCGAATAAAGGGGTGGGAGTAGGGGTGTGTTGGGGTGGGGGTTAAGAGGACACGCGGGTGGATGGGTTTCCAGCTGCCGGTATCAGTAGTCTGTCTGCAGGTCGGCACATTTCGGGTAATCGGGAGACTTTCACTACTGATCAGTGAAATGGCTGTCCCTGTACTGACTATACACACAACTCTGAGTGTCCGCTCACAAACACCATGATCACTACTCTAGTAAAATCTAATAACCTTACCACTCAAACCACTCAAACTATGAAACAAACAAACAGGGGTGGGGGATGTGTTTGGGAGCTTAACGTCCTTCAGTCCCACCACATACGGGTAGTGTTGTAATTTATTTATAGTACTGCAACATTGTGATAGATTTTTAGGTATGAGTGTACGAGCATGTAAATAGGTGGAATGGGTGTGCACGGCCGTATGAGTGAGTGTTTGGCATGCTTTATGTTTTTATGAGAGACCACAAAGCAATGTTCCTCTTTTGGAAATTTAAAAAATGTCTTATGTCTTATGTCTTATCAAAGACGGGGCAACTGACGATGAAAAAGCCGGCACAAATATTTGGCCCCAGCCGGCCGGGATTCGAACTCGAACATTGGAAGTCCAACCCTTTGAAATAAACAAACAAAAACAACCAAACACTACAAAAAGCAATAGGAACAACACTGATGTATTGTCTGACCCAGCTTAATTTACTTTCTTCATTTGCAGTCTAGGCTGTCTCCGACGATCGCTGGTCTAACTTGAAACGTGTATCAAGCATCAAGCAACTCAGATTTCGGCGGCAACCGCCGCGGCCGTGGAATAGGAACCCGTAGGCGGACCGGTGTATGTTCGAGGAAACAAAGGATATTTACCAGTACAGTGTCAATAACCAGTGATGATAGTTACCAACTTGAAACTGAGGGTCCTTGGTGCCCATTGCACAAGGTATAAGCCTGAATATCACGCGAGAGTACTGTAAACGCCAGCTCAGTTCATCCCTATCGCTTGCCAGATGTCGGAATGAGTTTCGCTTTCATTGAACCCGGCCTGATCAGTGCTTGTGTGGTTTTTGATGCCGTGTGCCCAGGCTTCAAAAGACACTGAGAGCAGCAGGCAGTGTACTCTTTGGAAACCGGTGGACCGTAACGGCCCGCGTCTCAGTCACTGGGCCGTGTGGCCGGCTGGACATGCTTTTTTTTTTTTTTTTTTTTAAGATGGAGTAATGACACGTTCGGGGTCACCACACCACAGAGTGCACCGCCGGCACCTATTTTAACGTCCCTCCAGTACGAGGGGTCGTAGAGCGACGTGAAAGCCCCCTGCCGTTTGTGTCCACACTACAACCGGACGAGCATCAGTCTGGGTGCACAGCTGGAGACTGAGACCACCGTGACTGGCCGACCAGAGGATTAAAAACTAAGAACGAACTGCACTAACAAAACCGGCAGCGCGTATGCCTTCAAAAAGACTGACACAATCATTTTTGGGACCGCAGAAGGTTTTACTGACTAAGCTTCTCGTTGCGAACACGTACTAACGTTCTTGGTGAGGTCTGGACGCGGTGTTGCCACAGTGTTTTCAAAACTGAAGGCGCCGGGGGAGCCGGGGGGGGGGGGGGGTTGGTCTAGTAGTCCTGGTAGTCCGTCGAGGGGAGCGAGGGGAGGGAGGGGGGGGCGGGGCTGACTATGCATCGTTCTGGGGACTCCGTTTTGGTGGCTGCGGTCACTGAATTGTTTCAAGTTCATCAGCCTTTGTTCAGTTCATATATTTTGAATGTAATGGGTCAATTATGTTAGTGCGGACGCCGGATTATCAGATAACGAGCACCAGTTCTAGTCGGTGGGTGTTAGTGACTTGGTACTGAAGCTGCATGGACCTACATGATCATTGCTACGAAGTCAAATGGGTATGGCTGCAACCAAAGTGGGTTGTGCTGTTGGCTTCACTGAACTTGACTACCGGACTGGGTCAGTCAACGCAGGCCTGTCTGTGCTGTATTTGTGCATGTGTTTATGTGGTGTATTGCTAAACATCACCAAAATAACCCAGAACGATCTGTGAGTCTAAAAATCTTCAAAATCTGGGCCTCAGTCCAGTAGTAGAACCATGATATGACGCCAAATGGAATCCCGGGGGGCCGGGGAGGGGGGGAGGAAGGAGGTACTGGTACATGCCGGCATAACCTCCACTGACAAAAAAGATGTCCGTCTGGCTCGAGTCCAAGACGTGTTTACGTTTGCTTATCTCCCGTGTTTAACGCCAGCGTTTTACACGGGTTTAGTGTTTCCAAACTTGTCCCGGGAACGAATCTGTGGAATGCTGGGAGTCGTGGTGGGGCGCTGGCGCTTTCATTTTTCTTATCTCCACGCGTAAACGATCGTTTTGCTTGCGTGCCGCGGGAGTTATCGGCCCTGGGGTCATGCCCGGTCACAAAACAGCTGTCTCCAAACCTCTTTCTGGCAACCGAAGACTGGGAAGAAGCACTGCAGCTGGCGCAGCATAACAGAGAGGTCCCGTTGGTTTCTTGGGCATTCCATATGTCGAAAGATCTCAGATAAATAAATCCCCCCCTCCCCCTCGAAAAAAAACACAAATCGACCAGAAACGCCTTCTTACAGAAGCCCATTGTATCTGATGAATACAGGGTAGAATTATGCTTCCTGTAAAACTTTTTTTTTCCAGCTTTACTTTATTTTGCCCATTGTTCCCATCTAGGGGGATCCAGGATGGTGGAGTGGTAATAAAGTGTTGGACTTGCCAAGCTCGGTTCGTGAGTTCGAATCTCGGCCGAGGCCAAATACTTGTGCTAGTTGGGTTTGTTGTTGTTGTTGTTTTTCTCGTCGCCCCGTCTTTGATATCACCCATAAAAACTTTCAAACACCCACCGGCCGAGTGCCCTCATCTAGCTGTAGTGCTCGTTTCAACAGGGGTGGTTGTTTTCAAAATTGTCAGTCAACAATGTGATAAAATCAGACCTCAGGCATCACCAACTGTGTTAAACCAAGTCACTGACGCGGCCAAAGGTCGAGGTCGTACACGAGATATCATTGGCTTAGTTCCCGAGTTTCATCTGTGTACCCCCCCCCCCCCCCCGAGTTTCATCTGTGTACCCCCCCCCCCCCCGAATTATACTCCCCCCCTTCCAAAAACAACAACAAATAACAAAAACAACCCCCAAAACACACGCAAAAAACAAACAACAATAACAACAACAAAAACAACAACAAAACCCAACAAACCAACCAAACCAGCACCTCCCCCCCCAAAAAAAAAAGTATTAAAAAACACACAAAAAACAACAAAAAAACAACAACAAAACAACAACGAACAACCCAACGGAGAAAATGCAATAAAAACAAATCAACACACGCACCAAACAAACAAAAAATACAACATCAAAAAACAAAACAAGCAAACACTACTACCCCCTCCCCCTCCCCCCCCCAGCTCATTTTATCGAGATCCCAGCTGTATTTTATGAAAGTGATGTGTGTGTGTGTGTGTGTGTGTGTGTGTGTGTGTGTGTGTGTGTGTGTGTGTGTGTGTGTGTGTGTGTGTGTAGAGCGCTCTGAGCCAGCATCTGCTGGAATACTGCGCTATATAAAAGCAATTTATTATTTTTATTATTATTATTATTATTATCATATGTACGTGTTTCACTGAATGATTGTTGCGTCCATAAAATGTCTTTAGAAGACTGAAATGTCATGTCGGCAAAACTAAAGTTATTAGACGGAATTTCAGTGTCAGTATCGCGGACAAAATCTAGGGCAGCAGTCTCCTGCCTGTGGCAATGTGCGTATAACTTGAAATGGAAGCTGATGGAGAAAAGCAGGGGAGTCAGTTGGGCAGCAACAGCTGTGATACAATTAACCGGTTTCACGATGTCTTCTGGCGAAAAAAATAAGCCTGCTACATGGACACACGCAGATTGGAACACTAAATAAACGTGATGTGATACGGGCGACCCAAGGGTTTGTTTTCTTGGTTATTGGAGACACTGAGCGGCCGGGCTGGATTTTGCCCGCAAGGCCTCGGTTCAGTCTGTCAGAACACACACACACACACACACACACACACACGCGCGCGCGGGCGCGTTTACAGAGCTCTCTCTCTCCCTCTCTCAGGCTCGGCTCTTCGTCCGTAAATGTGTTTCGTCACAAGCGGTAGGTGTTCAGTTCACTTTTACTTCCAGTAGTGCCGGTGTGTGTGTGTGTGTGTGTGTGTGTGTGTGTGTGTGTGTGTGTGTGTGTGTGTGTGTGTGTGTGTGTGTTACAATTACAATGTGTGTACTATGATGTGTGTTAGGATGTCGATCTTGACTACTGAAACAATTCATAAGGTTTTTATCGGCCTTGTATCCTCTCTCTCTCTCTCTCCGGCTCACACACACACACACACACACACACACACACACACAGAGTATATCGCGCCCTTCTCTGGTCCGATGCCGGGTTGGTTGGTTCCCTAGTTGGATTTAACATTCACCAAAATCGTACCGTGGCGCTGAAGCAGGGTACACTCTTCTGAAGTGTGCTAATTACAGCCTCCGAATCTCACCGATAACAAGCCAACCGTAAACGCCTTTTCTCAAGCCCAGCAAGACTGAACCCTTCTAATACTCAGTTCCGAAGTTCTAACTCAGTGTAAGTTTCACCGCCGTAAAGGTCTTCATCTCTACCACTGTGACGGTGCGGGGCGTTTCCTTTCATCATCAGTCGCCTGCCACCCACACGGCCCTCCGACCTCGCATGTTACGTCACAGTGAGTGTCCCCCCTCAGCCCGAGGGTCCCAAATCCTCGTGGTGACGTATTCGCCAGGTCCGGCTATGATCTCGTTCGGCTGTGATGAAGTCGGTCGCCGTGCTTAAGCAGTTAATTAGAGCTCGGGCCATTGCTTGATGTTGTCAATGCAAACGACAGCTTTTTTCCTCAGGCGCTACTGGGCGCTGACTTTCTTTCCTCACGGTAACGGCTGAGCGGAGGGTTCTTTGTGTGATGTAGGCTTTGTGTAAGAGCTTGCACACTTTTCCTGTCAGGCGTTTGAGTTTTCCTTGTCCACGAGTAATCAGGTCAGGCAGTGAGGCGTGTAGCTGGTGTGATAAGTAGCAGGGGGGGGGGGGG
Source organism: Batillaria attramentaria (assembly GCA_018292915.2). NCBI lineage: Eukaryota > Metazoa > Mollusca > Gastropoda > Batillariidae > Batillaria > Batillaria attramentaria. Next base: position 140,015 of record JACVVK020000114.1, on the reverse strand, counting down.
GGGGTGTGATAGGTTCCTTCTCCTTGATCGTGTAGGGCTCCGTCTTGATGATGTGTAACCTAATCACGAACTGACCTGGCCTACGGGCTAATCATCACACTTATAACACCGACTGAACTGATCCGGCTGAAACCTCACTGACTCTGTGAAGTCAGATCAAATCCAGAAAAATAAAGCTTTTAAGGATGAGACTGATTTACTCAGAGTTGTGTCGTAGCTCTTGATCTAATGTTGACCGCCGCAGTCCGGCCGGCGTAACTTTGCTTAATGGAAGCCGAAAATACAAATGGCGGGTGTGGAGTGCCCACAAAGACAGCGCAGACTTATCAATCGATTTAGTTAGCACATACATACGTGAAACTTGGTCTTATTTACACGTGTGGTTGAATTACCTGTCAATCAGGTCTCCGCAATATTGTTCATTAACTTTAGTAAGTCCTCGTCACACGTGTAGAGGCGATGTTAATGTTAATCAAGGATAGTTTATACAAAACGTACACGTCGAGGTTGACAATTCTAACATTGTATTTAGCTAGTGCGGAAAACCATAGCCTTATGATAAAGAACACTTTCTTGTTTCGTAGGCTGTCTGTGTTCACTGACACAAGGAGGCAGCATTACTGGTGGGGAAAAAATATATACGAAGAACAAGAAAGTGTAACGTTTTCTTCAGAAAAAAATGCTGAGTCCTAACAGAACCAAAAATTAGGGTTGTGGGCAAATCTCTCTCTCTCTCTCTCTCTCTCTCTCTCACACACACACACACACACACACACACACACACTACTGGCTTCTCAGTAAGGGAAATACGAAAACCCAAACAACTGACACGAATCAAGACAAATAAATGAACCCTGTGACCCAAGTCGTTTCAACAGAATCTTCTACAGACCACAAATGCAATTGATTTCTCAATCATTGCCACCGAATCAGATCAGCCAACCCTCGGCAGTCCTTTTACGTCACTGAGAACAGGTGATGTGTGTTCAGACCTTTGACAATCTTGGAAGAAGTTTAACGAGCGGAGCTGGGAACTTATCCCATTCCTCAAGGGTCCCTCGGCACAAGATGCACAAGGAGCGATGCTGTTGGTGGCTATCTGACACATGGTAAGTACCTGCTGACACGTGTAATCTGTGTCAGTCATCAGGGGAAACCAAACACCGCCTTATCGCGTGCCCCCACCACAGCCGATGGAAAGCTATCTCTGCAGATCTGCTGCTTACAGCGCAATGTAAACATTATCAGGGCATACACGGTGCATCTATGCTTAGGGGCGTGGAGTCGCACTCTAAGTAGGTCAACGTTACCATGGGAAAGGCATAGTAGCATTGTGTGTGTGTGTGTGTGTGTGTGTGTGTGTGTGTGCCGGTGTGTGTGTGTGTGTGTGTGTGTGTGTTACTGTTTTCCTGGCATGTATTATAGCCTGTACCCGGCATTTTCTCGGTAAGAACAGTGGGGGTCGAAGTTTGTCTACTACCGTTTTCATTAATTTTGTGAAAACCACACGGAATCGCATAGTCTGTGCTCGTTCAGTCAACATGCTCAGCCCCTCCGGTCACGGTGTCACAATGGCACTAACGGCCGCCAGTTTAATCGACAGCAAGGCCGTCATGATCAAAATGGAATCCTAAAATAGGCAGCGCCCATTTTCATGAACAAACACGCGCAAAGCACACGGCAGCTGCTCTCACGTGCGGACAAAGACAGGCGACGGAGACAATCGTCGTACACACGCGCACACGGCACAGGCCCAAACCTGTCCAAGTTTTCAATAGTCATTGACCTTAGCCGTGACCCAGGCGTGTGCCAAATATGGGAGCGTCCCGATGAAACGCGCAAAGCGATTGGCTAATGGTAGCTCGCCGAGCGCAGAAGGCGTGAGACAAGCTTATCACGCTTGCGCACGCAACCAAGTCGTCCGGACAGAGCGAGACACGTTCTTTCAAGTCGTAAGTAGCTCGAAAGTCTCTTTATAAGATCGGTAGTGGATTTATGTCGCCGTCAGTTTGTCTGGAAGGCGTCAGAGTGGAAGCAGTATCAAGGTAAGAACAGCAGTTTCGCTTTAGGCTGTCAGTACAGTATTGGCGTTTACAGTAGTCCGATCACTTTGATCAGTTTGCGTAAGTTCCAATTATAGTTTTCTTCAGAGAAGTGTCCGGCACGGTATATCGAGTCTCGTTTTTCCTACGCATATTGACTTTCGATCTCGATCACAGTACCGTGACTGTACCCGTGCAGACAATGCGGGTCGGTAACTCATCAGTTTGCCCGGTTACTGGCGGGTCCGTCAGTACTGACTGCACTGATTGCAGTGACTGAGTGAACTGGTGATAGACTTCCCGGCTACTCAGTGATGCGGATCCACTCGAGGCAAGGCCGGCCAAAAATTCTCCAATCGGTCGATCGGATCACTGAGATGGTTAAAACAAAAACTGATTGACTAAGAGCGTTTTATATCAGTCGTCATAGCCACGGCACCGGTCACGGTGACAGATTGTGTTTACTGGTAGTGAGAGACTTACCGGCTACTGGGGCTGTCAGTCATACACAGGTACCGGCCCATACAGATTTCAACGGCCCTACCCGCATGCTTGTATGACTGCTTCAAGTCAGTTGTTAGCTCACTAATACTATCTCTCCGTTTTTTCCGCGTCAACATTTTCCGCTTTCCCAGTACCCGGCGGGGTCGTCTTGCGTCAGTTCAGAACTGTTTCAGACTAATAATTATGACTGATGTTTGCCGCTAGCGGCCGGCGGCGGTATCTGGCCTCGGCGTTTCACTTCATGGAACTCAGTAATGCCGTACGTCTGTACTGACTGGGTGATTGACATAAATGTATGAACATCAGTAAAGTCACGGTAAAGCGCGCCACTCGGCGGCGAAATGTATAAACATCAGTAAAGTAAACGCCCTTGTTATCATCGATCTGCACTGGCGGAACGACGTCGTCAGTTTCAGTATGAACGCGAATTGGACTACCAGCGTATAGGTGAAATATAGCAATTAATTTGGGGGGGGGGGGGGGGGCGGATCTCCGTACTGACAGAAACTGAGGTGTCTTGTTGCCGGGCTTACTGAGATCACGTTATCGGTCATTGCCTGGAAACCTGAACTATGGACTGATCGAGTGTCAGCTGTCATACACAGTATGCACGTAGTGAACTGAAGTTAATAACATTGTATCAGTCAACGCCCTCATTTCTCGGCCTTCACATTGCCTTCAGGGATGAAACTAATTGCTCATTGTTTTGTATGGAATGTGGTTCTTCGCTGGAAAACAACATAAAACACTTCTGCGTCAGTAATAATGTGCAGCGTACGCCCATAATTATTACTCAGTGACAATGCAGTCGGTGCCCTTGGGGGAAGACGGTGAAACAGAAGACCGGCTGGAATACAGATCCGCGCGTATCAGTGATACAATTCTCATTTCTGAATGACTGATCAGGGATGACTCAGTGTAAATGCAGCATTAAAGAAAAATCCTTTTGAACGTCTCACGGTGTCCATTTTAGCTTAGCGTACTTCGTTTTTGTGACCCCCCCCCCCCCCTCTCTCTCTCTCTCTCTTTTGCTCGGACGGAAGCTCGCGCTGTCCCCCGCAACTCTTTTAATCGAAGGAGACAACTGCGCTGTGATGCGCCCTAGCTTGATGCTAACATTTGAGGTTATCTCCCTTCACTCAGTTGCTCGTTGCCTCTGTGTGCGACCCAACAGCCGGTACTATAGTGAGGTAGTGTAGTGTGGTAGTTCCTGACGGCGCTAATACGAGTACTTTTATGAGTCGCAGTAGAATGGATTGCAATGCTTACAACCTGAGAGTTTTTGCTTATCATTCACACAACCAGACGAACAGTTTACTTTGTTACAGTGAATAGACTCAGTAAAACTTGTTTGACAGTTTAGTCAGGCTTACCGCACATCTCAGTGACCGCCCGGCGGCGGTTTGTCGAAGACCTGAGTTATTTCATACAGCTGACAACACAACAAAAGTCAAAGATCGTACACAGTCTTTGATGTGGTGTTGAGGTCGCTGACGTCAGGTAACACGTTCAGTGGCTTCAGTTGTCACCTACCGGCCGTGTCAGTTGCGTCACACATCAAGTGAAAGGGACGGCAGTGCCCCGGGCACCAATTTGTGTGGGACTGCGGCGAGACCGGCCGAGGGTCTGTCGTGTGCAAAGCGTAACTGCGCTCTCTCTCACAACCGTCACGGTGCTAAAACATACACTTGTCAGTTTTGGCCGTTGCTTTGTTCCCAACCGCACGTGCAGCCATCATGGGGTGTTGTCGTTTCTCAGTGCAGAACACTCACCGGCCGCATTAGTCGCCGGTGACTGCCGAAAGATTTAGTGTAGAGTCACAGTTTAACTTGAGACCAGCCCACAGCTGAAACACACACGATTAGTGTCAATCACGTCCCTCTGGTGAAGTATTTGGCCTTTCATTTGCCGCGTTTCCAACCCCGAGAAGGCCTTACACGAGAATGTAGACATAACCAGCAAAGGAAACAAAACAGAGATTGAATCAGTGATCAGTGGAGCAGTCGGGTTTCAGTTTTCAGACGCCGCGCAGGACAATCGTGCAGGGCCGAGCCGAGTTGCCATGAAGACGGATTTTTCAAGTAACTCTGTCAGTGAACTTATGACTGATGTATTCCTTGTTGTGAATTCTTTGTCTTGTGATCCATATAAAACGTTTCTTTTGGTTGTTTCAGTCAGTTTGCTGCCATGGGTCTCAGCCGATTTGTCGTCGCTGCCATTTCCCTGATGATCACGATAACTTCATCAACTGTGGCCAGCGTCATCGATGTCAACGCCGTGTCGTCATCCACACAACGCAATGACGTCAGCGCCAGTAGCCGGAATGATGACGCAGGACGCAGTGACGTCAGCGCCAGTAGGAATGATGACGCAGGTTCTCCGGACCACTTCCGGCCTGTTCAGATGTTGCCGGAGTGCCCGGCTGAGCATTACTTCAGTTCTTCCCTCCAGGCATGCCAGCCATGTTCCAAATGTTCGGATAATCTAATCATTCGACGTCCGTGTTCAGCCCTAGGAGACATCGTCTGTGGACCGTTCGTTGAATTCAGTAAGTTCCAGCAGTCATCAGTGTTGAAGTCTGACGTGTCTCGTCATGGTCACCACAAAGGAGGGGAGCACCACGGAGAAGGTAGGTTTACTGATGTATTGATGTTACGTCAATAATGACCTTATCAAATGATGTTACGTCAATGACGAACTTATCAAACCGAAGTGAACTGCTACTAGAATTCCCCATCAAAAACTGTGACCACACCAAAGCCAAACAGACCAAACCAAACCAGACAAAACCAACTTAACTGACCTGGCGGGCGGGCGCGCGACCGACCGTCGACGACACACTAGACAACCGACCAGACAGTTGGTTGGCTGGTTGGTTGGTTGGTTGTTTTACTGAAGATTTAACTTTCTTTTCCACCACACACGGGTGAGTCAGCGACGTGGCAACGAGGGAAAAATCGACCGGACAGACACAAGCAAATAAACATGCAAGAAAGAAACAATTAACAAACAAATATGCCGACGTATTTCGTATGGTATTCTACCACTTTCATCTTCTCCTGCGCAGGTCGTCACGAAAACCGTGCCCCCGATGGCTCAGAGGTGGTCCCTTCTCTAGATGCAGTGAGCGTGATGGAGTCGCAGCGTCAGTGGCGCCGTCTGGCAATCACCGTCTTCGTTCTCCTCGCGCTTGTCAGCATCATCGTCATTGTCTTTATCTTCGTCATTTGCCAGCAGAAGCGACAACAGATGGCCAAACAATATGGGGAACCAGGTAAGGCAATGCTTCCTTGTCATAATTATACAGTGTACATCAGTATATATTCGTATAACCTCTGATGTCACGAGTGATGGACGTAATAATCTCGATGTCAAACCTTCATTAAGCTGTATCAGATATTGTTAACTCACAAATGCCGGGGTACGACTGATGGGGAAGAAAAGCCATCAGTGGGCACGTTAAATGAGTCACTGAGTGGAAAGGGCAGGCTATGTCATCATGGTGCTTTTTTGTAAACAGCACTGACAAGAACAACAGCAAGAGCAGCAACGGATAAAGTGGGATTTGAAGAGGGTGGGTTGGGGGAGGGCCGTGTGCCGCACGACTTCCACTGAAACCACAGATGGCAGAGGAAATGCGTCACGAAGAGCCTGGATGCAGTCATTACGTTGGTGTGCGTCAGTTCAGTTGAAAGAACACTGAAACCCTCCACATCCTACCTCCACCTCACATTCCCCGAACTCTCTCTCTCTCTCTCTCACTCACCCCCCCCCCCCCCCCCCCCACCTCGGGGCATACACTTGACCTCAGCTGAGGTTCTCGCCAAAATGTCTGTATTTTCCCAGGATTCTGGTTTCAGTCACTTTCCCCTCCCTGACCACCTCCAACAAATCCTGCCACCCGAAACCTCCCCACCACCGTAAATGTGTCTTCACAAGCTGTTCAGGTGGAGAGGAAAAGCGAATAAAATGTCTTTTATTTCGGGTTTTGACGCGCGGGCCAGATAACCCGCGACCAGAAAGGATGCCAGTCTTTCACCGCTGGACACTCCGGAGTAGCCAATTATCCCTGGAAGACCGAGGAACAGGGAGGGTCATTTTTCCTTGTCCAATCTGCCGGTTGTGCTATGGCCGTGACTGAAAGGCTCATTACAAGGGACGGTTGCTGATGTCAGGTTTGGAATGTGGCAAGCACCGGCAATTAAGAGCGATGTAGCACGTGCGATTTTAGGCAGTCGCCGGAAAGCAGGCATCGCGACGTAACCCTTTTGCATGTTCCGTTGAATACCACCGCACTAAGGGAAGCTTTGCTGAGACTGAATGGAAGTTTTGAAATATTGTTCATGTATCACGGTTTTTGTTTCTCGCCCCGCCCCCCCCCCCCCCCCCGCCCGCTGTTCAACAAAAATAGTTTCCTATCCCCTCAGTCGTTTTCGGCTTTTCGGTGTTTTAACTCTTGGAAAACGGATATGGAGTCCAACTTTTACTATGTACCATCTTTCTCATGTTTCCTTTACTGTTGAAATTTCACCTCACGTTAAATAAAATAAGAAAAATAAGCAACAAACAACAACAAAAGCACTTATCCTGGATGGTTCAACGGCGTGTCTCTAGATCACCTGTTTAGTTTAGCTTCAAGGTCACACCGTCGGAGGAGAATGTCACAACTGAAGCCTTCATCATTGTATACTTGTATCAACCACTATAATAAACCCACACATGTCATTTTGAATGGCTTCGACATGAATACACGAAGGCCAGACCGTGATGACTGATTGTCATCTCGAGTGATGGCATAGAAGAGGGTGGGGGTGGGGGGTGGGTGGGAAGGAAGGTCAGTTGAGGGGGGAGGTGAAAGGATACGAGGAGAGTAGAATTCTAGACAACCTCTATGAATGGTATTCGCGAAATGAAAGACCGTATCGGGTGTCGTGAACGTTACCCCGGGCAGGTCAACGTCATGTGAAGGGGCCGTTTGATCTGTTTAATCTACCGTTTGGGCCCGAGAACAGACCGCGACGAAATGTGACCCCTTCACGGCCACCTCGTTATGGTATCGCACAAACTCGGCTTGGCAAGGCACGAACACTGACGGAACAGTGGTTTGTTGCGGTGGTTTCGCTTATTATGGTCTACTTGTGCCGCTTGACTTGTTTTCTTCGCCTGCTTCAACAGGCCTGGCACTAGGTGTGAAAATGCACTGGGGGGGAGGGGGGGGGAGGGGTCTTTAATTTCACAACTGACTCTTAGTAAAATGGTCTTACGATGAGGGCAACCTCCAGCTTCCATTGTTGTTTATGGTGGGAGCAGGTTTTGTACAGTGACCTGCATGTCCTATCCCGCTGCATTCAAGCAGGAGTCAGATATGTGGGGATGGGTGTAGGGAAAGCGGGGGGGGGGGGGGGGGGGGTGCATTTACCTGGGTGAACTGTATCGGTATGCACTCCAAACAGCAGAACTTGTAAAAAGCGGTTGAGCAAGTACCTATACAGGTCGGCAAGTTTGCCCGCTTTTTCCTTCAGCCCAGCATTTTGCATAAAATAAGATAACTCACGTGTATAACTCACGTTACTAGACCGCTGTCAGTGCTCGGGTTCAGTTGTGAGTGCGAGAGAGGGAGAGAGAGAGAGAGAGAAAAAAAAAGACTGAGCCGGCTGGGTTTTTTTTGTTGTTGTTGTTGTTGTTTTTTCAGCCCGTTGCCCCGTCTTTGAGCTCGCCCCGATTATTTGGCGGAGAAAGGCCGTTAACTCATTCCCTACCAAGTAAACTTGGGGTTATGCACCAGTCGCCTCACTGAAAGAAATCATCATTAATCTGCATGGATTTAAATTGGGCTTAGAACTGGGGGGGGGGGGGGGTTGCGCTTTTATTTGCTCCCTTGTGTAACAATGGGAGTCTATGTTATAACCCTCCGTCGTCTGTGTGTGTGTGTGTGTGTGTGTGTGTGTGTGTCTGTCTGTCTGTCTGTCTGTCTGTGTGTCCGCAGTAAACCTTAACGTTGGCATTTTCTAAGAATCTACAAACAGCAGAGTCACCAAACTTGGCATGCCGATAGACAGCCATAAGACCTTTCAAAATAGGTCATTTTGAATGACCTTGACTCAAGGTCAAGGTCACTAAAGCTGTCTGTTTGAAAATTTTACTTTGGCATTTTCTTGGAGTCTACAAATACCAGAGGTTGTCAACTTCGCATGATTATAGACATTGATAAGAACTTTACAGATATACATGTATTTAATGGCCTTGTGTGAAGGTCAAGGCCAGACGAGCTATTTTCCGCATTTCCGTAGAAAACCTTAACATTGGCATTTTCTCAGAATCTACAAACAGCACAGGCACCAAACTTGGCTTGCTGATAGACAACCATAAGACCTTTCAAAATATATCATTTTGAATGACCTTGACTCAAGGTCAAGGTCACTAAAGCTGTTTGTTTGACAATTTTGCATTGGCATTTTCTTGGAATCTACAAAAACGGGAGGCTTTAAACTTTGCATGATGATAGACATTGATAAGAACTTTACAGATGTACATGTATTCAATGGCCTTGTGTCAAGGTCAAGGCTATACAAGCTATTTTCCGCATTTCCACAGTAAACCTTAACATGGGCATTTTCTCAGAATCTACAAAAAGCAGAGGCACCAACTTTGGCATGCCTATAGACAGCCGTAAGACCTTTGAAAATATATCATGTTGAATGACCTTGACTAAAGGTCAAGGTCACTAAAGCTGTCTGTTTTAAAATTTTGCATTGGCATTTTCTTGGAATCTACATAAACCAGAGGTTTTAAACTTTACATGGTGATAGACATTGATAAGAACTTTACAGATATACATGTATTCAATAGCCTTGTGTCAAGGTCAAGGCCGTACAAGCTATTTCTGTGAAACCGTAACATTGGCATTTTCCCAGAAACAACAAACAGCAGAGGCGCCAAACTTGGCATGCTAATAGACATTGATAAGACCTATGTATCCATACCACTTTAAATGACCTTGACTCAAGGTCAAGGTCATTAATGCTGTCTGTTGTGAATTTCAATACTACTGTTTTTGGAGAAACTACAAATACTAGAGGCATCTAACTTGGTGTACTAGTAATGATAGACATTGATATCTTATTTGAATGACCTTGACCCAAGGTCAAGGCCATATAGTCAGTTTTGGGAAAAAAAAGTGTAATATTGCCAGGAACTAAGAACACCAGAGACACCTTACTTGGCTTGATGATAGATAGTGATAAGATTTTTACAAACATACTCTTTTGAATGACCTTGACCCCTGTCACAAGGGAGCCATGGAGGCTTTTGCCTCTCTAGTTATACTTGTGTTTGCTGCAGTGAGAGCCGTTAATCTTGCCTGAACTGATTTTGCATTCAGGGCCAAAACCGAAAAAGAGTCAAAGACGTGGGATACGCGTTGCCCTGTGTTAAACCTGTAAACGACAAACCAACCGACCAAGCAGTTGCCATAGACTGACCCGGCTCGCCCCTGGAACTCATTTTCCCACCCTCTCTTCAACCATTTTCCTCCTCCCAAATGCAGATGTTGATGGTTTGTCTATATGATGTGATCTTTTTCGCCTTACCTTTCACACAGCTTCAGGCGCATGTTTTGCGGAAATCGTAAATTTGGGTCTTGTTTGACACATCCTGCGCATTACGCCTTGGCGCAAACGGAAACGGAAGTCAAATTGAGTCAGTAGATGTACATCTGTCACATACTAAACCTCAAATAAATTAGGGGAAAAAATCATTAACAGGACGCTTGTGATTACGAGAATCCAGCTGTCAGTTTAGACCAGAAGTTCGTTAAAACATGAGAGAGAGAGGGGGGGGGGGGAGATAGAGAGAGAGAGAGAACACTTTTTTCCTGAATTATGAAAACATCAGTGTCACGGATTTTCTTGTTTACGTAAGTCTCTTTCTCCTTTCCCCCCTCCAAATCTGTATCTCACACACACACACACACACACACACACACACACACACACACACACAGCATTGTTGAACGGAGGGGCTGATAAGGGCTTTGACTCCGTGATACCTGAGCGGTGTCCGTTTTTTGTTTTTTGTTTTTTATTGACGGGAGTTCTGTCAGTAAAGCTTTTGAGTTTCCCTCGTTCTCGCTTCTTTGACACTAAACGTACCCCTTCCCCTCCCCGCCGCTGAAACTGAGAGAGAGAGAGAGAGAGAGAGAGAGAGTGAGGGAGAGAGAGAGAGAGAGAGAGTGAGGGAGAGTGCAGCTGATGGTGCATGGGAACAAGAACAGATCTGGCGCATCACATCAGGCTTCTGCGGAATGTCTGGAAGTCTGCGTCCGTGAGTCATCATTGCTTGTTGCCCCGCCACGAAACCTCCACCCCACACACTCTACACCCTTTGGGCACAAAGTCCCGTTCAGTTCCTGGAGGGGTGGGGAAGGGGGGATAGGGGCAACAGTGAGACCTTGAGACTTGGTTTTCAGTTTTTGTATTGACCTTTCTAAACAGCATGGTAACGTCGAATTCAGTTATTCATTGATTGTAATGTAATATTATGCGTCTGAATCACCACAAATGGACTGAGTCAGTGCACGGGTACCAACACGTGTGTGTGTGTGTGTGTGTGACGGTGTGTGTGTGTGACGGTGTGTGTGTGTGACGGTGTGTGTGGTTTTGTATTCATTTGCCCTTTTCGTCTTCGAAACTGGCCTATCTGTGCTCAGCACGATACAAAAACACCAACCAGATCAAATTTACGTAAAATGTTTCAACGTCTACCAGCAGACAGGAAGAAAGAAATGGTTCAAACCTGTCATTGACAAAGAGGCCAGGTAATGATAGGCTTATTGTGGTGTGGGAATCGGGGAAACGGTTCTGCAGGTGGCAATGCGATACAAGTCAGCATTCAGTGCATGCAGACAGCGGATGAATGGCGCCCAGCCAGTGAATGTCTTTGGCATAGGGGGCGGGAGGGTGGTGGCGGTGAGAATAGTGGCATGGAGGGAGGGGGTGGGGGTGGGGGGTCATGGTGCAGTATCACTGACGGCGAATGATGCAGACAAAAGTCACGGTACCCTTTTCTTGTCAGATCGGCTTGCAGTTGGCATACGACGGGATTTACGGTGCACTGCTTACACGTTGTGTCTGTATAGCTGTACATGTCTTTTAGCCAACACCGGGCCAGTTTTGTTCCGCTAGCACCGACCAGTTTGTCCAACTTCAACCAAGAATCTTTATTGCGTGAACAAATGAGTGCGACATACGGTCTGCACGTGCTGTCCCCTATCATTAGCTGTGTACAGCGGATTTACAGCCTGTGTGCTGGCAGGCGGCCGGCACTGACGTTTTGTCAACCTCACAGACAGACGCAGGGGAAAGTGGGTACATTGGCAACTAATTGCCGTCGCTCGGTACAAGTATGCCGCTGCGGGGCAGCGCCAAGTTGCTGGTTTCTGAGAACACAGGCCACGAAGGCGGATTACGACCTCCGTCGGTGCTGTAGCGATGTCTTATGTCTTACACACGCACCGCTTGCATGTTTTAGCTCGGTGGGACGCGTGTACCGACGACTGAGAGCAGTCGGTAAGGAATGCACTCGGTTGATGTCAGGTGGCGTAAGGGTTGGCCGCCTGTGCAGGCATTTGCCATAATCACATTGCGTGAATGCTTCAGTGGACGTTCGTGTTTAGTTTTGAGATGCTGGAGTGAACAAATCAAACTGTGGTTTGCTAATTACGAATGGATGGGCAGTGGCATTTCTTAGTGGCGTTATTCTGTGTATTAGTTGGCTGTGGCGACTGAATACGCGGCTGTCACCAGGAGACTCAGTTGACACTTCTAAAGACTGTCGCCAGCTGTGAAAAGATCACGGTACCGAAAATATGTGTTTCAGTTCATGCAGCCGAGAGGGGAGAGTGGGGGGTGGGGGTGGGGGGCGGCCAACTATGTAAAACAAGCTAAAGAACTCGCATGACTTGATCCCTTGGACGCGTATCATAGTGTCTGATAGTGTATACTGTTCCGGTTGCTTGGGTTTCTTGAGAGTTTGAACTCACCCCTCCCCCCCCCTCTCTCTCTCTCGTTTAATTGACTCTCTCGTGCTGTATTTCTCTCCTTTAATTGATACACACACACTCTCTCTCTCTCTCTCTCTGTCTCGTTTAATTGATGGTCAGTCGGTGAGAACCTGAGCGCGAACCGTGCGACCTGCGGTTGACTTGACTACCATGACAGACACCCCGACGAAGATCAGAGGCACGAGACAAGAGGACGGGGCAAATGGGTGCTCGTTAAACGGAAAATATATTAGTCCACACGCACTGTGGCTAATTTACCGTACCCTTGCTCGTGTTCTTCCACACACATCTTGAAACGCGCTCGGTACAGTCTCGGGCCCCTAAAGACGTATTTGACCGTGAGAAACGAAGCGCCGGGCTGCCTTTGACATCTCCTCGCAGTCTACTGTTTACACCAGGGATACTGACACCAGAGACAGTGGCTGAATTAGCGACTGAATCCAGTAAGCCATTGGGGAACCTCACTGCTTGTAAAATGCTGTTCATTTGTCTTCCCTTGCTGTGATAATTGATATCAGAGTAATGATGTCAGAGTAGTTTACATTAGATCTAGAATTACTCGAATCAGTTCAGTGGATGCTAATAAGGAGTAAAACTCTTCTCCCCAGTGATATTCTCCTGTGGATCACAAGATTCCGACTGCTGTATATTTTTGCCTTGCCCTGCTACAAAGTTCATGTTATCAGAGCAGATGAAATCAGATGAAGAGTTGCTGAAATCGTCCAAAGAGATGCAAACAGGATAGAACCAGCCTTCCTCAACAATGCCATTGCCACCATATATATGTATCAGTAGATTCAGTCTCCTTTGGTCTGTCTCACGTGGATGTGGTGACACTGTGTGATGTCCACGTGTGTGGGGGCCAGCCTGTCAGTGACAGGTCTGTGACCGTGCTCTGTTGTCAGCGCCAACAACTTTCTATCCCAGTGTCAACTCGACCTCGGGCGCTCTCCAATTCGCACCATCTTGTTCGCAACTCCAAGCATCACGCCCTTCTTTCTCTCACTCGTCCGGCTTCCAAACTGGGACTTGTTAGTTGTCCATTGCCAAACATGTGCTACACTTCTGGCTGTTTTTCTTTCCGTCCTCAGACCTGAACTGCTCGTTTACAAAGCTAAAGTCGGGGAAAAAATGTAGGCAGCGAGAAGGGGGAGAGAAAAACAGGATAATTGGAGTCTGCTGATACAACTAAACTCTTTGCATTGTTGGCGTGCTAAGCGCTGGTTAAACGTCCGTATCTGTTACGGAGCGAGTGGGCACAAGATGTAGAGCAGTGGCTTGAAGGACTGGGCCGTATCCGTGTTCGTGTAAAAACGTGAGGTTTCGGGCTGGGTTTTTTTTTTTTTTTTTTTGCGGCTGGCTTGTGGCAAGTTTGTTTCTGTATACCTTGAAGTTTCAGAAGAAGGCGGTTTCTCTTCTCCCCCCCCCCCCAACCCCCCACCCCCTCTTCTGCGTTTCTGTTTGACTTCTACGTAGGTCCGGCACTGAACTCAGTGAGACTGAGTAAGTCAATGCACCTCCGGCTTTCAATTAGCGCGGACTATGATACTATCCCCAACTCCGCTAAATTTTACTGCTGTAGTTCCCGTGACGTGATACGTTTGAAAAGCTGAACTTTGACGGCCACGATGACCTTGGCTGATGAGTGTCCGGCCAGGCTGACAGGTCGTAACCACACCTACTTACCGCAGTCTTTTGTCCCACCACAGTGGCCGCCATCTTAGCACAGGATGCGCCCCAACTCACGGGAGGTAATTTGCGGGGCGAAAGTTCGTTCTGAGAGGGAGAAAGGGGAGAAAAGGTAATTGGTCTCCATTGTGGTGATTAAGGTAATGAAGCCGCTCCCTGCTGTTGGGGCTGGTTAAGCTGCCACTCAGTTGTGAACCTTTCACATCCCGGCTTTGATTTTTGTCGTGTCTCAGGCGAGCCCGCCGGCAGAGCGCAGGAGATAACACAGGCATCATTGGGCGTGAAGTCATCGGAGCCAGTGAGAACGTGGAGTGTGTGTTGAAGAGATGGACGGGTGGGGCGTAAGGGGGTGGGGGTGGGGGTGCGATAGTGGGGAAGTCATATATTAGATTATTGATAGGAGGCGGTCATCACACAACTGAGATCATCTGACTTCGTGACCGGCTGGTAGGGTCACAGTTTTGTCAGTGATTGGGCCGATCAGTGAGAAGCTCGTCTCGACTGATAATTCAATCACAGACATCGAGGCCGGCTGCAGCCGCTGAGGTCATAACACTTCCTGGCGGAAAAGGCGCGAGTGAGTTTATTATTGTTGGACCAGCGAATACTCTACTTCCGTTTGAAACACGAGCATGATTGCCTACAAATAGGATGCCAGACTGTACACAGAGCTGAAAGAAACATCCCACCCATAGATCATGCCTGTGAAATACGGCGCTTGTCTGGCAAAAGTGCACGCGGGTCGGGACACCGGTTCACATCAAAAGGTTTGGGGGTGAGGTGTGGGGTGCAGGTACCTGTCAGGTGCGTTTGAGCGGATAGACAGAGCGACGTGCATGTGTCGGAGCAGGTATGGCGAAAATGTCTACGGTCGCGTCTGGTGCTTGTCTCAGGCGAGCGGTTGGTGCTGCATTTGGCAGCCGATTGTGACTACTGGCATCTCATCAGATCTACCTTGGCCCAGATCTCTGGGTGTGGAGGCGGGAGAGGGACTGGGGTCAGTGGTAGGTGGTTGATGTGAGTTGGGCGGTTTCGGGTATTTGTGAGGACTGATCACGTCCGTGGTGCGGTTGCAGGACTGACAAGCCAGCGGTGCAAGCTACGCTGCGATAAGTTTTGCGGAAAACGGTATTTGCCACATGTAACAGCCGGGTTCATTGTCGTCCGGCTGACTGTGACCATAGTGTGCCCAATCAACTAACTTCGTTTACTGCACTATATGTGCGGCCGTTTTCTTCTTACATTGTTTAAGTCATCGGTGGTCTTGTGTTCACGAGATATCGTTTGTTGTTATGTTTCAGTGTTGATGAGGCCTGGCACCGTGACTTTACCGACAACGATGTACTCGGAGCCCAGATACGTTGCCTTCCCTGTCAAACCGTGCCCCAAGCCCTCACTTCACTCCTCGGTGCATGTCTACGAAGAAATCGCGGATCCAGCCACGTTCTTTCACGGTGGTCACGTGACACAGGACTATGATACAACCCCGTTCCTTGACGCGTGTCACGTGGCAAAAGATGCAGAGTCATTTCACGATGAGGGCCTCAGTAGACACACATCGGCGGGGGTGCGAGCAGATGACTTTATTTGTGATCATGCAGTCAGTGTGTCATGAGATCACGGCTTGGAAATCAGTAGGACTGATGAGTGATTGTGTGTGTGTGTGTGTGTGTGTGTGTGTGTGTGTGTGTGTGTGTGTGTGTGTGTGTGTGTGTGAGAGAGAGAGAGAGATTGAAATGGACGAAAGTAAGAATAAAAGAAGAGTGTAAAAACTGATCGTGCAAGCAATGCAAGGAGTTGTTTGTGAATTAACAGCAACCCACTTTTTCTTGAGGTCACTGCCGTCCGTGTGAACTGAGTAAGTTTCCCGTATTTGGGGGGAATCTCATTCAGACAAGACTGAACCATGATTGTGTTCATTTTCATCTCTATTGAAGCTTTGCTCTACATTGTATTAGAGGCATACAAAATAGTAATGTATGTCTCTGGTCCTGTCTGTCCTATGAGTATTGTACTGGTCAGTAACAAAAGAGACGATTACCTTCTTTTTTTTTTTCCTCATTACTTACTGACTGTCCAACTTCTGTCTTCTGCCTTGTCTCTCTCTTGTCACACAAAGAACACCTGGAAATGTTTTCCTTTTTGTCAGTCTGAAAATATTTACTTTTTCAGTTGACCATTGATGAACTTGCAATAAGTATTTCCTTTTGCTAATTTTGAAGGATTCAGTAAGAGCCCACAAAGGTTTCCCTGCATCTTCTCTGTTGACTGTGATATTTGTACAAATCTGTACAAAATTCGTGTTTCTGAGTTTGTTGTACAGTAGTACCGTGGTACAGACGTCAGACTTGTCTTGATTTTTTTGTCTTGTTCAGTTGAAATAAAATATATGTTTTGAACTCGACGGAAAGCTCTTTCTAGCTCTATGTGTGTGTGTGTGTGTGTCTGTGTCTGTGTCTGTGTTTGTGTGCACTTCAATTCCACACGTACTAGTATATGATATGGTTAGTGCAAAGGGAACAGTTTCCCTGTCTAACATGATAATTATGTTCCGCTCGATACGTTGTGGAAGTTTCACGAGCTCACAAGATAGCCCATGCAGACTGATGGTGCCCAACCACACCCGGAGTATCGTGATAAACAGGAAATCAGTTCGCACGACCAACAGATGTTCCACAACGAGTTCATGCACGTACAATAATAACGGAGAAATCTCCTTAATTCATAAGTAAACTGTGTAAATGTGGTAAGTTTTGGGTCGCGCCTGACACGCCGGGCCAGTCACACAAACACAGAGAAGCTGCCAAGTCTGACGGCAGATGTTTTCGCCTCCAGTCACTCAGCCATCCTTCAGACTAAGTCCGATCTCTCTACACACACTACACTATGCGTACCGCCTGCCAGTGGTTGGCCAAGTCTTGCAGGGTTTGACTACACTTCACCACACCTTTCTGTGTTCATCGTCTGATAGAGCATGATAGTCAACTTACGAGGGTGGGCGGGTGGGTGTTTGGGGGTTTAACGTCCTTTTCCTCATGAGGAGCACGACAAACTTTACACTGTGCGTTCATGTCAAATGTGCGCTTTTGGCAAAAACATTCACTGACTGATTTCAGGTGATTTATCCATGGTTTGACGCGTGTTTCGTAAAGAATCTGGGATTGATCAAACATGGCCATCTTGCCGTGGCTGGTTTCAGGAAACAGTAGGTCGTGTGTAGTTAACAAAGGTATGTAATCTGACAGCAAAGTCCGCCGCTAAGTAAATCATAACACTGAAGTAACGCAGAACGTCACTATGTGAACAGCGACTCCTGCACTCTTCGCGGGACTTTTTTTGTTTTGTTTCGTTTTGCACGTGCAACTCGCGGCGTGTGCGCGGTGTACGGATGGGAAAAGTAAAAGTGGAAATTCCCACGCCAAGCCCTAATGAGCGGGAAGAAAAGTCAGCACTGCCAGCGTTCATCGCGTGTTTGCGATTCCTACACACACACACACACACACACACACACACACACACACACACAAGGTGCTCTCCAGAGCATCACCTGCCAATCCAGGTATTCCGTGTACGAGTTAAAGGAGTTAACCTGGCACGTGTAATTGTGAAAGAATACACGTGGTCTATGCATGACATAGATTCACGCACATACCTTCAGGTTTGTTTCTCATAACATTGGCAACAAGGTGCCGTGGAATGTCGGAAAGTCCCCTCGCTTGAAATATCTACAGACCAACAGACTGCCTGATACCCTGACAGGCAAATGGGTGTGGGTGGGTGTTTGGGGGTTTAACGTCCTTTTCCACCACATAGGGTGATATCAAAGACGGGGCAACGATGAAAAAGCCAGCACAAATACTCACGACCCGAGCATTTGAAGTCCAACGCTCTACCATTCGACCACCCCGGCTCCCCTGACAGGCAAATACAAGATATCACTGCCAATAGTCTGCGATCTATTGGCTGGAAGACGCAAAAAAAAAAAGGGTTGTTTTCGGGTTTAACGGCCTTTTCCTTCACTTAAAGCTAAAGATAGCAGATAATATATACATGTAAGGTCGGGGAGCCAGGTTGGCCGAATGGTAGAGCGTTGGACTTCTAATGCTCTGGTCGTGAGTTCGTCAGTGTCCCGGCTGGGGCCAAATATTTGTTCTGGCTTTTTCATCGTTGCCCCGTCTTTGATATCACCCGTATGTGATGGAAAAAAGGACGTTAAACCCCTAAACACCCACCCCATGTAATTAAGGTCTTTGGCGGCATCAATGATCACAGGCTGTGTATCGTCTGTGTATATCGCTCGTGGTATATCATGTTTGGGATTCTCAGCTGACGTTTTGCTACACTGCACAGTCTCGCGGACAGCAGGTGGGAACCACAGGAACATACACACCATACCCGACAATTAGCAGCCGATTACAAGCCTGGCATCTCCCTACCCTGCTGATGGATTGGACGGGCAGGTCTGTAACAGGCACCTAAAATAGGATACTGGTATATGGACATGTACCTTTGAACGGTTCGTGAGGGTTAACGAACCTGACAGGGGAGGGAATCTGTTCCGTTGGAGAACGATGATTGATGGGACGAATGCTGAGGAATCAGTTTCACTGGAGTGAAACGAAAACCGTTTATGAGGGAAAGTCTTGGGGGACTGGGGAAAACGTGTGTGTGTGTGTGTGTGTGTGTGTGTGTGTGTGTGTGTGTGTGTGTGTGTGTGTGTGTGTGTGTGCGCGCGCGCGCTACGGTGTGTGTGTGTGTGTGTGTGTGTGTGTGTGTGTGTGTGTGTGTGTGTGTGTGTGTGTGTGTGTGTGTGTGTGTGTGTGTGTGCGCCAAGGGTGTGTGTGTGTGTAAGTGTGTGTACTACGATGTGTGTGTGTGTGTGTGTGTGTGTGTGTGTGTGTGTGTGTGTGTGTGTGTGTGTGTGTGTCACGCACGGTGCGTGCGTGCGCGCGTGTGTGTGTGTGTGTGTGTGTGTGTGTGTGTGTGTGTGTGTGTGTGTGTGTGTGTGTGTGTGTGCGTGCGTACGTGCGTACGTGCGTGCGTGCGAGATGAATTTTTCAGTCCAGTCAAACAACCATATATAAATAAACTATTGTATTGTATTGTATTGTATTGTATTGTATCATAAACTACATCTTGGCTGCAGCCAGCATGCTACTCACTTACATTGTAATTTTCTTGGCTCAACTCATATCATGAAACCCAACCACTGAGTTAGTTAGTTAGTTGGTTATTTAGGGCTTAACGCCGCGCAAGCAACAAAGACTAAATCGCGGCTGAAAACCCAATCAGACCAAAATAACGACTATTTCAAGCATCTGTATTCTGCATGAGACGTGCTAGTTAGTGTCGGCTATTCATGAACTGTCAGCACGTTGAGGGAGTTATCTCAGCTTTGTGCATGGTTACCTCGCTTTATGCTTGCGTTCTCTCAAGAGCATCTGCGCTGCAACAAGCAAACCCGAAGTCAGTGACGCGGAAAGTGCTACATAACGCCCCATCAGCTTCATTAGACCAAGACATGTACTTTTAGGCGGTTGGCCCTGCTTTTTACTCAGTGTCTTAGGTGCGGAAGTTGAACGGCCTTTCGCGACACGTTTCAGTAAAAAAAAACAAAAAACACACACACAAAAAAACAACAACACCACACACACACACACACACACACACACACACACACACACACACACACACACACACACACACACATTTTTATGCAGTTTTTTAATGTTTATTTTATGATGTTCTTGGTCACGTTAACGTATATTCCTATAACCGTTGCGTGCTTCCCATTTGGGTGGGTGGGTGTTTGGGAGTTTAACGTCCTTTTCCACCACATACGGGTGATATCAAAGACGGGGAAACGATGAAAAAGCCAGCACAAATATTTGGCCCCAGCAGGGATTCGAACTCACGATCCGAGTATTCTTCCCACTTGGATTTGTGTGTTGAAGATACAGTTACCTGAGCCACTATCGCACGTTTCATTTTATCAGTTCACGGTTCCACCTATTATATTCAACAGAAGTACAAACACAACGATTTGGCCTGACCAGCTTGCACAAAGTCCCCGTGTGTTCGATACAGCAAACACTTCCAAATAATTACACAGAAAGACAAAGAATCTGTGACTGAGTGCAGATGGAAAGAGCTGCAGTCTTTCTTTTGCCGTCTGTACAACTGAAAAAAATCAGATTTTTTATCTCTACGTTTTATTTTCCGTGTTGTACGAGTGTATCGTCCGGTACTGACTAGCTGGGGGAGCCGGGACAACATATCTGGTTAGTAGAGCGTTGAGCTTTCAATGCTCGGGTCGTGAGTTCGAATCTCGACTGGGAGCCTGTTATTTGCCGCGCTGGCGTTTTTTTTTGTCCTCGTCTCGTCTTTGATATCACCCCTACTGGTGTGGTGGAAGATGACGTTGACCCCCCCCCCCCCCACACACACACACACACACATCATATCAGTACACACTCAGTGACCCCTCCCCCCCCCCCGGTCCCCACCCACCCACCCGGTTCTAGCTGTTTACTTTAGTTCGAGTAGATTGTTGTAAGTGGAAACATTATAATCTGTCCTACTGTGACCAGTGTGGGTTATGTCAAGCGGTCAAGGCTTCATTGGTTTTTATCGTGAGGGTCGCCACAAATCACCGGGCTGACCCACGACTGGCTATCTCACCGGTCGTGGGAACTACACGTACGTTCCCTAGACGACGGACGGGCAGAGAGGGCCGATTTATATTGGCTTCATTAGTCCCGCCTCTACTACTGCCAACATCTCGGACACAACGCACCTTTCATATCGCTATCTCTTCCTCCCACGCCGACAGGAGACCAGTTTCATGGTGATGTTTGAAGTCTGACTTGGCGGCCGGCCGCGGCACAGGCAAGTAGTTAATCAACTTATGATAAGTCTGTTGAACAGGTTGCGACTGTGTTATCAGAACAAGTGTGCTGCTGAGCGGACAGGTGTGATGGTCAGACCAGGGCCCGTATGTAGAACTCGAGGTTAATTTAACCCACGGCCAGACTAGGACAAAAGAAACCCCAAAACAGAAATTTAAAAAAAAAAAGCGAAGAAAGAAAGACAAAAATCCTTCTATAACAGCATAGGCACCATGGTGGAATGGACCCGCTTCCTGATTTAAAACAAAACAAACAATAGAAAATGTAACCCTAGAGCTAGTTTAGTTTGAGATTAGACTCTAACCCGGGGCTAAACTCCCTAACCCCGACTTTTACATGTGGGCCCTGGACTACTGTGTCCATACCTGCCTTGATGCGGGTGGGTGGGTGGGTGTTTGGGGGTTTAACGTCCTTTTCCACCACATAGGGTGATATCAAAGACGGGGCAACGACGAAAAAGCCAGCACAAATATTTGGCCCCAGCCGGGATCGAACTCACGACCCGAGCATTTGAAGTCCAACACTCTACCATTCGACCACCCCGGCTCCCCGCCTGCCTTGATGCATTGCTTCGACTGGAACTACGGTTACATGTACATTTACTGCTAAAACAGGGTGGTAATCGTCTATGGTGTTGTCAGCGGTCCACAGGTCATTAGTCGTGTCTCTGTGTGTGTGTGTGTGTGTGTGTGTGTGTGTGTGTGTGTGTGTGTGTGTGTCTGTGTGTGTGTGTGTGTCTGTGTGTCTGTGTGTGTGTGTGTGTGTGTGTGTGTGTGTCTGTGTGTCTGTGTGTGTGTGTGTGTGTGTGTGTGTGTGTGTGTGTGTGTGTCTGTGTGTGTGTGTGTGTGTGTGTGTGTGTGTGTGTGTGTGTGTGTGTGTGTGTACATTTCTCACAGTGATGCAGACCACTTGAAAAGAAAAAGGATATGAAAGAGATAAAACAGAACATCAACAACAACAAAACCAACAACAAACAAACAAACAAACAGTAAATGAGTACTGAGTTAAATTTTCCGCCGGTTTGGGGTATATTCTTCACCAAGTTCGCTTCACTGTGGCTGCCTAGTTCTAAACCAAAATAAGGCAATCCTTTATTCTGAACTCCAGCACTGTTCATACTCGGTCCTTAAAAACCTTTACGGCACAGGTTATTGACCACTTTCAGCCGAAAGAAAATACGCGTATGAAATGATTGAATTGGTTTTCAAAATAATTCCGGATTTTCAAATACAATACAATACAATACAACGTCACTGAGTCTTTGCACTCAGTGTACCAGCGGACCGTTGAGTAGTCCCCTCTTGTTCCTGAAGTGGATGAGAGCGCCTGGAGCTGAGTGTAGTCTGGAGATTATGTAGCTCATGAATGAAAATGACTATGTCACACAGACCACCCAGTCTGTTTACAAAAATTGACGGTTTTCATTCTCGTGGTGGGACGCTTTCTGTGGGATGGCAACCGGGCCATCTCTATCATACTAGAGTACTAAAGTTACCGTAGTTACAGCTAGGAGCCTTTCAGTTTGATTTGAATAATATCTTCTGTAAACCATTACTTATATCAATATGTGAATCATTAGATCAAACATACAGTGATCTACCTCTACGGAAAGTCCCCCAGTCTTACTGCCTAAGCACAGACAGCCGGCCGGACTTACAAATATACACTGACATAGTAGAGACGGACAAAGACATGCTCAGACACTGGTTACATATAGTCCGCAACAAAGGACGAAGCAATTCAAATAACAAACAACGGAAAAGGGTACATCCAGAAAAATGCAGATAGAGGTGACAATTTTGCCGTACGCAGTATCACAGTCGGAGCAGTAAATGGACGATCCACAATGACCTATTGATTGTACCAGTTCCCTGGGCCTACATTTTCACTGTCCTTGTTGCAATATTTACAGAGCGATTCAGTCCTTGCTCTGTAATTTCTTCAAGCAGCTCATCCACCGCTGTTTATGCACGCTAGTTATCATGTACACGATCTTAATGTTTGTAATGAGTAACTGAGTGTATACGTGGAACGCATTCGTGAATTAATGTATCACTAGTGTATCTCTATACCCACTGTTTGTATGTATGTATGTATGTATGTATTCATGTACGCATGTATGTTTGTAAAGTGACTTTACCTTTTCATTGCTATTGTAAGGCGCCCTGAGCTTCATCTGTAGGTAAGGCACCAAACAAATTATTATTATTATTGTTGTTGTTGCTGTTGTTGTTGTTGTTCCTAAGAAAGGTCAGTGTGGTGAAGACACGAACCACCGACAGTACTTCTCAGTACAGTTCCTCCGTGGTGGGCTGGTCTTGGAGAAGGACCTCACGCGGCTCTCAAGGGTCCTTCCAGCCCCCCAACAAGGGTCCTTCCAACCCCCCAACAAGGGTCCTTCCAACCCCCCAACAAGGACCCAGTGTGTATTCTTCAAAATGTCTTCTCAAGATGTACAAACAACGGGACCAGACAGGCTTCAGGTAACCCGCATCACGACAAGCGTTCTGTGTACACACTTGACCACCGCCGCGTAGGGGAAGAAGTGTTTGAGAGATTGTTGTCTATGAATCTGTGGGCTGGAATTCTAAATATTTACACGCGTGAAATAAGCGGAATGCCTATGTAACAAAACAAAAACAAAACAAAAAGCGCCGCAAACACTGAAACTAACATACTAAAAAGGATCATGTTGAAACCAGAAAGGTGCAGTCATTTCAACTTCTGATTTAAAAGTAACACTTTCCACCGGAGATTTTTCCAATGAATTTATGAGTTATGAGCTATCCGTGTATGATGGATGTTCAGGAATGACAAATAAAATTTTGTAAACTGTAAAAAAAACCACATTTTTTTCCACGACATTTTGCAAGTCAAGTATGGAAACCGAAAGACTGCTCCTACCTAAAAAAAATACACATTCATTACGCAGCTTTTGTTTACAATACTCACTCGTGAGTGACGAATAATCTCGTGACATGCTTGAGATCCGTCTGTAACATCCCATAACGTAATACACACAAAGTGACGAGTCATCCGATAGAAAGTCAATTAGGCGCAATGTTGGATTAGACGAAGTGTCAGACAGGTTGGTCACGGGCAGCCATAGTAACGTGACAAGATCAGCAAACAACACCGGTTTCTCGACTGTAGTATGACGTACGGCACCAGGTTGCAAAAGGTCGCCTACATTGTTTGTCACACAGTTGTTACTGACTGGTAAGAAAATACAATCTAACAGAAGGACACACACTCTGTTCTGTTTGTTTGTTGTTTGTTTTTTTGGGTCTTTCGGTTTTTTGGGGTTTTTCTTTCTTCTTTTTTGGAGATGTGTGTGTGTGTGTGTGTGTGTGTGTGTGTGTGTGTGTGTGTGTGTGTGTGTGTGTGTGTGTGTGTGTGTGTGTGTGTTTTGGAGGTGTGTGTGTGTGTGTGTGTGTGTGTGTGTGTGTGTGTGTTTTCAAGTGGAGGGGTGTGTGTGTGTGTGTGTGTGTGTGTGTGTGTGTGTGTGTGTGTGTGTGTGTGTGTGTGCGCGCGCGCGCGTGGTGGGGTGTGTGTGCGTGTGGGGATGGGGGGGGGGGGGGCGTTGTCAATATCAAGGAGATAATGTGATTCTTTTTGCTTACTTGATGCAGACTGAGAAATGTTATGTCTGTCTCTTTTTTTATTTCGATCAGTCATTGTCACCGATACACTGATGCCGCGTACTTTTCTAAGTTTTCGCTTTCTTATTTCTCTGGTCCGCATACGTCACTGGCGAGTTTATGCAAAAGGTCCTAGTTTTGTGGTTTAAGTCTTTCACGGACCTTCGGCTTTATAACCTTCTCTCTGGATATATTAAGCCGGAGGCAGTTCAGTTCTGCGGCCAAGTTCCGATAAAGTTCAAAGACTACAGGATGGCCGTTGCACAACTTCGACATAGACAGTCGAGGCCAGCTTTTCATATCGCCGATATGATTTATAGCTAACTGGACAAACACTCCTGCCATGCCCTTTCCAGCAAATGCAATTTATCGGTTCTGTTGTTGCCAAATGTTTGACGTGCTCTTGACAGGCAAGGCGACAGTCTCCAACTTACGACGGCCGTGGAGACCGAGTGTTTGAGGACTGACTATATTACCGTCACTTCTGACGTAAAACGTGAAACAGTGGTTACGTCACAAGAAGTTTGCACAGCGGCGCGGCGTCATATCGCACAGTGTTTGGTCACAATGGCCAAAGACCATGGTAAGATCTTGCTATGGCTGTATGGTGCTTCGATAAGTTTTCCTTTCTTAGAAGACAACAGGAGGACCTGAAATTGGAATTGTTCTCGTTCCAAAACTAAGAGAGTGGGTGGGTGTTTGGTAGCTTAACGTCCTTTTTTTCACCACGTATGGGTGATATCAGAGACGGGGCAACGATGAAAAGGCCGGCACAAATGTTTGGCCCCAGCCGGGATTAGAACTCACGACCCGAGCAATAAAAGTCCAACGCTCTAACATTCACTGTAACTAAGATATAACTGAAGCGAAACATTGAAAGTGAACACTTGATGCAGGTGTGTGTGTGGGGGGGGGGGGGGGGGTGCGTGCGTGTTTGTGTGTGTGGGGGTGGGTGTGTTTTAGGTCTGTTGATGGACTAGTTCAACTGAGAGGATAAATCTGCTGTCAGATTTTCGGACTTTCAAATGAAATACCTTTGAAAAGAACATATGAAGCATGATTTATATTGAGGATGCGTGGACTAGTGGATTTTGCTGGTGTACTGATGTTAGCAAAACAGTACAGTAGTCCAAGTTCCGGGCCATTGAAGAAATGTGCTAAAATTGTACAGAATGGATGAAGAGAACTCTTACTACCGCTCAAACTTTTATTTTGAAGAAGTGAATAATGGATGTCTGTTGTTTTTGTGTGTGGTGGCAAAGTTTTCTTTTGGGGATCAATAAAGTTTGATTTGATGTGAGAAAGCTGAGAATTTTGGCGTGGACTACAAACTGAAGTCATTTGTGACTGAGCTGGAACAGGACCAAACCCTATGGCATAATATGCGTTCATTCTGTCATAACTGATAAGGATCCGGTCAAAACAAATCACACACACACACACACACACACACACACACACACACACACACACACTGACACACACACACACACACACACTGACACACACACACACTGACACACACACACACACACACACACACACACACACACACAATTCCGAAGCGCTACTTCCCATTAGAAAAACATAGTGCATGACCCTAATTAATTACCCTCTTGTCCGTGCACGTCGAGAACGAGAGGGAGACGGGCTGGAGACCTGAGACATCAATCAGTCTCTCGCTACTATCACACTTGATCCCGTACAAGTGTACCAGTCGGCGGTGAGTCAACTTTTCACGGCCAAGAGTCCAAGAGTCAATATTTTATCCCGGCCCAGGTACGCTGTAAATGAGCTCCAGATTACACACGGCGTCCATGTCCACTTGACCACACTCTGGGTGAAGAGGGTGTGTGTGTGTGTGTGTGTGTGTGTGTGTGTGTGTGACTGAGAGAGAAAGAGAGAGAGAGAGAGAGAGAGAGAAGTCAATACTTTACGGCTATCCTCTGGGGGCATAGGTAAAAAGAGAAAGGAGGGGGGGGGGGGAAACTATCTTGATTCTTGAGTGCACTTACTGGCTTTGCGGTCAAAACTGATTTCACACTTTTTCGAAGTAAGCAACATGTGTCGTCGCAAGCACATACCCCACCGATTCAGCATCACCTGCTGAAAAATAATAAAAAAATCATTGAAAATGACAGTTATAAGCTGGAGATCTAGCGGGAGTTGGAATGTACCGACTCCCAAGTTAACGCTGCCCGTTTCAGTCCTAAAGGTTGTGGGAACTGAGCTTGTCACTGTAACTTATAAATACCCGTACGTACCGTCCCCCGTAGTGTAGTGGTTAGCACTTAGGACCATGGGCCAGGAGACCTGGGTTTGAATCCCAGCCGAGGCAGGCGGGGTTGTTCTTACCTAGGTAGGCTTCTTTCTAGAGCGGGTGTGCTATGGATCCAATGGGGAGACTGCTGCCACACAGCTGAGTGACTCACCCACTTCACGGATGCGACTTTGAGGGTGCTTCCCTTGGTATGACACATCTTATGATGCGGATAGTTACACGACCGGCACCGCAGGTGCCGTAGTCCCCAGACCTGGTTAACGCCGGCATATTTGGTGACTGAATAGTTAGTGTAATTTTTTAGTTGGAAGATGAGAATGTTGCACTTGTCTGTTAGCATTATCGCAGACTACTTCAACTGAGATTACTACAAAATCATAGCAGTTCGTAAAAATAAAAAGGGACTGCATTGTTTGTTTGTTCGTGGTAACTGACGTTTTGCATCTGTTGGTCACCAGACTGTCACGGGGCTATAAAGAAACGACCTCCCGTTACCTAGGGGTCATCCTGATGTCAACGAAGGTGAAAGACACCTGAAATCCGAATTAATGCCATCAGTCCACCCAGACGGAAGCGGAAGTCGGCTTTTGAGCATGACAATCGAGCGACCTTTGCTCCCTGTCTCGTTTTTCATTTGCACCTCAGAAATTTTCCCCAGTCAATATACAATTTGCGACGGCCATTCGCCCCTGGAACGCAGGGGTGTTGACAGAAGCATGATTGTCCCCCCTTGGTTGTCATTGTCTCCCTTGCCGGCCGCCAACACGACCTTTTCCAAGGGCAGGCTGTTGTCAACAAGGGGAGAACACTCGCTTCTTGTCGCGAAAGTGGCAGGTAGAATTTCAAACAGCCTTTGACGGTCGGGTAAGGGTGGGTTCACACCACTGGAAATATTTCTAGAAAAGCAGTAGACAAAGACTTGGGTTCAGTCACGCCAGTTTTCGGTTGATGTAGAGGAACGAATCTTGAAGAGGCCACGAAAGCTACAGGTGTAACTCAGTGTAAAGAAATCACTAAACTGAATGACTAGCTGCATAGGCCAAGCAAAAAACAGAAATTGTGGGTTGACGGAGGAACAGTAAGACGAGTCATAAATCAGTAAAGTTGATTTTACGAACCCTTCCTGCCTGCCCCACCCTTTCAGCCGATCAACACAATTGTTGAAGCATTTGTGTGAGTATTTGGTCCTTTGTGTGAATTACTATCATTCAAACACCTTTAAATAGAGCTTATACATGATTAGTTCGAGTAGTTTCAGTACGGCGAAAGACTAACCCCTAGATGGTTCGATTGTTTGTGTAGCTACCGAGCTTCCTTACTATTTTCAGACGTAAAGCACTCGAAGTTAACTTACTGAAAATTTGCACTGGCGAGTGGTGTAAACGGGCTAATTCCATCTTTGCTAAGCTAACTTACGTTTTGGAATAGTTTCGCTCGTGAGTGTGCCTGTTCGCTCGAAATACTCTATGCTGATAATTATTACAGCTCTTAATGCGACACAATGTTGTTTGCACTTTGCGCGAGCGGTCGAACGTTCGACTTCTACGACTGTTGTTACACTACTGGAGTGCTCAGTCTGGTCGCCGCGTTATCGAGTACGCGTCTGTTGGCTCAGTGCCAGCATTACAGACGCCGCAAGTGGTGTGATCAGTGATAGATACATGTGTCACGAAAACAGCTCAGAACGATCTGTGGGCATGAAACTGGCAGCGTTAGCCACTTTAATTACTGATCAACTCTTATTAGAAACGAACACACACACACACACACACACACACACACACACACACACACACACACACACACACACACACACACACATCTCGAGTAGGGACTATTCACAACCAGCTTGGCCACACAAAGTATTGAAAATGTTTTCTGTATCAATAACAAATACACGGCGACAGTTACTACCACCATCACTCAGCGGCATCATCAACGGACACGCTTCACTGAGTTTTACAGGCCTGAAGATGGACCGTTAGCGTGTGATGGGCCACTGAGTAATCCGGCAATACCCAGGTGCGAATGGGACCCGCCATCGCCTGTGACCGCCGATACACACACCCGGGACATCAGCGGCCACCCGGCAAACCGCCACGGCGAAGCCATTGTGGCGACAACTACATTGTAGGGACATTATTATCCGCCATTCCTTGCTTCTCCTCTTTCACTCATACGCTTCAGTGCCTTCGTTGAGAAGTCTGCCACCGGACATTCGGCTGTCCAGCCTGCTAGTTTCTCGCCTTAGTCGGAGACTGACCATGGGACATTGCTGAAGACAAAGACATCTAGCTCGTACAACATGAAGACATTGGCCAGATCTCAGTGGAACCAAGGACGATAATTTCACCGCACACACACACACACACACACACACACACACACACACAGAGGGAGAGAGGGAGAGCCTCTGAGGCACCAATAAAATGCATGGTATTAGAAGAATCGACGGGGTCAAGTTTATGTAGTACTGATACACTTACGGTAACCTACAAGCTACACCCGAGGACAAGATTTTTCTTGGAGTTGCCCATCACTGCGTTGGAAGGCTTTCGGTTTCAACGGCTTGCATGAGAGCCAGTGCTGAATGTAATAGCTCAGGACCTCTTGGGTGAGCGTCTGACTGTCACAATGTCGAGGGTTCGATTCTTGACAAGGACTATTTCTGCAGAACGTTTTCCCTGTGCTCCGATGTTCACGTTTGAAACCACATATTTAATGAGTGAGCAGAAAAAAAGCAATGTTGACTGCCAGGTACAATAGGCTACAAGGACAGGTCTGTTTTCGTGTGCACTGTCCCCGATGAAGGCTTCAGTCGCAACATAATTGTATCCAGTTCGTTCTGATTTGTTTTTTTGCAACAAACAGATTATACTTCATAAGCTTTCATTGGCTACCTAGGCTGTCTTCAGTGAGCAGTACACACAAACGCCAGGCGGATGTCCGCAGGAGTGCAGTTTAGAGGGCGTGTGCTAGACGGGTACATTCAGGAGTTACCCGGATCTCGGGGTAGCGGCGGGGCGGTAAGCGAAGAGAGTGGGTGGCCCACCCGACATAACCGGGCCATCACCAGTGTAAACTGATGCAGAGGAAGGCAGGTACATTTCCGCCGCCGGCCGGCCTGACCCTACCCAGCAGTGGTCGGGTGGACTTGGGAGATACGGCCCGGGGTTTTGTGCCGGTGTCATGAAGCTGTCAGACTCCCCCTATCTAATGGGGATACCTGCCCGTTCTATTACCCATAACGTCATTAAGCTCCCTTCATAACTGCCCCAAGTCGATGGCTGGGACACTGAGTTGTTTGCATGTCTGTCTTTGTGTCTGTCTGTCGGTCCATAGACATTTCAGGATGGTTGTCACTCAACAGCTCCTTGGCAGTTGTTGAGCGTGTTTTGTTGTTGTTGTTCTTCTTCTTAGCGGTGGTGTTTGTGGGGGTTTATTTGTTTTGTTTTTGTTGTTGTTGTTTTTGTTTGTTTGTTTGTTGTTGTTGCTTTGTTTGTCTGGCTGTTGTTGTTGGTGTTTTTTTTTGTTGTTTTTTTTTTTTGGGGGGGGGGGGGGTGAGGGGGTGGGGGGGGGGTTCTCTTCTTTCTTTCTTTCAGTGCTCGAATGTTTTTCAAGGACAGTCATAACATTTCAGTTGCACGTGACCAGACCGGCGTTTCACTACTGACCCCTTTCAACAAGATCATTTCAGCCTGGGACCAATATGGCATACACGATCACTGAAGTAAGATTGCACACGAGAACGAGTGAACACACACACACACACACACACACACACACACACACACACACACACACACACACACACACACACACACACACACATGCATTCACATCGCACGCAACGGATACTGAAAATGCTCATAAAAATACAAAAACTTGTATGACTTTGTTACACCTAGAAAACATCGATACGACAGTATAAATATCGGGGGGGGGGGGGGGGGCTGTCAATGACGGTCCACTTTCTCCTCCACTACGCCGAAGATCGTTTTGGATACACGTAATACAGGAGTTCACTAACCACATAATCCCTAACCATAATCACTCGTCACACGTACTGATGGTACTGGCCCGGAAGGCCCACAAATGCCCGGCTGTACTCGAACTGGACTGAAGTTGTCAATTTTATGTAGGGGGGCGTCTATTGGCTGTTCGACACCGTCTCCGTGAGTGGATCGGGTGTAGCAGTATCCGGTGCTGCGCTTTGTTCCGGGGTTTGACGTGGATACATTCCTGGCTGCAGCTTACAGCGGATTTAACTGTCAAGAGCAGTGTAACAATTTTATCTCCGATTGGCTGCTTACCTTAAGACCTGGAACATTGGAAGTTGTGAGAACAGAAAATGCCACGCTGACGGTTTGTGAACTGAGCTGAGAGGACATGTCAACTTTTCCCGCTTACTCAGTTTTGACATCACATTTTACATTTTCAGTGGTAACAATTACAGGTTGACATAGGTTTCTTGTGGAACTTGATCTGGTTTTCTCATACTGTTCTGATGGGTATGACATTGTTCTCGGATAGCCGAGTGCCAGTGCATACAGGTCATCAGAACAATAACGGCGGAAATGGAGTTTGAGAAGTGATGAGGACACGATACTAGTCATATCTTTATTTATTCTGATTTCGTCAGTCTTGATTCGTTGGAGGGTGCCTTAATGAGAAACTGCATCATGGAAATACGAATCAGTGAAATCAGAGACTGTGGTAAAATGGACACAGCATGGAAAGGCACTGGAAGGCCCGACGGGCGGGGATTGGGGAAGGACCGGGTGGGGTTTGGGTTTAGGGGTGGAAGTGTAAAAGGTTCCCACATCAGTCTAGTCAACCTTCAGGGTCACCTTTGGTTTACTTGAAACAGGTTCATTGCAATACAAATTGTGCCAAGTAAACAAACAATTACTGAGCATGAACAATCATCGCTTATAATAATGCTCAGGGGTGGAACAAGTACATGTTAACGGTATTGCAATGGCAGTAATTGTAATAAATTAGAGCTGAGAGAGAGAGAGAGAGAGGAGGAGGGGGGGGGGGCACCTTTCGGCTAAGCTCTATCCGGCTGCTTGGTACATGTATCAGTACTGATTTAATAGTTATGAACACTTTGCTCGACGTCTGTGACGAGTGGTGCTTACTACGAGTCCTGTCGTACACCTGCTTCCCCAACCAGTGCCCCCCCCCCTCCCCTCCCCGCCCCCCACCATCGTCATAAGAAACTTCAGGACTGAACTGATGGTGCCATCCTATGAACTCTTATCTCAGCGCAGTTTCTTAATTCCCTCACATTCGGTGTTTGTTTTGTGTGTGCCTGGAAACTAATCTGCACAGATTTTGTTCCCCTCGAGAACTTGTTTTCTGCCGTTTATCTGTCACTGTGACGACAGTAACCTAGTTAAACAAATTCCCTCCTCCCCCTCCCCCCCCCAAAAAAAAAGAAAAAGAAAAAAGAAGCCAAAGTGAAAGTGAAAAGACACCAGCATGCTAGCAAACTTGAGAAGACAGAGTTGGACTGATTTTCCCCCCGTTGCCATGGTGATGAGTTTGATGCTGTCTGATACAGTGTTGCTGAAACAGGCGAGACAGCTGCCTGGTTCCGGGTCACGGCATATCACAGCGGGGGTCACCTACTTTGCAGTCAGTGTCTGTGAGCCGGCTCCTCGTTTCTCTCTCTCTCTCTCTCTCTCTCTCTCTCTCTCTCTCTCACACACACACACACACAC
This sequence comes from Batillaria attramentaria, assembly GCA_018292915.2. Classification (NCBI taxonomy): domain Eukaryota; kingdom Metazoa; phylum Mollusca; class Gastropoda; family Batillariidae; genus Batillaria; species Batillaria attramentaria. The sequence continues at coordinate 107,161 of JACVVK020000114.1, read as the reverse complement.
ACACACACACACACACACACCGTGCACACACACACACACACACACACACACACACACCGTGCACACACACACACACACACACACACACACACACACACACACACACACACACACACACACACACACACACACACACCGTGGCACACACACACACACACACACACAACAACAACAACAACAACAACAACAACAACACCGGCAAAACAAAATTGACTTTTAAAAAAACCTTTAAAAAAACAACAACAACAATGAATCGGAAGAGGAGAAAAAACCGAAGAAAAAAAAAGCACAGGCGATAGATGCTCCTTCTACAAAATAAGTTTTTAAAAAAAAAACTGAAAGCAAGAGTTCGCTCATTGCCATCGGTACTTTATTTCAAGTTCTGGCACAGGCGTTGACTATCAAGTTACCCGGATGTCCCAGATACTGATAGTATTGTTTCGTGTGTTTTTTGGTTTGTCTTTTTCTATTTGGAGATAAACATGTAACTCTTATCAGGCAGTTGGGCAGGGAAGACACTCTAGAGAGAAGAGCAGAAGGAAAAAATTAAGGAGAAAAAAAAATATTCCCAAGCGGGGAATCGAACCCCGGCCGTCGCGGTGAGAGCGCGAAATCCTAACCACTAGACCACTTGGGAAGTTAGAGACACGTGTGTAAAATAAGCCTATGAACCACGTCGTTTTGTTCTACGCCGGTTCATTCACATGTGAAGCTTTCTATCGCTAGTTTTGCAATTTGTTGAGCATTTCTTGAACTGCTCACGGAATTGTAGTGTACGCGTTTACGCTCTTTGACCTCTTTGACCAGCCCATTCACAACACCGCTAAGCCAGCGAGCGCCGCAACGATGAATGAAATCGGATCGTGGCTCCGCCTCTCTCTTACATATTCATGAGAAAGTTTAGGTCCTGGGCTTTGATTGGTTAAGGAATGGGTTCACTTCCTAAAGCGTGGCCCGCACGCATGACAGGTTCAGACACGTTCGGGAAGCGAAGGAGCGTGGACGCTGTGTGAAAAAGTATTCCAAAGTTTCCAATGTGCGCCATCATCGGCTTGGGATACCGCGGTCCTCAGCTTCAGGTTACTTAGGTGAGCATGAGAATTTTGACACTGATCCTCATACATAGTGCATACTGCTTCCACCTACGTTTTGCTTAGCTGTCATCTGAAAAGACTGCTGTTTTGGGACACAGGGCACACTGCTCGACAGCTGAAACGACGCGGTCACCAAGTTCCGTTATTCACAGTTTTTCTACTGTTCGCCTGCATTTCTTCAACGCCGACTACACGCGTCTCGTTTAGTTGGAGTATTTTTTGTGATTCGGCATCCTGCAAGCACATTGTTTGGCACTGTCGAGATTTGCACAGACTATATAGGCATTGTGTAGGTGCATTGATTTTGTATTTGTTTAGAGTTACGTGTAGTTAAATTTTTTGGTTCGACAGATTGAAGTTTTTTTTATTTTATTTTTTAAAGTCGTTTTCTGACTCGGACATTTGTCAAAGCCGGGTCGTCGCCTTTGAGGGTGTCAGAAAACACTTTTGCTTCAAACTCATTTCGAAAACACTTCGGAAACAGGTTTTGAATTGTGTCAGAGTTTGAACACCCATGACGCCGGCTGATATAACACAGTACGAGTTTTTCTATTCCAGCTGATGATGCAACTTTTATCGTGACCGGCTAAAAGTACCGCTGCATGCGTTTGGCACAATCATTGTCAGTCTTGCCGCGTCCCGCACGCCTGATAACATGCCACTGTTACTGACAGGGAAACTGTCGGTATACTGTCGGGATGCATGCACCTACACAAGACAATGACATGCATTCTATGCTTGAGTCTTTGATTTATATATTTTGTACTCTACGATTGTGGCCCCACGAGAAGCACGTGCAACAACTGTCACGTAGAAGAGACGGGAATACGATCCGGGGTTGCGCGACAGTGATAATGTTATTATAATTTGGGGGGGGGGGGGGGATTTTTTTTTTTTTTTTTTTGGGGCGGGGGGGGGGCGGTTTGTTTTGTTTTTTTTACTGATTAACTTTTACCTTTCGAGTGACATTTTTCGATACAGTTCTAACGGTACGTTTGTGTGTGTATGTGTGTGTGTGTGTGTGTGTGTGTGTGTGTGTGTGTGTGTGTGTGTTTGGGGGGGGGGTGGGTGGTTTAGGTTTTTTGTTTCGTAATCTGTACCAACATGCCACGTATATTGTGACACTGGGTGAATCAGTCTGCATACTCGATGCACCTTGCTGTATGTCTGTTTTGCACCTGCTGTCTGTCTCCCTCTCTCACACAAGCAGACGGATAGACAGACAGACAGACAGACAGAAGCGACACAAGTTGTGTGCATTCTTGCAGAAATTTGCGTGACGTGGTAGATGTAGGCTGTCATAACGAGCTGGTATCCGTTTTTTTTTCCACCCTGCTGAACGAAGCGACAAGCACTCCTCCCTCCCTCCCTCCCATCCTCCCCCATCACACCCTCCACCCAGCCCCCCCCCCCCCTTCCCCACCCCTCTCTTTCAGTGTGACCTTCCCACGGTCTGCAGCAACGGTGCGGCTGCTTTCATGTTGTGCTCCATTACCACCACCGTCCCCATCTTCACACAACCCCCTTCCCTTCCGTCGTGCTCCTCACGGGCTATGATCGTGGTGCAAGATGGGCCCTGCAGTCGATCAAGGCAAAACAGTAGGGGAGCGAAACCGAGAAATCATCGTTCGTTCGGGCCGATCGTCGGGGCTTCTGTCCGGGTACTCCGGCTTCCTCCAACTCTGCTTTGGAAATGTTCAGCCCACCAAACTTGAAACAGAAATGCGATTCTAAATTCCGAAATTTAAACAGCCGGGCTGACCCTTCGCACCACGTGATTGTAATGTGTTTAATACGTCCAGTGTTTGAGAGAATGCGTCTGATTCACGTGAGCGTGCGTGTTGGGTTCAGTTCGCGGCGCTTGGAACCGAATCATGAAATTGGGTAAAGTGCCTATACAATGCTCTTCATTATTATTATTATTATTATCATTAAATCCAACTCCGTCCGAAGTAACCTGCGCAACAAAGAGCACGCGCTGGTTCGGCTTAGTCCAAAGGCTGAAAACTGGGGAGAGGGATTAACCAAAAAAATAACAACAACAACAACAACAACAACAAACAAACAAACGAACAAACACCAACAACTACAATTGTCTACAACAAAAACCGGAAAAAAACACGTGATGCGGCAGTTTCGTCGCAAACGGGATTGCTGCAGTTTGATGTTTTAGCACAGCTTATCTTTTTAAAAAAATTTTTTGATTACATGTATATATATTTTACCTAGGTTTTCATAAGATACCTTGACTGTACTGCTCCGAGAGTTGTAACTGGCACATTATATTGGTTTTTTTCCCTCAACAAAACCATCTATAAATGCTCAGGCTCTTGTTCCTGCTTTTCTGTTTCACTAACGGCTGGCAGTGTGATCAGAGATTCAGCTTTGATTCTAGTTCGTTTCTTGGAAAGTGAAAAAATATCGACAACAAGAAATCCGTCACCAAGTTCGCCTCGGTGGTACTGAGAAAACTTGAGCAGAAACAGCTTGTCGTTGTTCAGGGGGTTTGTTTCTTTGTTTTGGGGGGGAGGTTCTGTTGCTTTGTGTTTTGTTTTGTTGTTGTTGTTGTTTTGTTTTTTGTTTGTTTGTTTGTTGTTGTTTGTTTTGTTTTTGTTTTGTTGTTGTTGTTTTTGTTTGTTGTTGTTTTTTTGTTGTTGTTGTTTTTTTTTTTTTTTTTTTTTTTGGGGGGGGTCAGTGTATTTAGAGGTGCATCTAACGGGCAGTGCTTGGCTACGGTTTCCTTACAGAATGATATTACACCCTCGAAACATAACAGTGATAATTCGACACTTCCTGACTCTTGCGGTGTCCGCCCACACTTCCTGTCCCAAGTCAACACTCAACAAAACAGTGCAGCGTTTGCAGTGTCGCTGCGCGGAGGGTGTATGTGTCCAGTAAAATCAGCCGGCACTGCGGTTGGCTCAGTAAGCTGACACCTTCTGCTTACTCTGCAGACCTGAGCAATGGGAAAACCGAAACGCACAAAAATCCGTTGTCAGTGTTGGGGAAGGTTTGTTGGTTATTAATATGTTTTTGCCTCGTTTGGGTTATGTCACAGACTGGACGATGGGGGAAAGCCAGGACAAACATTTGGCTTCCGCTGAGCCGGGAATCGAACTTGCGACCTTAGCATTGTCAGCGCAACGCTCAAATGTGGGTGGCAGTTGTATATATATATGTTCATGTTGGGAGGAATGAGGTGTTTTTGTTCTTTTTCACTCCCTCTAACACTTCAAATCAAAGGAAACATCAATATTAAATCAACTAAAGCCGTAAGTTTTACATTTCTGATTTGCTTAATTAGTTCGAACACGTATCAGTGTATAGTGTGAGTGTAAGTTCAGGTTTTGTGTACACTTTTACCCTCCCTTTTTTGGCGGCAGTTGAAATAGAGGGCGGGTGGGAGGCGCCACTGATATCCAGGGCACGTTTCCTGTCTACTTTTGAATCGATCACCGCCAAAAATACACACACGCAATGCAGTGGAGTTTCCCGTAGCTGCTCATTCTGCTGCACAGATAGAGAAAGTTTTGTTTTGCGCTACGTGTCGATGCTGGCATATCGCACGGTGCGTTGCATAACGGCTTTACAGACTTGACATCATCGTGATGTCTCGGAGTGAGGTTTAGTTTCTCTGAAGAAGTGCGATTTTCTTCTAATTTTTTTTTTAATCAGAAAGGGCGTTGCATAACGGCTTTACAGACTTGACATCATCGTGATGTCTCGGAGTGAGGTTTAGTTTCTCTGAAGAAGTGCGATTTTCTTTTAATTCATTTTTTTTTATCAGAAAGGGCGTTGCATGACGGCTTTACAGACTTGACATCATCGTGATGTCTCGGAGTGAGGTTTAATTTCTCTGAAGAAGTGCGATTTTCTTTTAATTTTTTTTTTAATCAGAAAGGGCGTTGCATAACGGCTTTACAGACTTGACATCATCGTGATGTCTCGGAGTGGGGTACTTTAGTTTCTCTGAAGAAGTGCGATTTTTTTTTTTAAATCAGAAAGGGCGTTGCATAACGGCTTTACAGACTTGACATCATCGTGATGTCTCGGGGTGAGGTTTAGTTTCTCTGAAGAAGTGCGATTTTCTTTTAATTTTTTTTTTCTGAAAGGGCGATTTTCTTTCTCTGGAAAGGGTGGAATTTTATTTGTCTTGGAAGAGTGGGAATGTTCTTTCCGTGTTTGACATCGTGGGACTGACTTTCTTCTGGCAAAGCAGCAATTTACTTTCGATGAATGAGATAGACTGACTTTCTCAGAACGTTTCTCGAGGACTGCACAGAGAGAGAGAGAGAGAGAGAGAGAGAGAGAGATGTTAGTTTCACCTGACTCAAAGTTCAAATCAAAACTTACACGCAGCCTATGACTTTGAAGCAAAACATATATATATATATGCGACCTACGTTCAGTTTTTGAATCAGTCAAACCTTGGGCGTAGGCTGCATGTAAGTTTTGATTTAACATTGATTGATTCATTCGCTGAGTGATTTTCGTGCTAACGCCGCATGGCCAGTTTGAGATTTACTGACTGAGGTTTCGAACCTCTGCAGAGCCGGAATATGTACAGGCTTATTCTAGTGCCCCTGTATTTGAAATCACAATCAAATCGCGGATTTTCAGCTTTCGCTGACCCTCCCCCCCTCCTTCCCCTGTACCCCCCCCCCCCCTGTACCCCCCCTACATAGTCCCCCCCCCCCCCCCCCCCCCCCGAAAGTATTTCCTCCTCTGAAGCACTTAAAATCACGCCAAAATGCACCAAATTGCACAGATTTTCGTCCAATTTAACCACAAAAATAAAACACTTCCGGGGAACATGCCCCCGGACACCCTCAGCATTGTGTATTTGCTCTGCAGACGCGTGTAAATGGCTTTGCCACTGTTTCACTGGATGCTACACACTTTCCTCCTTTTCGATCATGGACAGTTTCAAGCTCCGATTTGAAGAACTTCTGGTTTCTGTTCTAGGTTCTATAGATCATCCAGCACGATGTTGACGTCACCAGGAGCCCTGGTCCAGGGTTTTCTCACTCTCGTGACCGCCGTGACCGTGGGCAGGAGCAGCTTCGCCGAGTGTCCGGCGGGCACCTTCTACAACACGGAGCGTGAGGAGTGCCAGACGTGCGCCACCTGCCCCACCAACCAGATCATCAGCAAGCCGTGCTCGGAACGCCGCGACACCATCTGCGGACCCTTCAACGATTTCCACGGGTTCCACCCGGCGCCCAGGGAACGCCTCGGGGACCTGCCCGTGCCGGACGAGGCTGCGGACGGCGGCGGGAAGGTGAACGACGGGCTGGACGTCAACAGAAGCAAGAAACTTCCAGACAATGACGAGGATGTGGACGAGGTGTTCATGGACAGCAGAACCGACGATGATGTAGACAGTGAAGTGCCTGACCCCGACGGTGACGCCAGCAAGGGGCAGAAACGCGGGGGAAAGGTGGACGAGGACCCGGATTCGGCAACGCTGATCCCTGCGTCCCGCCCCCGCCATCAAGACGACGAGGGACCGAGCATGCATAACCGTGACGGAGCGGAGTGTCAGTGGAAGGTGCTGGCGCTGGCCCTGATTGTGGTTCTGTGTGTTGTGTGCGTGTTCCTCATCATTTTTGTGTTCGCCGTGTGCTACTTGAGGACGCGCCGGGCCCATCTCCAGAAAGTGCTCTACAGTGCAGGTGAGTTGAGTACAGATGGGATACTGAGTTCATAATTTAATTTAACTAAGGCGACATGAGACGACACGACGCAACACAACGCGACACGACAGGGCGATTTGAGCAATAAGAAAGAAAGAGTTTAAAGGGGGAAAAGTAATGAAGAACCAAGAAAAGGAAGGGGGGGGGGGGGGAGACAAGAAAGATTAAAAACCAAGTGAAGGGTACTCGGTAACGCGGCGACCATACTTGGCGCTCCAGTAGTGCAACAACAGTCGTAGAATTCGATTGTTCGAGCGCTCGCGCAAAGTGCAAACCACACTGTAGCGCACTAAGAGGTGTACTAATCATAAAGATTGAGTATTTCGATCGTACAGGCGTACTCACGACTGAGCGAAACCGTCCCAGTTGGC